>VXBJ01002920.1:282057-372673 GCA_013400055.1 Nycticryphes semicollaris
TTCATTTGAAATCTCCATCTTGACACAAGAGATTCCTCAATACTCTGTGGGTACCTACCTTATTTCAAAGTAGGAAGTCTCTTGTTACTAACAGTTTCACTAAAACGGGAAATGTTCTCTCGTCATGGATCAGAGCAGAACTGTCCACACATTCCAGTCCGTGAAGTTCTTCGTAAATAATTGTCCAGTGTTTTTGACTTAGAAATGTGCACGGAATGGGCAAAATTGAGGAACAAGACAGATTTTAATCACATATATAAGTAAGTGTGTATGCCTATACGTAGTTAATTCTAACTTTTTTTTTGTAAATTAGAATGGTATTTAGTAGTGAAGTGGAAAGCAGTAGTTTGAGTATTTCCTGAAAGTATCCTTCGGTTGACAAGCATCAATAACAGTTCATTTGTATGAATATTATTGCCTTCAAAACCTGAATTCAGACCTACAATAATGTCATCTGGGAACTGAAAGCAATTTTTTAACCTCTGCAATAAATGATAATGGAAGCTAAATGAGAATGTGTTGAATTGTAATTGCAATAGTGCAGAGAACGTGCAAGTTGCATTTGATAGACACTAAATTTCTTTCCCCGAACTATGCAAATAAAAGAAACTGCATTCAAACAAGTTTGTTTAGCGGCAGTTAGGCAATTAAACTAAGCTTCCAAGTGGATTATGTTTCCATGTCGTTTGCAAGTCATGTTACATAGAATTTAAATTTGATAGTTTTATAAGCACTGGGAGTTTTTTTAGAGTGAGTCCTATGGATTTTTTCCCCAGTTATGTATTGAAGGCAATTTCTATGTCTAGGTCTCAAAGCTCTTAATTGAAACTTCTAAAACCTGTTAATGACTCAGCAAAGCACTTTTTTAATAGTAAATGCACACAGAAATTTCCCCCCCCTTCCACCACCAAATTGACATGAAATTCTAAAGCAGGTTATTTTAAGAAGAATTTTAATGTACTTTATTCAGTGTAAAGGAAAAATGTCTTATAACTCGGTACAGTGTGTCAGTTTTCACTGATGAATTTACCCTGTAGCAGTGTCACATGCCACTGTGTCACCTCTGTAGATCAGTAGTGACAAAAAATCCCCATGCTGTACACTAGACTGACACCTTGTCCTAAGAAAGAAGCCAGACAGATCTTCAGGAAAGTGAGTAGTTTTACTTTTACTTTACTCAAGACAAGAAACCTTTAAACTTTCACTGATCTGTCATTTGTGAGTGTAGTATCTCTATTTGAGTGCCTTTTAAAGAATGAACAGGTCTGTAGTTGGATCATGTCAATATGGAAAGCTTTGGACTTCAGCATTGAGTTACTCTAGGAGGATTTAGAGGTGAAATTTGCCTCTAACATGGGTGTCTAAATTTGGATGGGTAGGCATCACTTTGTGATGTCCACATGTGCTTAGGGAACCTGAGCTCCAGTCAAAGGGTTTGATTCAGTTGCCTGAAGGTAGGCACCTGGTGTTGGCTGAGGCATGTAGGGTATCTGCAGCAGCTGCATGGGGCTGGCATAAATGGCACGCAACTTGTAGGAAATTCAGTGTTCCTTTGCAGGCTAGATTCCCTAGTTGTAATTAAATACAGTAATGTGCTGGATGAGATGAAATAAAATAGAGAAATTCTACACTGAAGAAGTTGTTTTTTTTTTTTTAATCAAATACGACTTCAAGTTATTTTTTGGGTACTGTTTGTAACTTGGGACTGCTAGCTGAGTGGCGAGTGGTCACTTAGCATGTAGAGCTTTGTCAAGCTGTCATGGAGGTGTGAGGTTACCATAGTCACTTGCCTTTCGTTCTTGCGCTGGAGGACACACCTACAGCTCAGATGCAGGGGACAACAGTACGACTTGTTAGGGAAGAAGGTATTTCTACTTGCAGGGTGTTGCCTATTTATGCTCTAGCAGTGAATTCTCTAATGAGTTTTCAGTGAGCTGAAAATGAAAATATTTTCCAAGTGTTTATAACATAGTGTTCAAAGCAAATTGGTTGTGAAATGTTAAGTCTGTGGCTCCAAAGCAGCCTGGCAGACAGACAGACATGTTTCCTCTTGTGGGGGTAGGGGCTGGAGGCTGTGAAGGGACGATGGTGCTGCCTTGTCTTGGGCAGAAAATTTTCTGTATGACAGAATAGTCGTACAGGAAAAGTTCTGTATTGACATGACAAGTTGTCGCTATGGTTATTCTCCTAATTAATGACTTGGAGCTTCTCTGAAGCATAAGACATCTATGAAAACAAGTGTTCATGCCTGTTTCTTCTGGTAAAAGGAGAACAACAGAAGCATTAAGTAACGATTGTTTATTAACATAAGACTAAAACTTTTCACAATATTTAGTCATACCAATCAAGATACACTTTTCTGTGACAGCTTGGACTGAACATACACAATAAAACAGTTCACTGTAGTTATCTTATTTCAGCTTTTCGAATGCTTCATTCCACTGAAGAAGAGAAAGTAATAAATGTGCAGTTTTCCATATTTTAAAACGGGCAATACCACATCCACGATAACAAACAGTATCACGTCATCGATTCATAACCCAGCACACCTGTACACCGCTGCATATCTTTTATTGTCACAAAAAACAATGCAACATTAACGTCACGTCACTTGGAACCACAGCTTCTAGTTGTTATTGAGGACCCACCATGATGCTGAAAGAGAGGAGAATTTATTTTTTCATTTCTCAATGTAAACAGTATTTCTGCTTCTTGTAAAAATCCTTTGTTTTGGTAAAAAAATAGTTACAATGTATATAAAGATGTTTTTATTTATATATGAAACTACTACTACTTTATTTCAAAACTGCATATTGTCAATAATGAGACCTCCCCAGGCAGGGAAAGAATACTTAAAATATGAGGAGAGCTGAATATAACCGGGTGGGTGATAGCTTCAGCACAAGAATTTATGTCTCTTTTTTGGTAACAACCAAGGAGGCATTAACGTGTCAATCGTGAGGATCTGCCCTGCCAAGGCCCCTTAGCGGAGCGGTGTTCTGGGCTCAGTAGGTTCTGCATTACACAATTTGGAGATTAAATTCATTAACACAGCTCTGAGAGTGTCTACAAATCCTTCAATTTATGGCATTTTTCTGCAAAATGTTATTCTTGAAGAAGAATGTTGAGAAGATACTACCTGAATTTGGCCTAGTAGTCTGTGACACATCAGTGGATTAATGAATTTTGGCCCCCAAAAAATGCCAGTTTAAGAGTTTATTTCACGGTAAGCATTCAGTGCTTTTCCCTTAGCTTTGCTTTTCTTATCTTCACCAAAAGGTTCTCTGAAGTCCTCTGGTCCAGATCTTATATAAAGATTAGGCATTCACTGAAGATGAGCCGAGTGATTCATGTCACACTGGTAGATTGCCCAGAAGCAATTTGGGGGGATAACAGGCGAGGAAAGTGATTGTAGTAGGTTTTGGTTCCTATGAACTGACAGTAAATGTGTTTGCTTTAGGATAATACTGGATCTAACAGTCTTGAAATCCCATGTCTTCCTGAATCATTCTTAGCCAGGTTAGTGTATCCTTATTAAATTTAATTAATCAGCTGAGTGAAGACTCTTGGGTTGTCGTCTTTGACTCAGATTCCCATTACAGTTGTTTCAGTTCTCAGTTAAGCAGATGTGTGAAAAAACGGCAGATTTAACTCATGGAATATCTGTTTTTAAAACAGAACCTACCTATGTGCTAGTTGCAGCCAGGTTAGATTTTCTTTTCCTGATTTACAGTGGTATCACTTTACTGTGTCTAAGATTCTTTCCTGAAGTACACTGGTAGCACTGCAGCCAGTGTTTTTTTACTTCATGAACATTTTCTGCCTTTCAAATACAAATAGGATTTGTCCGGATCGAATACACAAAGTTCTTTCCGTGAAACAAAAGTTCCCACATCTGCACGGATTTCTAAATAATAGATAACGTATGAAATTGGAAAAATACCTGTGAGTGCGTTACTGTGGATGCATTATATTGCCCCCAGCAAGGAGTGCACAGTGAGAAATGCTGTTTCTATGGCAACTGTCTGCCAGGATAGAGCGCTGCAGACTGAAACCCTTCTTAGCAGGCAGAGTCGATGCTTTAATGAACACTCTGAATCCAGTTTCAGACACTTCTTTCTATATTTAGGTATTTATAAATGATGTCTACGTTTTCTTGTATGTTAATCGTACTTCAGCCCTCCCCTGGAACGCTCCTGGGTCGCACCCAGCCTCGCTCTTGGGCACAAAGAAGTTTGGGAAAAGGCCGCATGGTTTCCTACAGCCAAGTTTGTATTAAATCCAGCAATTTCCCAGTAAGATACGGGATTTGAAGGGATTCTTGGGTTCATTAAATGCAATTTCCCAATGCTGCAGGAATCCCTGGCATATTTTTATATATGTTTATATATGTGTTTTCAGTTCAGGTTCCTGAGGGCTGAAAACATCTTGGCTGGTTTTAAGGAGAAACAGCAGGTATAGGACTAGAACTATTTTTTGCCTACTGGATGGGGTTTTATATTTTTACAATATAGTCTTTACTCAGGTATAAGGGAATTTAGGCTTTCATTGTAATAGATTTGTGTTGCCAGGGATAAAAATCTTGCTGTCCTCTTCTCTGAAAATACAAGACCGATGCTTGTACTGTCTCTTTTGACTATCATTTCTCTGAGAAAGATGATGTTATATGCTCATTGGTTTGGACTATAAATGGCAGTTTGAAATTATTAGCACCTTGCATTTTCAAAGTAGTTATTTTTTTACCCATTTTAACATAGAAGGAACTATGTACAACAAATGGGTTAATAACTAGAGATTATTAGACTAGTGTCTGGAGATTAAATTCATTATTAATTATAGACTCGTGTCAGTCAATGTAAATATGATTAAGTTGAAGTCTTCATTGACAAGCAATTTTTTGCCTGAAAATCTTAAACAGGGTGTATTTTACTAATCTCAATTAGTATTTTTATTTTTTTGTTTATTGCAGATATTTTCTTAAATAGTGTAGCATAGCTTTCCACTATATAAAAAAAAGCATTGTGGGTCTTACTCTTGCTGATGCTATTTACATTTCTGTGCTTAATATAAAAACATTTGGAGCCCCTTTCTCCATCATACTTTCCCAAAGAGAAGCTGACTAACCGTGATATTACGCAGTGGTCCTACATATGGAAGGCACTAATATAGAAGCACTCTTCACATAGAATAAACAGAAGAACATGAAAAATTGTTATTTACCAGGGACTAGCATTGTTGTGATGAGCTCTGGAGTTTCCAAGAAGTCCACGTTACTTCTTTGGAATGTCTTGCTGTAATTCATTTGAAGGTGGCTAAATAGTTAAAAAAGAAAATAAGAATCAATTTTTTTGAATGGGCTAAAAATTTTTGTGAGCATGAGTAATTTTAGAATTAATGCCATAACAGAGATTTTTGTACTTTAAAACAGAGACCAGATAACCTGTAGAATTCTTGCATGTTATTTTAAACGCACTTTTTCTCCTGTATAACTTAACTGTTACCCTGATGCTCATCTCTTGATTGTGACCCAGAACAGCAGTTTTTGTTCCAAGTGTGTTGACATGTTACCAGCTTTCTCGAGTTTTTCTGAAAGTTTGAACTGGGGCTTTGTTCAAAACGAAAGAAACTCAGCTTGAAGAGACTGTCTTCCTTCAGAATGGTTTCTGTCTACAGATTTGAGATTGTGGGGTTTATTTGGGGATTCTTTAATAGTCAAAGTAGTTAAGGAAAATCTTTTTCCCTCTACTCAATTTCATAGCCATCTGCCTGCTGCAGGCTCGAACTCAGCTGGTAGGACTTCTAATCACTATAACTTCTATTTTGGGCCCAAACCAGACATTCTGGGAATCAGTCAGATGGGCTTTTGTGATGTGGGTTTGGGAAGCTGCAGGAGAGATCCCCAGGACTGTTTGCATGCTTGAGTGCATTACTGGATGGCGCACCTCCTGTCTCCTTCATTTCTTTCACTGTCATTATTCAATTCTGGTAATATTGCTGTTTCCCTGTTCTTTTGTCTCCGATCAGCTACCATACATCTGATGCCATACCTTTCTCTGCTCGCTTTCAGACAACTTCTGTTTGAACTAGCTATGCCTTTCTGGCATTTTTATGTATATCTTTAAGTATGTTTTAGGTTTTAGCCATTGAAGGATTGTTCTGAGGTGTTAACTGTTACATATTTAACAAGAGGTTGATTAGCAGTATTTAAAGTAGTTTGTATTCAGTCCTTCTACTCAACTGCTCTCTAACCTTCAAAACTTTCTGTAGTACAAATAAAAACCCCAAAACAACCCACCACCCCACACCCTGCAAAAAACCCCCACCCAACTTACCTATTCCAGGCATTGTTGTTCTCCCAGAACTCATAAACAATGAAGCGGGAATTACTTGGAAGCTTTTGTATGGAAACGCTAAGAATTGTAGGATAGAATTAATAATTTAATTACCAAGACAAAGTAACTGGACATACGTATCTTATTCTAAATTGGTTATGAGTATGCACCGAATGCAGTGATTTTTGGAAAAACAAACAAATTAAAACCTTTGTATAATAAATTTATCAAATAAGTGATTTAGGGAAATATACTGTGAATTATCTGAGGGGTTTGTTTTTGTTTATTTTTTTTTTTAACTCATGGAATATCTTCCTGGATATTTATTTTGTCTTGACTCTTGAGAAACTGATTTTTCACATTGCTCCAATAGGGTAATTTATTTGAAATGCTATTCAGTAACACAGAGAACTAATCAAACTATTTTGGTTCAGGGAAAATCAGCTAATACAGCATATTGCACATGGAGAACAGTTCAAGTAAACTTGTAGATTATCTTGTACCGATGCATTGAAGAATTGTACTGTGAGAAGTCATCCTTTTGCAAGACAGATGCATCAAAGTGGCATAGATTTTATGTGCTTTGGAAGCAAATAGCAGTGGGGTATAAAGACAGCCAGGCTGATGTCTGCTGCAGATACACTTTTTAAAAAATACCTTTTGGTATTATTTACTTGTCTCCTTATGTCTCTTGGCTAACCGTCTATCATGGGTGAAAAATGACCCACAGAATATCTGCTAATCCTGCACACAGATTCATCCTGATTATTATCCTGAGCATAATGTCTTGCTGGCATTTAGAGTACTTAGGCATTTGGATACTCAACTTGGTGTTAAGATGTGTAGCACAAAAAAAAGGTATCTGTATTTCTTTGAGTGCTCAAGTGTGAAATTGCTGATCTTACTACTGATGTGCTTGCAATTTAGTCTCAGATTATATTTCATGCTGTAATAAGAAATTTCACATGATTTATTGTTTTTAATAGCTGTATGCAAACGTGTGTTGTAAAAGAGCAAAACCAGCAAGAACTGTTGGGAAAAACCATCAGTCATAAACAGCTACAGTGAAAAAAAAACCAGTAGGTGGCACTACAGGCTAACAAAATGCCTGTAAACGTCGGAAAGAACGTAATTTTTCGCCACCATTTGTTAAATTGCATTCTGAAGTCATGTAAGCACTGCCCCCTGACATGTCTAAAGTCACTGAAGTGGCTGCATGTTTGTTTTCAGAAGGGGGCTGGAGGATTTCTCTTTTGTGTGGTTTTTTCCCGCTCTTGGCCCACATGAAAATTTTATTTTCCTCATCGGTCTCCCTGTACAAGTGAATCACTGCAAAAAGGCCACTCTTTTCTTCTTCTAGTTTAACTTGTATCTCCTGGATTGTGTGAGCACTACTGATCTGACCTCTGTTAAGTGTGATGATCTCATAGCAACAAGGCTCATAAATTAGGGATGTGGTGGCAGCCTTTGAAGATACAGGAAGATCCTGTATTGTGTAGACATTATAAAAATATTTATTCCATAATAGCCTGTAGTGTATATGGTAGTAACTTTCTCAAGCATTTTAAATTAGGAAATTCAATACAGCAATGAGTCACTAAAACTTACTCTTAACACAGTTCTAATTATTTAATTCTAAAAAGATGAAGGCAAAAATACACCGTTTTACTGAAAATTTTGCTTTTTAATTTTCCCATTCTTCATGGGAATGACAGCCTAAAGGGATGATTTTGAAAGTTTCCAAACAGAGACCTGGCAAACAAGTTGATAAGTTGTTCCCTTTGCCAGGTGAGCATAAGTGAAGGATGGTAAATGAGTTTTCCAATAAAGAGTGTCAGCCAGCCTAGGGGTGTCCAGAAGCCTTGAACTGGTGACCTGCAGAGCTGAGAAGTCTTAAAATATTGTTTAGCATCGTTGGGATAGCCTGTGTTGTTACTTTGAGACACTCTTTAAAGTCTGCACATGTACTTTGGCATCTCTTTCTGATTTTGTTTTTGAAAAGCTTTGAATTACACACATAACCCGCCAGGAAAGAAGATGGTATAGGTTCTCTCTTCATAAATAATCCAGTTCCACTTAGAGAATATTCAAGAAGTCAGACTGCATTCCTTCCTTCAGCGCAGGGGCAATAACATTGTACTTACTGCAAGCAACCACCCTGAGAAGAAGCAGATTCCACGTACTGCTTCAGAGAAAGCCGAAATTCCTCCATTTCTTCTTCTATCACGGACATTTGACGTTGAACAATCATTATGTGCTGATATAAAAACATCACAATATTACTGCCATATCATCCTCTGAATTCCTTGTACTCTAAACTCTGAAAAGTCTGTCATAAAACAATAAAAAACACAATCATCACCTCCCACAAAAAAAAAAGAAGGTTCCTGTGACGTGTGTGTGTGTGAAGTTTGTCATCCCTGTTTTAGCACTTTGCAGTGAGGAAGTAGAATCACCTGAATGTAGCTTTTATATCAGGCTGAGGCACAGAATGGAAGCACTCAAAATTAATGTTGACCTTAGAGAACCTGAGAGTTGTCTGACACCTGGCAGAGAGAGTCCTTTGAGAAGAGTGCAAAGGAAACGTTTATTTTTGCAACAGCAAAGTCAGTGTGTTTCCTTGGCTTAATCTTTATGCAAGGAGGGGTTTGAGATTCCCACAACCTGCACTGGATGCAGTGTTACTTTCATTGAGGTGCTCTTGTAGTCTTTTACCTCTCAGAGCTCTGGCTCACACCTGAATGAGATGCCTTAGGTAGCTCGTGTTAAATGATGCACAGAGAGGGTTTTTTTTCCTTCCACCTTTCTGCACAAAAAGGAATAATCCTTATAATCAGGATTATGGAAACACTTGGCAGTACAGAAATCCTATTTATCCTGAATTCTTATGGTTATCATTTAGTTAATGTAAGTAGTTTACATATTATCTATTGAAGTGCGTCAACGTTAGTGATGAAATATATAAAGATATACCATGTGCTTCTTAATTAATACAACTTCTTTTCTTGTGTGCCTTTTTGACTTCTTTCTTCCTTGATTATTGATAGTCTTATGGATTATCCCTCCATCATAAGCAGCCTGTCTAGCAATATTTAAAAAGAGAAAAATTCTAATGTAACTCCTGTGATGAAATGAGGAATTTGATGGATCATCTATTTGGGCTATTTTTTCCTGTGTATTTGATTTGCATTTTGTTAGGTTCAAAGCCTGGAGTTTAGGAATGCTAGTGTATTTGAAAACTGATCTGTAGTTGAAACTTTGGACACAAACTTAATTAAAAGTTTATTTATCGTTATGGTTTTGGTTTTCTAAGTTGTAATATTGATTACTGATGAAGAATAGATGCTCCCCCATCTTTCCTTGTATGGCTTCCTATAGAGTTTTGGGAGGGAGGAAGGAAGGGAAAGAGGCTGGTTAGCTCTACAATTGTGATTTAAAGCATGCATGCAGCATTAGGCAGTAGGGAGCTGAGAAGCTATAACCCCATAAACACTACTGCCAAATTCAGTAAATCATATAAATATCACCTCTAACTCCTTATGTGACATCAGGTTTTGGCTAACTGTATCCTCTGAAAACAATGGAAAAATTAATACAAAGTTTTCTCTGAAATGAAATGTTTTTCCCACATATTCTTAGTGTTGGGTGTGTTGCATATTCTGCTGACTGTAATGGCTTCTTATCTCTGGGAAAAGGGAGGATGGTGATTTTTTTATTGTTATTTTTTGACAAAAGTGGTCAAGTGAGATTGTTGTCTCCGTAGCTGGCATAGAAAATCAAATGTCAAAAGTCATTGACTTTAAAAGCACTTACAGATGTTGCGTTTTCTTCCAAAATTTCCTCTTCAAATGGCTCAAGCTTTAGGTCCTTTGAGGCAGATAAAAAGAAAATAGAAATGTAAGAAGCAATAGTCTCTCAAATAATGTAAGAGCTGCATTCTGCTCTTAGCTTTTTGACAAGCTATTCCAATAGCTAGATTCTGTTAAACCTCCAGAAGTTATCGTTAATTCCCTTCTTTATTAGCTCTAAGTCAAGCACAAGCATTGTTTGCAGAATCTTGCATGTTTCAGTGGTTAAATCCAACCCAGGCTCTTCTGTAAAGTTTTATTTATAATGCTGAGCAAGTAATTTTTCATTTGTAATAAATCCCCTTGCTCACAAACGTATGTTGGAGTTAATTCAGAAAAGACAGATACCTTCTCAAATTGTCACCTGGCTAATGAAGGTGAAGGATGATCATTTGAAATGAACTATCAGCTGTCGTAAAACTTGATACAGAAGATACCCAGTGCCATATGGATATTCTGAAAAAACACCCATATGCCTGAAAAGAAGCAGATCAATGTGCAATAAGCAGCTGAAGCAAAACGTGCTCTTTGTTAGGGGCGTTTCGCTTCTCATTGCAAACAATTCCTGTGTAAAAAGATTAGAAAAAATTACTCTGCTTGCAGCTGGGTGAGGATTGATTCACCTCAGGTAGCAGGCATTTTGCCTGCACAAATACTGTACTCGCTGAAAACCCATCAAGAGGTGCACAGGTAGAATTCCAGTGAACAAGGGACCTCCAGAGCAAGGCAGGAGTGAAGTGGTGTTCACACAGTAATTGCTGTGCAGCTGCACCTCTCCTGCAGAACGGACATCGAAAGGCATGAAATGGGGGTGGCGGAGGGGGCTCATCTCTCAGTGGAGAAGCCTCAGCTAAAAACCCTGAGGGAAAATGCATATTCCGTACTTCCAGTGCAATTTTTTTTCCAGGGATAAGTATGGAAAAAAGGACAAAGGAATGACTGAAGTTGTACTGCAAAATTTCTCTTATAGTAGCAAGAAAAGAATATTTTTTTCAGACAGCTTGCTGTGACCTCGGAGCATGTGAGCACTGGTACATAGTCCTCATCAGTGCTGAAAGAGCGCTCAGATATCGGTCCTATCTCACCTCAGCTGAGAGGTGGTAGCTTCTGAAATTGCCTCTTATTGTGATTGTGTGATCCTTCTAATCTGCTTCAGGGCAAAGTCAAAGGGAAGAGCTGTATTAACTGCTGAAAGACAGCTGAAATACTAGTTAGTTGGATGCGGTGGCCTAACCTGGAACATCATCTGAGCTAAAAATGATTAAGTTTCTGCTGAGAGATGGCATATGTAGCAGCCTCATCCCAGGTGGGAACGAGGATGACTTGCTCGCCACTTGATCTTTCTGTCTAATTTATTTCAGTCTGAAGTCCATGGTCATTCAAGCGATCAGCTTTGCTTTTTCTTGACTTTGCCTTTTCTTGACTGGGGTTCGGAGCAGAGGAGGTGGGCTCCTCCTAAGAAGCACCACATCCACAGCCTGTCCCAGTCATGACCCAGCAAGATGCTGTTTAAACAAGGATCACAAGGAGCTCCTCCTACTGTAATGAAACGTAAGGTCTAATAACGTTAGGACAAGAGGGAATGTTGTTAATACAAACGAATTCTCACAGTCTTTTTAATACACCTTAGGATACTTTATAGGACCAGAAGTCTTATGGTTTCTAAATTGCATGCCATGCATGGTTTTTTTAGTTCACAGGGGCCAGAAAGAAGTGTCAAGAGAAGAAAAATCAAAGGAGGTGGTCCTGGAGAAGCTGCAGAAATAGTGAACTTCTCACGTCTCACAGTTAAACCTGGCCATGAAATACAAAGTCAAGCAGATGCAAAGTTAGGCAAACGTGGATATAGCCTGTCTATTGGCAAAAGTTGGTTTGCCTAATTGCTGTGTCTTATTAATCAAGTTTTATATTGATAAGGAGATAATTATGGAAGGTCTTTGCCCTGCCACTATTTCTTTTTGGCACTCAGCTCCTTTTCAAACTGAGGTTCTCTGTCATCTGTAGCAGACTTGATCATTTTTTAAAATCCTTGTAAGCTTATCTACTACATAGTAGTTGGCTGCTTTCTGTAATGCTTGCATTATTGCTTTTTCTTTTTTCAGTAACATTTGTTTAAATGTTAGGTTTTCTTTTAACTCCCTTTTGCATCAGTCCACGTCGGGAGGTTTCTGTGGCAGGCCAGCCAGCTGCTGCTTCCAAAGCAGAACTGGGAGTAAAGCTGGACCAAAAGCAAGAGTTAAATTTCATGATGGACTTTGACATTTCAAAACCCAATTTATAGCTATTCAGAAAAAATCAGGTTGCTACTAAAATGTCATTAACGTGACAACTGTTGTGTAATTGCTTTTCTCATGCAGAAATGACCTCTGGGAAGAAGATGGCGTGTGCAGGCAGATGAGTGTGCACTGGCCAGAGGCTTAATGGACTGAGCAGACCATGAGGAGCTGGTGAGCATAGCAAGGAACAGAGTGATCTTACAGAAGTTACAGACAGCGCCACGAGGAATGGCCGAATTTCACAGCTGAGTAAGGAGAAGCGATGCGAGAGACTGTCAGACCTCAGGGGTAACCAAAGGGACTACTGGGCTCCTTTCTGGGAGCAGAGTCTTGCAAGACCAGCAGTGCTGGTGGTGAGCGTTACCAGTAATGCAGCTGATCAGTAATAAGGTGAGATAACAGAAATACCAACTTTTGATCCCCTGCTGGGATCAAAGTGAAAATGTAATTAGGGACATGTTGTTCATTTGGGAGGGAGCAATGGCAGAGAAAGGCTGAGGGAGCTGGGTCTCTTTAGCTTGGAGAAGAGGAGACTGAGGGGTGACCTCATTAATGTTTATAAATACATAAAGGGTGAGTGTCAGGAGGATGGAGCCAGGCTCTTCTCAGTGACGGCCAATGGTGGGACAAGGGGCAATGGGTGCAAGCTGGAAAATAAGAGGTTCCACTTAAATATAAGGAAAAACTTCTACACAGTGAGGGTGACAGAACACTGGAAAGGGCTGCCCGGAGAGGTTGTGGAGTCTCCTTCTCTGGAGATATTCAAAACCCGCCTGGACGCGTTCCTGTGTGACCTGATGTAGGTGTTCCTGCTCTGGCAGGGGGATTGGACTAGATGATGTTTCAAGGTCCCTTCCAATCCCTGATATTCTGTGATTCTATGAAATGTCAGCATGCCTGTCTTGCCGAGCCCTGTGTTGGATCACCATCATTTATTCTGTCTTCTTGTTAAATCCCTTACTTAACTATTTTCTAGGTATATAATTTGCTCAAGTTAGGCTAGTGGGTGAGTAGGAGGAGACACTTGTCTGCCAAGACCCAAGGTCTGAACCAAGTCTTAGTTAAGGGGCATGGATCCAGCCACAAATAGTAGATAGATTTGAAGGCTATGATAATGTTTAGGGGGGAATGTCCATCCTGATCATCTGGCAAGAAGGCACAGGTTTAAGCTGCTGCATGTTCATGTTTCTGTTGAGTGTTGCCAGTCTGTGCTGGTGTGCATGGATCCATGTCTTTGGAGTACACACAGAAAGCCTCACAGCTGCTGAGCACTGACCTCCTGCAGGGACAGGCAGCATCAACTGCACCAGGGAAAATCCTGCTTCTCATGGACCCTGGGTCCTACGATCCACTGAATTCAGCCACTCACTTAGCATCTATCTGAAATTGTCTGTTCTTCAATAGGGATACTTTATGCAGAGAACAGCACAGAAATATATAACCTTACTTTTTCTTCTGCTTTTTTTTCTTCTCCCCCATGCAAAGAAAATGTCACCATACACAGACATAAATCAGCTTTTAGCACCTAGAGTAGCAATAAATCTGAATGAAAACAAAAGAAATGGACATTTTCCTACAGATGGATGTTACTCTGGTTTTTGCAAGTGCTGGGAAGCATTGGTATCATTGTATCAGACGGGTCATTTGTCAGACTCCTGGAGGGCTGTGCTTTAGCGTGGGAACTGCAGGCGGTCTCAGGGCTCTGGGACCAGTGCAGCCCCGGAGCTGGGATGGCTCCCACGGCTCCCAGGTGGGATTGGTGGGATTTGCGTCAGCTTTCAGTTGAACTGTACTTATTAGGGAAGTGTTTTGATCTTTATAAATTAGTATCCTCTGATGGGGATGGAAGAAAGAAAACTTTCTGTCAAGATTTAGTGGGAAAGTTTGGAGAGGAAGAGAAAAAAATCAGATCCTAAAAAGAGAGCCTTGTCCCATGTACAGGCATAACTAAATACAATAACATCCTCCATTCATAGAGTAATGTTACATTTCAATTCTTCATGAAAAGTTGGACCTGTGGTGATGGGGAGCGTGGGAAAACCATATAATGCTCTCATGAAATAGGAAAGAAGAAGGTGAAAGGAACGTGTAGACATTTAGTGGGTATTACCTCTCTTAGGTGGTGTTGAAGTTTCACTCGTTGATTGGAAAGACTGTGACTGGGACATTGAAAGCATTTGTGGCTTAAGGATTGGGTTACTGAAAGTGAGAGAACAAACAGGTGAAGAGAAATACTTACCTTCTTTTCCAGTCTGTCAATCAGCTTCTGGAGTCTGTTTATCTGGGTCATCCACTGGCTGTCTTCCTCAGTCCAACCTTTGGAAAATATAAATAATGAACATCTGTAAGATGTTACTAAATGCTGGAATCTAGTGTATTCATTTATTTTATAATAAAATGTTTAGCTTAGCTTGCAATTTCTTTTGCTTCTCAAAGATCATGCTGCAACTTGCTTAACGTTCATTTAGATGTAACTGAAGGGCCCGTGTGATTGTGTATATGAGTGAGTGCTCCCAGAAGACAGAAAAGTTGTTTATCAGAACTGAAGATTTTTAACACACTCTTGATGTGCGCATTCATTAACCTGCTCATTTTCCAGCTGAGAGTTCTTGCAGCACTTGGACTATGTTTTGACCAAAGAAAGAAATCCTAATGCTGGCAATATAAGACAGGTGTGATACATAGGGGAGTATGGCTTTACCTGAACAGATAGAAAGACTAAAGACATACTGGCTTGAGAGCTGAGTGTGCATACACACCTACAGTGTTACTATGCATGTGGGCAGCAGGCAGTAGGGAGGAAGATGAAGTGCCATAGATGAAGGGCAGTAACAAGGATACATGACCTTCCTTGTTATGAACACCAGCAGATCACAGGGAGGGACCAAGTATCGTCCTGCATCATTTTGCTGAATGAACGGCATCATTCGGTGAGTGGCAGAAAGTGAGTCATGAATGTGAGTGACAGAAGGGTCTTCAAAAGAGGGTTAAAAAGGAAGAGGAAAGCGCATGGCTGCATGCAGTGAGATCTGCATGACTGGTCAAGAAGTGAGCTTGAACCGTCACGTACTTTGGTGTTTCAGTCACCTGCATACCCTGATTCTGAGAGACATCACTAAGCCTGGAGATGTCTTCATTGCGGCCTCATCTTAATGTCCATGCTCCTAGAGAATCCCATTTCCTGAAGTACCTTCTCACTTTTTCCATAGCAGAAATGCTGTTTCAGATTTTTTTGGTGTCATAAATTAAATGTTTCTTTTTTTCTTTCAGGTTTCCTTTCTGTTTCCTGTTTGTTGCCCTCAGCTGGGATCCCAGTCATGATAGAGAACTTGCTTCTGTAGAAGTTACAGCCTTCACCTTTTCATTCTTACCTGCAGGCTACAAATGGTACCTAAGAAATGTTGAATCAACCCACAGCCCCAAAACAATATCACTGTTTGGCCCATAATTATGTATTCATTTTTTATCAGTTCAGATATATAGCTAACTAGTATCCTTACAGCTTGAGCTAATACTTTCTATATTAAATTGAATATTGATTCTATCAGTAAAGTACTTGAGATATTTATCATGTCTAAATTAAATTTTTGAGAGGAAGATACACGTACATTTTTCTCTCTGTGCATATGCATGTGTTTTAAATATATTTAAAATGTAAAATACCAAACCTGTGTTAAAATGAGGGCTACTTGACAACAGGCTGTTCTTCTGGAGCCTTCGAGCTGAGCGTTTTCCTGGCCATTGAACGGAGAGCACTTCTGGTTTTGTTGGGCCTTGTCTGTACAGAAACACAGGAAATTTCATAAGGTAAAACATGTGGGGGAGATCTTTCTCTGCTCTCATAAAATGTGCTTGTGTGTTCCCTCTTGATTTAAAAAAGGAGAGATACCCATTAAGACCACTGAATTATTTTCCAGATTTTCACTATTAATAATCAGTTGTGTTTAAGTTGCTGGTCATTAAAAGAAGTTAAAAAAAAAGGTGGGCTAAGCTGGTGTAAATCTGTCTTTTAGGGAGAGAAAGCTCAAGGATGGTGCCTGTCCATGATGTAGTTCTGACATGACCTAAGGAACCATTCACGCTGTTTCTTCATTCATGAGAGCTTTGTAGCGTCTCTGCAGAGGAACTGGGGTTACAAGAACAGCTAAAAGTGAGATGTGAACTTTAAACATTGACCCCTTCAGCTTAAAGACTGAAAAGATAAACAGCAACATGTATATGTTAATAAGGAAGGAAAACTGATGAGAATTAGCTAATATTGGATGGTGGCCAGATTTGTTTCTGGGAACGGTATTGAAACGCAGCAATACAGAAATGACTTATGTTTGTATGATAGTGACAGAGTTGTTGAAGCTTGAGAGTTTGTGTGGGGACTGAAGGCTGTCTCTACTTGGTTGTTCATCATCCAGTTGGAGAGCAAGGAAGGACTAGGACTGCAGTTAGTTTTGAACACTTAGTCAGATGAGTGGTTGCAAAAAATATTGGGTAGTAGTCTAAACAGGTCAGTACATAATTCTGCTTCCAGTCACTGCTTTGGAAAGCCGTCTCCTGAATCACAGAATGAAGTTCACCAAAAGCTCATACACTATACCAAGCATATGTTTCAGGATGGTATATTCTGCATCATAAAATCCCTTCACACTGAGCCCAGTTATGGAAGTTTCCCACTCTTAATTTAGTTTAGGAGTGTCTTAATGGGATTTTGATTCAGACAGTTTGCCTCTGACTTGAGTTAAACAGAACTGAAGATGGTTTTACATGGGGACTGGGGCAACTGCATTAGAAACTTACTCATTTTGTCCAGAACTGCTGTTGTTAAAGTGCTGAGTTTGCCTGACTTCTACTGGTACCTCAGAAGATGGGGGAGATGGTATTTGGCTTAACAGTGTCACAGCTCTTTCTCATTTTCTTTGCCATAAACCAAATTCATCATCCAAGAGGGTATTTCTGAACAACTGTTCTAATAAAACTGGAGAAAAAATTCTCCACAATGCCCTACCAGTCAGTCAATGCAGACAAGAAAACTGGCAGCAAAAGGAATGTTCACATCACCCAGTTCTGTGCACCCAAGTGAGTGGTTTGAGTTACTCAGATGATCTTTCTAGACTGTATTTCAAGACAGGCTATCCAAAAAGTCGAGTCAGAGAAGTCGATGGTTACTCCAGATGATAGTTTAGAGCACCTAAGTTAGGCTTCAGTTCTGAATTGGCCATTTGATACTTCTTTGTCTCCCATCAGCTGTGTGAGGAACCTGGAAAGAGGTGTGCATGAATTGGAGGTACATACACTGTGCATTCTTGGTGCACAATTGGCCTTTAAAAACCTGCTCGATTCCTGCAGTCAAGCTGCCAGCAAAAAGACCCAGGGTGTGATTCATGTACTTCAGAGATTGCACAACCATCAGCAAAGGAAGCAGGGAAATTACATCACCAAGAGAAAGAATGAAAAAGCAACGAAGTTTAAAACATACGAAGTGTTGAGATCTTCTGTGTCTCTGCAGTCCCACAGCTTGTACTTCACTTTCCCTGTCATCTTTAACAGTAACATACCAAAGAAAACAAAACCACGAAGCCAAGTATCTTTTAAAAAACATCTTGGTCCTTGATCATAAAAATCCCTCATCTCTGAGGTCATGGTATTAAACTCACTAAAGCCCTTGCCCAGATACATATTACCCAGGTGACTGAGAGTTCATAGGGTTGTATGTTAACCAGCAGTATGGGCCCTATGTTCTAGGAAGGAGCTGTAACAAAGAGGAGCCTGGCTATTTCTCTTCCTAACATTGGGATCGTTGTGCAACCAGGAATGAAAAAACATCGTAAAGCCAGAAGAAACAAACAAGGAGATATTCAATGGTCTTAGTAATTTCAGAGCTCTTCACATTGCAGTGGTCTGGTTTCTGCATTAGATATTAAACAGTTAATGGATTTAAAAAGGAGTGAAAGGAGCAGAGCCTAGGATGTAACAAAGTGCTCCTCCTACGCACAGCTCGCCACAGGACCAGATTGGAACCTGCTGTATGCAATTTCAGGAAAACTATCAGTGAGTTCATTTGTGGAATACAAAGCATATCCTTATTTCTCCCATTACTCCTTACCTCACGTTACTGAGTGAAATGTAAAATGGTGTTGGAGGTTCTTGGTGACCTCACTTCTCACTCCCTTCACTGCAGCTGGGCAGAAATTTTGCTCACCTCTCCTGCCGGGTCTGTTCCTCTGTGGTTTCCATGGCACACTCCAGGGAGCTCTGAAGGGACTGAAGCTGGTTCAGTGTTTCCTTCAAAAGGAAACGAGTTACAAACTGCTCCAAATTGGAAGCTTCCTGATAGTCCTAAAAATTACATTAAAACCAAAACCAAAACAAAAAACCAAGGTAAGGATTTGCCTACCATATTAGAAATATGCAAGGGAAGATTCAGACTTAATTCAGAAAAGAAGTAGCTTGGACGTTTTGGTGCTTTTATGTGCATAGGCAACCTTTATATTTCTGGACAATATTTATAAATGCTCTGAATTTCCAGGTATAGACACTGATCCTGCCCAGGCTGAGAGAAGCCTAGATGCACAGTTGTACAACATAGTTTCTAGTCAGAAAACTAATTTTTCTTGTATTTCTGAAGTCCAGTTGATGGCAGTACCACATTACTTTTTAAGTATGGAAAAGCCAAAATATGATTGAAAACTGCAGCAGTGAAAAGACATTGATATTGCCCACTGGCTTGTCTCTGACAGCGATTATGGGAACAGCCTTTAAGTAGAAAGTTCTTCCTGGGAAAACTCCAGCAGCAGTTTGGACTGTCTGTGCCAGAGGTATTGCCTTTTGAATTTAGCAGTCTTTGACTGGTTTTCCTTCCTTTAAATTTAGAAACTATATATCTATATATTTCATAATTACATGAAAAGTGTTCATTGCATGCTAAGTGTTTTTTGAGTTGGAGCTTGGCTATTAGTATAGTTTGCACCTCTATTTAGTGGTCATTAATATTTATTTGTGTGACTACATTTCCAATATATTTTATGTATTCAAAAATATTTATGCCAATTTTGCTTAGATAATTTCAGAAAGAAAGTCTTACTTCTGCTCTTTCCCTTGCCCAATGAATCACTGAGATGATTTCCATGGACGTGGTTAACTTTAATGTTTCCAGCAAGCCCAGATCTGCAAAACTCAGTTCTGCAAATAGTGATATGCAGGTAAGTGCTGTGTGAGGGGGTGACCTACACAATAATATAAAGACACACTTTGTTGTTCTCTTCTTAATTAATGTAATCAAGAGGATAGAGCAGACTCTTAGAGCCTCTGCTTACTGTGTAGAGCTCCCATCAGGAGCAGAGAAGGAAAATAGACTTCCATCTCCTAAACTCAGGCTTTGTTGGCTCCTGCTTTGATGAAGGCATGCTGACGTTCACTTTTTGTTTGCCATACGTCTGTTTATGTGTGCAACAAAATCTGTTCAGCTGATCTTGAAAGCTTTTTGGTACAATTCCATCTAAAATGGTTTCATAAAATAGAAGGAGCATTGATCTAGTCACCACATAGATGATGGTCTGTTATCTCTGAGCTCCTAAAAAACTTGTGGTTTAAATGGCATTGCCTCCTACTCTAGTGGAGAAGTGATTTGAATATTTTTGGCAATGCTTTTGGGTTTTTTTAAGCTCTTCCCTGTTCTTCCCAATGTGAATTACATCTGAAAAGCCTTTTGACTTTTAGACTTTTCTTTTCATGTATGTGTTTGCAATCAGAATACAAATACAAGATGTTTAAATGTAAGATAAAAGATTCTAAGATAATAGCTTTAAAAGCACTTTGCTTTCAAATGAGAGCAATCTATTCACAATATATGTTATTAAGTTAGTTCTTGTTGGAAGACTTCTGCTACAGAAATCTCAGATGTTAAACCATCTGTGAATCATCAGAGTTACTTATGTAGCCAGGAGCTTCATGGTTTTCTGTATTTACTTCTGTCTTCAGATCAATCAGGTGTGAGTCACTCTCCAACAGATAATTTCTTATTTATGAAATTTTAAAATAGTCATGAGAGATTGCTTGTCTATGCTTTGAGTGAATACCTGGGTCTCACACCAGTCTTGTAAATAAGAAGCAACTTTTATGATTACTCCATCTTATTATGCAATAGGAATGCTGATTTTTTATTTCTTCTAAGTTGTCTCTGTTGTAACTGATATAAAAGTTTGGTGCACCTGAGAGAGAGAGAATTTAATTTCCAACAATTTTGATTCTATGTTGCGTGTTAGAACAATGTATATGAATCTGTGTGGCTTGGGCAGCTACCTAAAACCCTACAACAGAAATCCAAGATATGTTTTAATTTTTCAGCTTTCACCAGTGCACTTGGAAATAAGTGAACAAGACAGAAGTGACCATTTCTTGTAAGTTTTTAAATACCAAAGCAATCTTACAAGAGAGGATAATAAAAGTTTTTTAAAATTCTGGGCATCCAAAAAGTAAATACTACAGATACTTCCATAGAGCTTCCTGCTCATAGTCACAGTTAATCTCCTACTGGCATCCTGAATTACAACTTAAAATGTACATTGATACTGTTTTATTTTGCAAACTGTTCAGGTGGGTGCTTGCTGGCAGAAGGATAGTATAAAAGTGAGCTGTGTAATGCTTGCCACTGCCCGAGGCTGGCTGCTTTTGACTACTGCAGAAATGCTTTCCTGCCTCTGAGAGTTATTAAGATGTTGGGTTTTTTTCATCAGAACAACTCTGAGTTTGTGCATTGCATCAGGGTTTAGTCTTTTTTCTTCCTGTTCTGTTGTCCCATAAATTCTATATTGAAAGGCTTTTCTGTGGTAAAGGTCCTTGTGATCTTTAAATATGGATTAGAAGTTACCTTATCAGGCATGTAGAGCTTTTTGTAAAGATAGGCTAGGGAAGCAAGATGCTAACATCATCCACAGAAGTCTAGAATTATTGAAGACTCTTTCCATATGTATATTTTATGGAAATATTGGTGTTTACAACTCTTCTATGCAGAACTATTTCACTCGCTTAATGCACCTAATTTGGCAAGTGGCTACTCAATATTTTTCTTCAAATAATGTCTTTGAGGTCAGCAATTCTGAGCTGACAGGAGTTAGATAACTTTGACTCCATCCCACTGAAAGATAACTACTCCTACCTGCTCTCCTAAAATTCATAAATTATGGAAGAAGGTATTCAGCACATATATATTGCCAGCATTATTATAAATTAAGTCATGGAGGGAAAAAGATTATCTGTTACAAATCAGCATAAACGTCATTTCCAAGTTTTAGCAATGAGGAATTACAAGCCATGCTTTGTTGTTGTTTCACCACCTTAATTCCTACAGCAAAGTGCCTTCATTTGCATTTCACTAAAGGCATACTGGTACAAGATTTCACTAGAAGAAAGAATATGTTAATTCTGAATTAAGAAAATTGTGTATCAATTTATTAGGTGTACATTGTAGTAGAATCGGCTTAACTGTCATGCCCAGCATGTGTATTGTCAGTGCACTGCACCACCAGTTAATAATGGGACCCGCTGATGGTGTCTGTACAAAAACTAGAAAAATAGCCTGTTACTTGAATTTCATTATCTGCAAATTACTGTTCATTAGCATATACATTATATTGCACAGCAGTTTGGGCAGTCCAGATGAAATAAGTCTGTGTTAACATGTTGTTCTGCTTGTTAGTTTTACTGGTTGTGAGTGAATGAGGGTAATTTTCCACATTTTCCTCATCAAGAGACAACTGCAACCTTTATAAGCGGCTAAGATTTGAGTTTCCATTAATGCAATTGAAAATATACGTAATTAGTCATTTCCCTGTGGAAAAGGTCACTGTGGTCTTTAAAACTGGCTTACGGCTCTCTTAAAAGGTGCAGAAGAGGCTCTGTTTTTATAAAAGTGGAGGAGGCAGGGCTTGGGTATCTCCTAAGAGAGTCCACATCTCAGGGATACCAGGGGTTCAATGACTCTCTTGATCCTCTCAAGCCCTGGTGCCAGCCCCAGTACTCTCCCCTTGGGAGAAATGACATCACGTTGATCCATTTATCAAAATAATTTAATACAAAATATTTATGTTTATCTTTACAGAAAATAACCCCAAGGCAACTGAAAAGTAGTTATCATTGAGTAAAACTCATTAAGGAATAATCTATTTCCTTTGATCATGGAACATCTCCTGCTCTGTGTTTTTAGATCCTACATTAGTGGGACAATACCCTGGGTTCCAACTTTAAATTCAGGATATAAAATTAGTCAGAATAACTGTACTGAAATGAAAAAAAAATTCAAGGCTTTTTTATTTAAATAACTAAGATCTAATTCTTCAGACTGTAGGATAGAATCAGAACAGAGTCAGAATAAAATAATAATTTCAACAGAAGCCAGATCAAGAGGTGCTCACTGCATTGACTTCACAAAGTTTTCACATCGTCCTACTTTTTGTAGGAGTGAACAAAGCTGTAAGACACCAACCTATTAAACAGACTGCACTAATAGTCACCATCTTAAAGAAATTTTAAAGATAGAAAATCCGATATAATGAAATCCCAAAATTTCATTTAATAATGTCCCTAGGCACTAGCTGATTAGTCATAAGGATCTCTGCCTTGTAGCAGGGTGCCACTGGTGGTATATTTAGCACTGTCACCAGCATTCCTGTCTTCAGATGAGTTTACAGCAGAGAGGTGATGAACATCAGTATATGGATTTATGCAAAAAGGATCCAGATTCTAATTGTAACCACTGCAAAGTCTGCCTCATCAAAAACTAGGGAATGAAAAAAAAGAAACAACCAATCCACCCATGGAATTTATGTCAAGTCAACCATGGTGAAAACCAAAACAAATTCTGGAAGATTCTTTTTAGAAATTTAGAGACTGCATTTAATAAGTTTTGTAGGTATTTTAGCTAGAAAAATAGATTCTGAGAAACAACCACACCTGCAAGTAGGAGCAGTTCTTAAAAGCCTAATGCAGCTTAGTAACAAGGTCATTTATTACTCTGATCTTTTGATGTTTCTATTTTTTATCTTTGTTGAGTTCCGATTACTCAAAAAGGATTGGTTGAAAAATTCCCCCCAAAATTTTTAAGTGATAAAACTTTGAAATTTAAGCAACACAAAAATGCATTGAAGGCATCTGCTTTACTCTGTTTTTTCCTGGTTTTTACTGGAAAAGCTTTTGACAATTCTTCAGAGTTCAGTCAAGACAGTCCAGCCTTTGGGGTTTTACCAATCGCTTTAGAATCCTTATTTCGTAGATCCAATGTTGAACACTGTTACTATTTCAGAGGGGTATGTGTGGCCTGATATTAGAGCCTGGGAGAGATAGGGAGGTGGGAGTGGCACCACAGCTGTCATTTCTTTCAAAGAACTTTATCTGTGAAATTTTGAAATTACTGCTGGGTTTTGTTTTTTTTTTCCTTAGAATGAAAAATAGAACTATTTTTTTGATTAAAAGAATCTTCTTTTTTTCTTCTTTTCGCCCAAGAATTTTTTTTTCTCCATTCAGCTTTTATTCTTGAGGCTGGAGAACTGGCACTGTGGGGCATGCCTCATCACATTTTTGTTGTTTTGCTTTGGGTTGTGTTTTGTGTTTTGGGGGTTTTTGTTTGTTTGTTTGTTTTTGTGGTTTTTTTTTTTTCCTGGCTCTGTCTTTCCCTTTGTCTCCTCTGTGAAAAGCATGAATTTACAACAAATCTTTCAATCTTCATTCTCCTACATGGTGTTAACTTATGATATCCATGCAAGTGGTGCCTAGCCACTTAAAGATGCCTGAAGACAGCTAATAGGATGTGAAGACACACCATTAATGCAAGAAAGACAAATCCTGGGTCCATAGTTTGCTTTACAAGCTGGATGTTAAATACTCTGAGAGGATGCTCTCTGATGTGGAGTTCAGAAAGTACTCCATCTTCCTGAAACTTTATCTATGATCTTTCAATCAGCATGTTACATCTTCTAAATAATTATGAGAATCAAAACTCCTAGTCACTGTAATGGAAGGAGATATAATATATGTCCAATTAAAGTGCAATAGAGTTAACTGTCATTAAAGGACAGCCAGAAGCAATCAAATATACAGGAAGAATTTACTGTGTGCCCTTAAGAACTACATCAGATTGCAGTATTTTTGTCAGTTGGTGTACAGAATTAAAAATAACCATTGCAGGCTGACGTATGCATCACTGCTGCTCTTTATGTTTTGAACTCATATCTGTCTGCCTTCAATGTTTTTGGTAATCTTCACCCTGAACGATTTCTATTTCTTTATCAGGAATATAAAATGAATAACTCCTTTTTGTTCTAGCTTTTTATTTCTAGTGGAATCTGGATATTTTGTCTACTTTAAAATATCAAGATGGGAGATGGCTAAGGTACTTTAGACTGATGCTGACCTGAAATACACTTAGTGATGAATGCAAGGAACAAATGAACTGGATTCAAAGCCAATGCACAAAAATTGATAATTGGGATAAACTGAGTAATGCCTGCCTTAAATCATTCTTTGGCAGCAGCTACTCATTACATTCATTCTGCAAAAGGTGCACTTGTGCAATGTAATTTCAAAGACAACAAAACTAGATTCTGTGGGAACTGTTAGTAAATTCTAATCATGTGCAAAAAGTGGTGCCAGCCAATTTAACACAGGTTTTTGAAAAAACAACACAAACAAAAAAATTTAAAAAATAATTTTTGCTCAAACAGAATGTTAGTTCAATTTGACAGAGCTCCATTGTCAACATATGGTTGTCTAGCTTTTTTTTTTTAGTCATTTTGTTTTGCAATATAATTTACATAATCACTACTTTCACTATTACTCAAATATGCAATTAAAAAAACCTAGGCGTTCTGGTTTAGAACGGGTATCAACCCTCCAGAGTGCGGCTTTTTTTTTAATTACTATAAATGCACCATCAGCAACTAAATTGCACGTCCCTGTGAAACTCTGTCAGCTCCTACAATACTCTCTCTTACTTTGACTGGCTCCTGTTTTTAGACCATTCAGGAAGTTTTCCAGTAATAACCAGGCTGCATTGACTTCCCTTACGTTTGGGGTTTTTTGAGTGAAGCAGAAAAATGAATGATTTCATAGGAGCAAAGGATTAGACATGCTGTGTCAGTTACTGAATCCAGCATCTTGCTGTTGCACACCATGTGCTCCCCTTTCTATGTTTTTGCAAGCAACAAAAAGCATGTGAAAAACAGTTCGGGGGTTTTTTTTTTGTTTTTTTCCCCCCGCCCCCCAAATGCTTGGAAGGCCATTCCAGAACTTGATTAGTGAGTAAGAATTATCTTTCGTTTCCATCTTCAACTTAATAATGGTTGATTTATGTTTTGCATATTTAAATGCTGGGTATAAATGACTCGTGGTTAGTGCTGCTTAAGTGGTCTTTCCTACTTCACCAAGTCTGGTCCCCAGCTACCACAGATCATTTGGTGTCTTTCATAAGATAGTTGCAAAGGAGGGAAGAAAGTCACTCCAAAACAGATCATAAGACTTTAGAGCCTGAAAGGGAAAAATCTTGTAGTGTCCCACTCCTCATTTCCTACATCTGCCTGCCATTCCTTTCTGTGGGAATTTGCAGTGCTTTTGTGCAAACATCTGGAACATCCTATTAAAGGTTATTCAAACTCAGGTTTTCTAAAATGCCACTAGGTGTCTGTGTTTGAACCCCTGAATACTTCCATATGGTCAATTTAATTTCATATGAAAATGATGGTTTTGGTGATTAAATGAGCTTTTGTTAGTTTAGTGAATTACAGAACAGTCCACCACCTCCAGCCTGTTGCATTTGCAATAAACTATAGCAACACCAGAAATAAAAACAATGGAGCAAGACTTGTTCTTACTGAATAGCTGACAAATAACAACAGTTTTATGGCTTGATAACTTAAGGGAGACATGTTCTTTGGTCTGCAAGTTTTTGATTATCAGTGTTCGCAAGTCAATGGAATCAAGATGTCAAGCACCTAAAAAAAAAAATGGCCTCTTTTTGTCAAACTCCATCATTACTCAGTGGCAGATAGTATTTTCTGTGCTGCAGGTTGAAAAGTTTCTCTTCATCATATTTGTGTGTGACTGGAAGCTATGGAATGGAATAAAAATGCAGCTTGCTGAAAGCGTTATGTTTATTTGGGAAATAAAAAGGTTAAGATTAAATATTTTAATGAAATATGCTTCTGTGCTTTGTTATAAAAGATGACAGGAAAAAAAAAGGCTTAAAGGAACAAGTCTTCCAATGCTTTTGAAAGGTTTGATGACTTTAATTTTTAATGTTTCTCATATATGAGGTGAAGAAATAAGAATAAGATAAAAGGAACTATCCCAGCTTGTACTTTGGTCAGGAAAGTAACAACCTGGCAGGTACAAGAAAAACAGTTGTCACCAATGATTAATCAGTCCTAACTATTCCTGTATGAGCAACTCATGCAGACTCCTCCCCAAGAAGGAGAGAAGGGATCAAATATCAAATGCCACAAGCCCATCTCAAAATTCTCAGATATGTGTTTCCCTTCCTTGTGTAAGGATAAAGAAAACACAAAAGACCAGCACCAAAACAAAAAAACCCCAAAAGCGAAGGATATCTTCCAACATCCTCTGGTAGGATGTTTTTGGTATTAAGCATCTGTTGATGGCAAACACAACTCGGTCTTTTCCCCGCAGAAAGATGTTCCTTTCTGTAACTATTTCTCTACATTTTTAGCTTTGTACCTTTTTATTGAGCAATGGAGCGTGAACCGTTCCTACACTAATAAGAGCTTCCCGTCTTCCCATCTGATATGCTGCCCTGTAACTGAAATTGTAATTTTGCTTCCCTCACACGCATCATATGGCATTGAGACCTGGGAAAACCCCTACTTGTTTGAAGGACACCACTAAAAGGGTACGATGCTATTTAGTTTGCTTAAAGCTGGAGTGATCTGCCCTCAGGATGGTGAAAGAAAGTCTGATTTCAAAGTCTCTTGAAAGTGGTAAAAGACTGGAATATTGTGTCCCCTGGATGACTTGATATTTTTATTTGCAGGTAGCACAGGACTGGAAGACTGGAGAAAAGCTTACTTTAGGAAAGCTATGCTTTCAAACCACAGAGGGCAATAGAGTGTGCAGAAACTATGCTACAATTGCCTTGCAGGAGTCTGTTACCTGCTAATCTGTTGGGTTAAAAATACCTACACATTGCTCTTGCTGAAGGATCTTTCTGACTAAAGGCTGAACAGGTTTGGAATATATATTTACAAAACAAAAGGTATTTGTTAATTAATGTGTGTGATTTTTAGGAAAAAAAAACCACACAAAAGCAAGACATCATGAAAAGTCAAATCTTTTTCATGTGCAAAAGCTACTTGGTTCACACTTGTGTACTAGGTACATGGTTGCAAGTCAAATAATGTCACATACTTTCGGTGTTACCAAACTTAGATGAACATATGCCAGAAAGCAAAGAAAAGTATGTGAAACATGAAAACACTGCATTTTAAGGGTTTTCAACTTCTGTTTATATCTGGAATAACTAGGGTTTATAGATTGGGGGTTTAGATTTTTAAACATGTTAATCCACTGTTCAGCTTTTTGTTGAAGACTGACACATCTTTGTTCTCTGGGTTTTCCTTGGAAACTGAAGCTCAACAATTTTTTTCTAGGGTTCCAAATCTACACCTGCCTCTCATGCAAAGTACCTACTAAGTATGGGCAACATGAATTGGTACAAAAGCAGGAATTTTCTGTAGGAAGGATTGAGTAGTGATGCTTTATCTGACTCTAACCTGGAAGAATAAAATCAATGAAGTACCAAGTTTCTCCTTCCCCCACCCCAAATATTTAAGACCAAACAAGCTGCCTACCTGAAGTAGCAAGCACTCTGGGAAAGTTTAGCGGAGACTGATAGAGGTGCTGAGCTTTCTCAAATCCACGAAAGGTCAGAGTGGGTGGAAAGCTCACAGCAGCCCAGAGAACTGGGTCCGTAATCAGCCCTGTGCTCTGCAAAGTGGAGTTCAGGTTCAGTCTCGGCAGTTTTTACTTTTGGTTTTGAACAGGATTGGAAATTTGGCCCTAGTCGTTGTAAGCTGAGTCAGCCACTGTGGATACACCAGGTCTTTTGTCGCTCTCAAAGTGTAGGTCTTCAATTCTGGGCTTTTTTTCTATATATTGATTTTTCCAACTAGATTATGGCTTGGAAGATAGTAATAAATGTTCCCATTGCTCAGTGACTATTCAAGGGACTAAATGGCATAGGCAGCAGAGTAATGACAGTTTTACTCTCTATTAAGAGGGGAAACCCAAGCCTTGCTCTGCGTATGTGCCAATGGCCATTCATAATCAAACCACCCTTTTCTAAGCATCTGCTTGTTTGGGTTGGGGAGTCAAACTGAGCTAGGACCTACATCACATCTTTTGCATGTCACTGCCAATGAACATTATTTACACATGCTATCTCACTATGTTAAATAGCTTTTGCTGCACTTCCAGTTCTGATCTTAGGTGGATATATTTTAGACCTCAATAAAAGCTTGGACTATCTAAGATGGAAATTTTATTATTTGCACTCCAATGACCAACGACCAACGGGTCACATAACTTACCTGTTTCGTGAGAATTGATTTCCTGTTGTGAATAATCCCAAATTCAAATTGAGAATCTAATTTCCATACAAAGTCATACTTGCTGGGCATGTCCTTGATAGAAAGTTCTATGTTAGAATATTTGAGGACACATTTGTCTACCAATTGGAATTAAAACTATTTTTTTCCAGTGTTAGCCTTGCCCTGGTTCTGCCACTTCTAAAAAATAGTCAGTTGGGATATTCCTGCAAGACAGAAAATTAAGCTTGAATCTTCAGTCAGGAAAATAAAATTTAAAGAAGTTGTGGTTGTGGGGTTGGGTTTTTGTTTGTTTGTTTTGGGGTTTTGTGGTGTTTTTTTTTCTTTTTCCAGATGGGCTCTTCAAGCAGACAAATGAAGCACTAATAACATTTCAGATTTCCTTATCCATTTTCTAGTCGGGCCACTGTTTAGTTATTGCAACTCTGATTAGTCTCCTGGGACTCCTACTCTGTAATTACCGTCTGAATTCTTAAATACTGGGTTCTGTGTACTTCCAGTAGTTATCAGATGACATGTCCTGACCTTTAGCAGTAGTTTAAACATATGTCTACTATTTTCTTTTAATTATGCATAGCTAGAATAAACTAATCTGTTGCTTTTCAGTGTCCAGCCCAATAAGGCAGTGAGTCAGTGCACATTCAGTTCATTTGGAGTGGAAGATGCACAGCATGTACAGAGAGACATTCTGCTTACTGGCTCAAGCTCTAAATAAATAAGCTACTCTTTCAGCTTTTTATTTTGGCAGTTCATGTAAAATGTATGAATACTGCACTTTTGCAAACACCTGAATGCCAAAGATAGCAACTTTGTTAGAGAAGCACAGCCTTCTCCCCATTGATTGACTGAATAAAATATATTTTTTCCCACTCATGGGATGTCACTGAAAATTTTGGGCAGAAATTTCTGTTCTTGACTGCTCACCTGCCAGTGAATAGCCTTGTGGTGTGGGCCTGGAGTTGGATTTGGAGGATCTAGGTTCATTGCCTTCCCTGGTTTGTGCTTTCCCTCACCTGTTGAAGCTGTTCCACCTTTCACAGACTATTTAACTGTTCAGCTGGGAAAATGGAGTGTAGTAGCCAATGTCTTGATGCACTTTTGATCAGACATCAAGCTGGGATATGGTGTGAATGAGGAGGCCTGAACATGCGAGCAGGTATGATGATAATGAATTGAACGCCAAGGGAGTTGGGCACACATGTCCTACAGCATGGCTACACCCCCTGACAGATGGACGGTTGGATAGAGAACCTGAGCTTCTCCTTCTGGGAAACATCTCCCCACTCTGGAGTTAATGCCTCCTTGCTGTGCTGGTGGGCAACATTTTGACAAGATTTTTCCTACTAGAATTTTGCTACAAACACATATATGTGGAAGAACTTAAATATAAATAAAATATAAAATTTCTCTAGATAAGAAAAATAGTGGTTACACGTTCAAATAAACAAATTACAGAATGTAAAGAAAATTTCACCATTTTTACTTACTTTCTTTGTTTTGTCCATTGCCTTCAGTATGGTTATGTTTAAGTCTTCCAAGACAGATAGAACATTTTCATACTCTCCTAAGTGCTGGGAAAAATACTCTAAAAGAAGAAGAAAACCCATGTCACCTATTCATGACCTGGAAAATCAATATTTCATGAAATATCAATTTTATCAAATCTGAATTCAGTTGTAGTATTATTAGCTATCTAAATATGTAAAATGAAAAACAGTTACAATGAATGGGATGTTTTTCTTTTTGGTTTGTGTTTTTAATTTTGTATTATTTCCTGCCAAATCATTCCTGGAGTACTTAAAATGTACTTAAAATCACAATTTCAAGGCATTTTCTTTCAATAAATGAGTTGCCAAATTGATAAAAATGTAAAATATCAGTTTGAGAGCTGAAACAGACATATTTACAAAATACCTACTTTTTCTTCCTAACATGGATTTTCAGTCTAGTTATGTACTTTACAGTTACCAGTAGGAAATGAAGTTTTCATGCATATGTACTACTTCTGATTATATTGATATAAAAATGAATAACTTTGGTAAAGTCCTTAGAGGAAATAAGATCAAGTGGGGACTATTGTGAGTTGGGGTCAGCTGAAACCAGTTGTTTCTGAGAGATGAAGAGACTATGAGTTGGCCAGATAAGCTTCTTGTCCCAGGTACTGTTATATTTTCAGCAAGTATGATGCATGCAAAATACTTTTAACAAAAATTGTGGAAATAACATAAGTTGCAGGATGTCCTTGCGCAGCTGCTTAATGCAAAGGATGTTTTAACAGAAAGAGCTGATGTGAAATCAGGGAGGATAATTCAGCCAGAGGGATTACAGTGAGAGGAAGAGGCAAAACTGAGAAATCATGACCCGGGTTCCCATTTGGTTGATGCAGCAAAATACAACAGAGGGAGGCACAGGAATGAAAAAATGTGGAAAAGAAAGAGAGACAATTATGTTAAAGCTAGAGACTGTGTTAGACAAGACATTTGGACATCAGGTCACAGAAAAACATGGAAATCTAAATGGCAGACAAGAAGAACAAGATTAGATAGGAGCTTTTTGAAGTAATAAATAGCAGTACTTTGAGACTTCTAGGAGATCAGCTTGAGCTTCTCAGGGGAGTCAAGAAAGTATAAAGTTTCAGGCGCACTGTGACATTGGTTGGTACTGCTGAACGGTTGAACAAAATGATTAAGAATGAAATTGTATTGTGAATTAGTACCCTGGAAGTGCAGAGGATAACTGAGATAACTTAGAAAGAGCTGTACAATTACTAGCTTAGACGTGTCAAGTAAACTCAGTATCAGATTCCCAGATGAGAAATGCCCTAGTGGCAACCCGGCTTTGATCAAAACAGACAGAACTGGTGCCAGGCTGAGACCCCCCCTTCAGTTCTCTAGCCAGCCTGAGGTAACTAGTGAGATCAGGAATGAAGCAAACCTATAACCCTCCTGTGCAACATCAACAGCACTACGTCCCTTGTGGAACAAAATCCCTGTCTTCCTTGGCCAGATTCTCAACCAGAAGAAGTCCTCACAGCCTAGTTCTCTTCAGCTGAGTTTTTTTTGTCATATATCTGTCATATTGAGAGCTGGAGAGGGACTCTTTGTCAGGCTGTGTAGTGACAGGACAAGGGGTAACGGCTTTAAATTAGAAGAGGGAAGATTTAGATTAGATACTAGAAAGAAATTCTTTACTGTGAGGGTGGTGAGGCACTGGAACAGGTTGCCCAGGGAAGTTGTGGATGCTCCATCCCTTGAAGTGTTTAAGGCCAGGCTGGATGGGGCTTTGAGCAGCTTGGTCTAGTGGGAGGTGTCCCTGCCCATGGCAGGGGGGTTGGATCTTGGTGATCTTTAAGGTCCCTTCCAACTCTAACCATTCTAGGATTCTATGATCTATAAGCCACAGCCTGAGGTGGTTTCTCAGTGGTTCTTGCCTATGGGTGGTAAACATTGTTGACCATTAGAAAATTTATCACACTACCACCTTTCGCTCAGAAATAGGCTGGTTTTGTCAAGCATAATTGTTTTTTTTACATTTTGTGGGAGGACTTGCAGAAGTTTTCTGTGAATTGTTTTCTGCTGCAAGCAGCATTCCTAAATCAGGAGCTGTAGGGTCAGCTGGAGAGCAAACAGGGTTTTGGGGAAATGACTCACAGCTCGGAACAGGGCACAGAAATGCGTGGCTAGGCCAAATTTAGGCCTTGCAGGAATTGGGCGTCTTTTTTTTTGTGATGAAGGATGACAGAACTTGTCAAACTTCTGTTCTTAATGGATCAAGTTAGAGCAAAATAATGAACTTTCTCCTTCAGTGGGATACTAAAATGACAATCTTTTTCAAAATTGCCAAAAGACTCAAACCTTTGAAAGTGATGAACTAGCTAGAAAAAAAAATCCCACATGAAAGGGGAATAAGATAAAAGTTATCTATCTATCTTTGCATCAGAACAGAACCTGAAGCTCAGAGAATGTGAAGTATTGATTAGGAAAAACATTTTCAAATTGATTTCTGCATGTAATGGATGACAAGGGGCTGAAAAGGTTATGGGCCATCTGCATTTTCCCAGGAGTTCTTTCAATAGAAATTATTTTCTGTTTGAGCTACAAAGGTTAAAAAGGAAAAAAAAAATAATCATTCCACATGGTATATTCACTTGCACAGGGCCACTGCAGGCATAGATTATGTTCTTGCCTAGAAAGGAACTTACCACAGAGCTCTTCTGTGTCAAGATTGCTGAAAAGAAAAGAGGATAGAAGGTTAGTGAGTTTAGTAATGCTTTATGTTGGATTGATAAATAGTAAGGCTCAAAGATTAGACTGACTGGGATATGAAGCCTCCTTGCCTGGGCTGTATAAGTAAATGTGAGTACCTGGCCCTTACTGCCATTGCTCTGCTGCCTTAGGTCTGAAGCCAAAGGCTGTAGCTGGCTTCAAGCGCTGCTTCCCTTCTGAATCATCTTCCCACCAGCACCTACCGAATCACCAACAACTCCCTGTGAAGTTCCTCACCTAGCCTTTGTGCATCATGGTGCAAAGTCATTGCTCCACAGTCTTTACACGGTTGATCCTAGTGCTGGCAGAAATCCATCTAAACACCAGAAATTGGGGTTTTTTTTCCCACCTTCCTGTCTGCATTCTTCTTCTGCAGCTGCCAGGCTGGATAGCATAGCTCAGAGAGCTCAGCTGTCCATGCTAAAAAAGTGGAAGAAACAGCAGATTTCTCCTGTTTGCAGTCTTCACTGGGCATCATATAAACATTATTTATATATAAAATATATATTATATGTATTATTATATATAACATAAATACATAATCGTGTACAAGTATTCAATACAGTTCAAACCAGTTAATTTCAAACAGATTTCCTCTTGATCAACTCTTAAGTAATATTTTCTCTCTGAGGCCTTAACAGGCAAAAGATAAACCATTTGACCTACAGCTCAATTCTGAAAGCTAGCATATTGACTTTCATCCAAGGAGAAGAAGCTGATTATTAAAGAAATTTAGAAGCATGAATGTCATTTTGAATATTGCTGAAGGGTGAATATTAAATGACTGATTGCACTCAAGATTTTTTTCACTTATCTTTTTAATGGACCTTTTTTATTGACCTTTTAATAAAGTGATACAGTATTGTCTTGAAGTCAATTTCAGCAATTCTAACTTTCATACATCTGGCCTTTTTTTTCTTATGGGAGAGAAAAAACCAGAACTGGCAGGATCCTTGGTTGTCACAAACTTGCATGCTCAGGGCTATAAAAATTTCTGAACACTTTTAATTGATGATTTAGATAACATTTTTCCCACAACTTTTATTAACTAAAGGTGATCTGATCTGTATTTGAATGGGCCAAGTTGGATGGCTGCAAATGGGTCTTGCATCTGATTTTTCCAACGACCTTGGTGAGAGGTACAATGAAATTCATAGTCTGTAAGAATCAGTTCCGAAGCTAAGAAACTTAACAAACTACGTGATGGGAAAGAGTTTCTGAGACTCCTAAGGTTGTTCTCCACAGATCACTGTGGCATCACTGATCGAATGTGTCTGACCAACCACTTCTGCAGTTCACAGTCATTTCTGGAACAGTCCACATGTCCACTCCTTGAATGCAAACAGAAACCCTGAAAGCTGGAAAATTGCCTGAGTCAAAAAGCAGTGATGGAATATGACGATATTAAATGACAGGAGTTGCTGTTACGATGCCCACTCTTTGTTTCCCCTGTTTTCTGCCCCTTTACATCTTCTGCCCTAAGGTCTTTTCTTTGTGAAAGACATTTCTGCATTTTATAACGTACAGATTGATAACTGTGTTTAAAACAGCCTTTGGCATTGTTAACTAGTAAAATTCATGATCTTTTGAAATCCCATATTAAAATCCATCCTGCTCCTTGTTCTTCTGCAGTATCCTCAGCAGCGTGGTACTGGTATTGTGAGGGAGTGGCTCAGAGGCTTTCAACATTGCTGCCATCAGAACATTGCTGTTAGTCCTATTGACAGAAGCGATGCAGCTGCAAATGGATTATGAGTAAAAATAGAAAATTGTTGAGGTGCTGAATTCATTTTCAGTTAGAATTGGGCACCTGAACAATGAGAAATTTATTGTCCAAAGTGATTTGTGCAGCAGCTTTCAGGAAGCCTGTGACAGAACGCAGAATTGACATAAAGAGCAGAGATTTCAGTCGAGCATACTCATAGTGTTTTCTTCTNCCTCACCTAGCCTTTGTGCATCATGGTGCAAAGTCATTGCTCCACAGTCTTTACACGGTTGATCCTAGTGCTGGCAGAAATCCATCTAAACACCAGAAATTGGGGTTTTTTTTCCCACCTTCCTGTCTGCATTCTTCTTCTGCAGCTGCCAGGCTGGATAGCATAGCTCAGAGAGCTCAGCTGTCCATGCTAAAAAAGTGGAAGAAACAGCAGATTTCTCCTGTTTGCAGTCTTCACTGGGCATCATATAAACATTATTTATATATAAAATATATATTATATGTATTATTATATATAACATAAATACATAATCGTGTACAAGTATTCAATACAGTTCAAACCAGTTAATTTCAAACAGATTTCCTCTTGATCAACTCTTAAGTAATATTTTCTCTCTGAGGCCTTAACAGGCAAAAGATAAACCATTTGACCTACAGCTCAATTCTGAAAGCTAGCATATTGACTTTCATCCAAGGAGAAGAAGCTGATTATTAAAGAAATTTAGAAGCATGAATGTCATTTTGAATATTGCTGAAGGGTGAATATTAAATGACTGATTGCACTCAAGATTTTTTTCACTTATCTTTTAAATGGACCTTTTTTATTGACCTTTTAATAAAGTGATACAGTATTGTCTTGAAGTCAATTTCAGCAATTCTAACTTTCATACATCTGGCCTTTTTTTTCTTATGGGAGAGAAAAAACCAGAACTGGCAGGATCCTTGGTTGTCACAAACTTGCATGCTCAGGGCTATAAAAATTTCTGAACACTTTTAATTGATGATTTAGATAACATTTTTCCCACAACTTTTATTAACTAAAGGTGATCTGATCTGTATTTGAATGGGCCAAGTTGGATGGCTGCAAATGGGTCTTGCATCTGATTTTTCCAACGACCTTGGTGAGAGGTACAATGAAATTCATAGTCTGTAAGAATCAGTTCCGAAGCTAAGAAACTTAACAAACTACGTGATGGGAAAGAGTTTCTGAGACTCCTAAGGTTGTTCTCCACAGATCACTGTGGCATCACTGATCGAATGTGTCTGACCAACCACTTCTGCAGTTCACAGTCATTTCTGGAACAGTCCACATGTCCACTCCTTGAATGCAAACAGAAACCCTGAAAGCTGGAAAATTGCCTGAGTCAAAAAGCAGTGATGGAATATGACGATATTAAATGACAGGAGTTGCTGTTACGATGCCCACTCTTTGTTTCCCCTGTTTTCTGCCCCTTTACATCTTCTGCCCTAAGGTCTTTTCTTTGTGAAAGACATTTCTGCATTTTATAACGTACAGATTGATAACTGTGTTTAAAACAGCCTTTGGCATTGTTAACTAGTAAAATTCATGATCTTTTGAAATCCCATATTAAAATCCATCCTGCTCCTTGTTCTTCTGCAGTATCCTCAGCAGCGTGGTACTGGTATTGTGAGGGAGTGGCTCAGAGGCTTTCAACATTGCTGCCATCAGAACATTGCTGTTAGTCCTATTGACAGAAGCGATGCAGCTGCAAATGGATTATGAGTAAAAATAGAAAATTGTTGAGGTGCTGAATTCATTTTCAGTTAGAATTGGGCACCTGAACAATGAGAAATTTATTGTCCAAAGTGATTTGTGCAGCAGCTTTCAGGAAGCCTGTGACAGAACGCAGAATTGACATAAAGAGCAGAGATTTCAGTCGAGCATACTCATAGTGTTTTCTTCTCTATTATAAGTACCATCTGAGGCTCCATTGTTCTTGGCATCCTATCTGAAGGGGATGCTCTTCTAGGCAGGGAAGGTATAATTTTGTGTCACTAATTATTTCATTCTCTCAGAAATAATAACATGCTCCTTCAAACACAGTCATGAACAAAGCTAGAAATTCTTTTTTTGTATACAAACAATTTTGAGCTCCCTGCTGGGTGCTAGAGAAGCTATTAAAGAAGTTTGGAATATATTGAACAGTACAGGAGTGAGGTAGGCACCAGAGGGCTGTTTCTGCAACTCGATACTCACGTTTACAGTGGGCACCTGTTCATCATTTCAGTGGGTATATATGCCAAGGATGCTTCTGCTTCAGCCTATAATCTGGCAATGCTGAACATGTTATTTGCAATATTTGCTAGATGGCTCACATCCAGGCACCAGCACTCCACTCCTGATAAGGAACTGAACCATAGCATGCAGCCAAATGCAGTCATGTCATGTCAGCATGATCATTTTTTAAACTTATGCTCTGGGTTTGCTTTCTGACTACTAAGTGCAGTCCTTTTACATGTCTGATTTCATGGCTAAAATGTTCCCTCGCTAATAACGTCAGCTATTGTTAAAGGACTATTACAAATACTGTGCTGAGCAGTCCTGATCACTGCAAATTTGATTGTACCTGTTGCTCAGTAACAGAAACATGAGCAAATCCACTTGAATGAACTGTGGCAAAAGTGCCTACTTGTGGTACCTCTGCAAGTGGCCCAAAATGTAGGAGAGCAGAGTGGCTCTCAGATCACACTCTGGTTCTGCCCACCACAGTCAGCGGTGGACTGAGGCCAGCCAAGGAGGAAGAAAGGTTAAAGCTCTTCCACCCATCCACTGATCTGACACCATTCTGTGGGATGAAATGCACCACTAGGTAGATGCACTGGCAGAAGGTTTGCATATATTCTCTGGACCACAAGAGGAGGCAATGACATACAGGAATTATGCATAAAGAACAGACTCTGTCATTTAAAGCAGATATTTTATTGAAGAATCCAATACTATATGAAAGACTTAATGAACTAACTTAATTTACGAAATTCATTGCTATGTCTTACCATAGCTGGAGAAAAATAACGTTTTCTTCTTCAGTCTCTCCTCATTCTCAGATATGGGAAGGATTTATTTCAGAGGCTTGAACCAACTCTGTTTTCAGGCCCCTTTGCACTTCTATGCTAAGTTTGCTTTTAAGGAGAAAAGTCTGAGGTTGGTATCTCCGATTTTTAAATAGAAGCATATAATTTTTGACTGAAAGGAATTAAGTGTTACTTAGACTGTGCAAGGGTCACTGAATAGTCATCCATGGACAATCTTAGCCAAAAAGCTGCAAGCTCTTTGCACCAAGAAAGCCTGCACACCATCCCACTTCAAGTCAGCAAAACGCGGTAAGTGCTCCAGCACTACAGAGGGTGTTGTGCAAAGCAGTCTTATCTGTTCCATTTTAAGGATATTTTGCTTCATAGCTCCTGTGTAACAGCGAAGACCTTTGCACTCAGGTTTGTTCAAGGTTTCTTATCAGTGGAGGCAAAACTGCTTTTGGCCATCAGTAGGATGCGGAGTTGGGACGAGCCCGGGCATTGGCCTCTTCCCATAGAAAAGGCAGAGGAGCAAAAAGTGGCAAAAGTAGGAGAGAGCTCCTGGGGCTGTTCCCTGTGAAACTAAACTTCCCACTGCCATGAGGACACTGCTGCTCTTCAACCCCAAGGCTGGCTGGACCGTGCACCCTTTGGCCTTTCAACAGTGGCAGCCAGCTTGGCTTTTTGGGGTCTGATGCAGGCAGTGGGATCACAGCTGTTTTAATGTCCCACATCTTACTTCACTCAATAATTGCCTACTTTGCTTATTCTTAGCTCCAGGCTACATGATGACTTCAGAACTGTCAGTTACTGCTTTGTATGTGGCAGGACTACAGGAGACACTAAAGGTGGGGCTTTTTTTAGTGACTAACAGCTCATCTGAAGAAAAAAACCCAGTCCTAGCCCTTTGCATTAGGCAATGATTCACAGGGAGTTAATGACTACATAGCTGGCTAGCCACCTTAATCATCCCAGTTATAACAGTCTCTGTGTTGCTAAAAGTGTCTTAATAATACTATCAAAAGTTGCTGTGCTTGCTAAAATCTTTAGGGAAATGTACAAGGGCTGCAGAATCTTTTAGTAGAGTCTGAATCACACTAAGATAAATGAGGAGATGAGAGGTAACATCGTGGTGGGTCTTTTACCACAAGGAGTGAATTTCAGAGGTTTTGCCCTGTTAGAAGGGTTTTGCCCCTAAATGATTTAAAAAAAAAAACCTGAGATTAAGTTTTTTATTTTTATGCAAAATAAAATATTTATTTTGCTTCATTGGACTCCTTGGAAATTCCTATGTTGATAGAGATGCCAAACTGCTAAGGTTCTTTGTGAGACTCAGATTATGGAAGGGACTAGGCTCTCAAAGTTAAGCTGCAATTAAGCAATGAGCTCACTGCTGGGAAGCCAATGTTATCTTCTGAAGAACTGAACTGAAATGAAACATTCTAGGTCAGTTTCATTTAGGTCAATGCAATTGAAACTACTCATTACCGTTTGAATTTCCCAGTGTGAGTGATTCTCATTTATTTTCTGCAGAAAGCAGAATTTCCCATTAAAAATAACCATTCATATGGAAAATTTCCAAGCAACTCTATTTGCAGCTTGTCTGTCTGACCAGAGGATACATCAGCATCAAGAGTGTGTAAATAATTCTCAGTGAACTTGTTTTGTTCAGTCATGAAATGCTGAACTGTATAATCAGCTCATTCTGACCAGTATCTTGCTTTTTCATTTGTACTTCATTTCTAAACTGATTTCTGTAGCTATTGTCTTGAAAGTCTGAGAGTTAAAGTGAACAGCTACAGTTAAGCCTCTTAAGTAGTACTAGCAAGCACACCTTTTTGATGTTTGTGCTATACCATGTGACTGTATTTCTTATTTAATCTAAAAGATCTAGTTTTAAAAAATGGTCAAAACCCAATGTATTATTTTCCTCCTGCAAATTTTTGCATTCAATAACACATTTTTAGAGAAAAACACTTTTCACTCACTTGCAGTTCACCTAATTAAAGAGCGTCTCTGCATCTCATGCTGTTTTCAGTAATTTTTTTTTATGTATTTAGAAGTTCATTATTTTTTTCTGTGCACTGTGAACTAGGATAAATCAGCAATAGTATGACTAAAATATGCCTTCCAACTGAAACAAAAGCAAATATCCAAGGCACAGGTAATTACTATCCTTAGACTGCTATTAAATTACCGAGGATTTATCATTATTACCTTTAGAGCCAGAGTCTTGAAGTAAGCACTGTGGTCCCATATAACATGATTTCATTTTAGTGCACAGTACTGGGTCGCAGGCTAATGCAGTCGGATGGGTTCCCACAATGGCAAGCATACTGCTAACCCACCTGTCAGACATGGAGCTGGCATCCTTGTGGAGTTCACTGTTAGGGCAGATGATCTCAGCATTTTCTCCTCCAGCTAGGGCTCTGCTAATGAAGACCTGGACAGGTGGGAGGGATGTGGATTCACTCTGGGGCTCAGACCCCTAAATGTAGATGTAGATGCCCTTGCCTGGCAAATGAGCCCCAGTGTATTCATTAGAGTTGAATGGAGTTGAGCTTTCCAGTGTACCAGCTATCAGGAACCTGAGTAATTGGGTATAGTGTTGTTTCAGATGGTCTAGCATTTCTCCCAACACAACACTTGTGTCCCAACTGCTTCTCCTGTGTTATCCTTTCCACCTTGGGCTGGCATTTCAGGTGGGAGTATCTTAAAGGCCTTAACACCTGGGCAACACAGCTGAAGCCTGGGTGAGCAATATTACTTCTTAGGTGACTTCATTGGCTATAAGGGAGCCTTAGATACCCTGCTGATACATACACATGCAAGAGCAGACATCTCTCCATAGTGCCAGCTCCGATCCCTACATGTGTAGGACATGCATGACGGACTCTCCCAAATGGCCAGCATAAGCTCACAGCTGCAGGTGGCCAAGACTGTCAGGTCCTCAACAAATTAATCTCTGGCTTATGCATAGTTGAACTTGTGCCACACACAAAGGCTTAATGGGATACCTGCCTTTGGGAGGTATGGTGATGATGTCCCAGGTCTACCTCAATAGTTCTCCTCAATCCCTCCTATCCTGTAACTCAGGTCCTGGCTGAGAATGTTGCTTTACCAGTGAGAAAAGTGAGAAAAACAAGTCTGATTCCCCACTGACTCATACGAATCAGTAATCAGTGAAGCATTTATCGCACTCTCTCTCCAGCAGTGCTGCAGACTGAATTCCTTTGAGATCCTCTGCATATCTCTTAATTTGTAACTTTGCTAAATCTTCTCATTATCTTCTGACACCTTTTCCCTGAGGATGCCATATGCAAAAACAATTTCCATGGACGTTATGAGGGTGAGGAAGAGAAGGGAAAAGGGTAAGAGTAAAGGGGAGTTTTACATTGGCATGACTGCTAAAATCTATTCACTAAACCATTAACCTTGTCAAGGATTCTTGCTCTGCTGAAGCATGGGCTTGTCAGAGTTGACATTAAAATTAAGCAGGGGCAGATTTACCAAGGAAACGAGCTGTAAAAGCATTCACCCCATAAACCACAAATTTCAAACTTTTCCTGTGTACATCTCTCCATGTATAAAAAAAAGCTGCGCTGCCGATACTTTTCTCTACTTTCATTACAATTATTTAGGCAATAACACATGCAAGCCAAACAGCTATATTTCCACCAAACTACCTCCCATGAAGCTGAATTATGCTGCATACAAGCGGTTTAGCATTTAATGAGGGCAGACGTGAAGTGCAGGTAACACAATCTATTAATTGTTTAGAGAATGCTAACCCCGTAAGTTGGGGTTTTCTGAGCTGGGATAATTGGGAGTTTAAATAGTTTCTTCAGCAGTATTACAACCCCCAAGCAGCTGCATTGAACATATGCACACACTGGATTTAGAAACCAGATGAGAGCTCATAGAAATGCTAAGATACAAACTAGGCAGTAGAAATTATGTTCCTATCGTTAAAGTACTTAAAATACCAAGTTTACAATAAAAATACCACTTCTGTTCCTGACTACATGCAAATATGGAAGCAAGAATATCTTCAGATTTGGGTTTGGTGTATATGTGATGATTTAGTAATTCAAAAGGACCAAGAAATGAAATGTCAACAGAAAGAACACCAAAAAAGTCTTCAATGTTTTTCAAGTTGAAAGTCAGCAAAAGCCGGTCATGTTCAATGATTCTTCTTCCTATCTAATCTGTAAAGTATTCTTGGCTCCAATCTGCTCCAAATAATAGTGCTTAGGAGAATATGTTAAGAAACACAATGCTTAAGATTGCAAGACAACTCCACTCTTCCCTCCTCAGCCTTAACCTTCTCACATATTGCTTTGCAAAAGCCTGCAGTAAGTGTTTCTTGTTGTTAACATCACCCGATCACTTCTCCTGTCTTCAGATGGCTTTGAACATCAGTCACATCAAGCCTTTGCCTTGAGCTGTGTGTATTGATTTACACTCATGCCATGATAGTACAAATTGCTAGCCAGCAAAAACAAGTTTCACATTCACTTGTTCAAGGAGTTAGTAACTAGGTTACTCCAAGACAGCAGGGCATGTGGGTCTTCATCTTCAAAATTACTTCAGCTGTAACCTGCTGACCGTGTCACGGAATCACAGAATATCAGGGATTGGAAGGGACCTTGAAAGATCATCTGGTCCAATCCCCCTGCTGGAGCAGGAACACCTCCATGAACTGTGTGTTGTCACAGAATAGTCTAGTTTGGAAGGGGTCATCCCTAGGAAAGGGGATGTCAGCCCTAGGAAAGACTTCTGGTACCTTTGCAGCACCTGCATTTGCCTCCAACACCGTATCCATTGCTCCCTCCAGCCCAGCAGGGAGGTTGGAGAGGGGACAGAGGAGCAAGAAACCACACTGGGTTTCGTTCATCCTCCCAAAACTCCTCTGAAAAGGTTACGTCAACTTTCACATAGAGTTCATAGAGTTTTTTTGAGGCAAGAACCTGCAAGCTCCCAACTGTAACACTGCATATCTATAACATAGATGCCATGTCAAATATATGTCAAATCAGGAGGCAAAGATAAGGTCTTCCTCTTGCTCCTTCCCCGTTTACAGCCATGACCTCATGTTGATCTAACTTCATGTTGATCTAACCTCATGTTGATCTAACTCTGATGTAGTGTCTTGACTCCTACCCAACATGGTTTGGGGGTGCTGGCCTCCTGATACCTTCAGCAAAGCTTAAGATGTTGCCTAGATGCTTATAGTGTGCTTATTTCTGGGTTATCTGCAAAACACTCAAACCACTATTGAATAAGGGGAGAAGGATATTTATTCTATGAAACAGAAAAAAATAGCCAGTCTACACATCAAGTATATTCACAAATTGCAAAATGTATGTCTGAGGAAAGATCCTTAGCTAATGCAAATTTTCAGTAAAAGCAATGATCTGCCCTGGATGAATAACCTGTACTGCAGGGTCTAGACAGATTGTAACTATAAATTCATCCTGGCAATAGAGGGTTCCTATTCCACCTATCTTTTGGAAAATCTATGTGGTGGTTACTTATTCCTACTCATCTTTTTTCTTGGTGATTCTGGTCAGTATCAATTGACTCTTCTTTTACTTTGTTAAAAGTTAACACCAGTCTGCACCAAGTAGCAAGATGCAGAGATCATAGTTGGTTAGGCAGACACAGCCTTCTGGGAAGTTAAATCCCCTATTATTTGCCCTGCTATCATACCAAAAATGGTAATTGCTCAATTTAGCAGTCTTCCATAGCCTGCCTATCTGCCCTGTAACAGGTATGTTACATTAGCTGGGCTTGGTCTTTTTAAAATTTAATAATCTTCTAAATCTCTCTTCAACAAGACTGACATTAGGACCTGTGTAACAGGGGATTTTAATACCTGGTTAATTTAGTTCCCTAAAATGTGCTAAGTCGATGTAAGTCTTTTATGTTTTGAATATTTTGTTGAAAGATTGCTGCAGCAGAGCAGAGAAGGGAATTGAGATTTTCTGAGCTTGTGGCCCATGGATATCACTCCAAGGCCACCTCTCCTTTTTTATCTTCAGTCTTGGAAGTACAAAATCTCGCGCACACAGACGGCAAGGTTTTGAATGCTGGCACACCTAAAAGATTTAATGCAGATGGAAACAACCCAAAGTCTGCTCTTGTGACAATCTAGATAGGAAATTTTGAGATACTCCAAGAAATGATCTAGCAGATCATGACATGATTCCCCAGCCATCTGTCTTAGGTATTTACGCATAGTGTAAATCACTGCATAATCTCAATGCTTATGAAATATTTCCAGGATAGGAAATGACAGTCTGCACTTTATAAATAGTGAAGTGAAGCAGCGAGAAGATAAATGACTTGCCCAGAGTTTAACAGAGACTGTATTTTAACTGGATAAGAGAGACAAAATAATCTGTGTGAATCTTTTCCTACTAGATACACACAATTGAGTACAATTTCTCACCCTTCCGTACTCAAAGCCAGCCATAAACTACTTAGTGATTACTGACACAAACCATGATTTTAATTTCATTCCCTTGGGTAATTTGCAAGTGAAAACAGCACAAAATAGGTGGTTTGGGGATTGTTTGATGTGTACATGATTCTCCTAATGCTTGCATTACAAAACTTCCCAAGGTTCAATGAACATTTTGCTGCTTTTTTTTTAGACAGATGGTTAATTTGAGACATTTTACATAATCTGCCCTTTTCAGCAAATGCCAGTGAGTAACGTTTTCACCTCCTTATTATATCTGCTTCATGTGATTTTTGCTGGAAAGCTATATTAACACAGAATTTATATTATACTGGCCACGCTGCCTCTCTTTGCTATATCCAATATCTGGCAGGCTCCATCTTGCTGCCTGCATGATGTCATCGTTCTCAAAAGCTTTCAAATGTACTAAAAGAAAGCTTTTAAAATGTATTTGCTTCTGTTCAGAAAGATCAAGCAGTGTAGAACACTTTTCAGCTGCAAAGTCAGGCACTAAGCCTTTTATCAGTCAAAGACTTCATGAAAAAACACTCAAAAAGCATCTTGTTGCTGTTGTAAATCTAAGCTTTAAGAATGTTTTCGTATTTATATCTATGCTCTACTCTATAACAAATGTTAACAAGTCAACAGAAAGCACTATTTCTTCTGGCTGCAAAAGATGATTTAGTAGGTTTTCTTAGTCATCCACCCGTTTGGTTCCCTGAAATACATGAAAATATGATCCTTCGCAGTATGTGTTCTCTGTGACTTTTGTGCTCAGCTTTTTGCCAGTCTTTTCCTGGACAGTGAGAATGATCTCTCTCTCAGATGGCTGCTGTGCCAGTATCATTACTTTTTCTCAGCTAATAACTGTAGCGTTCGACAAAGTTGCACCTATTCTTCAGGTATACCTATCTCTCAGGAGGAAAAAGGTAATATTATTCTCACATTTCTACATATATTTTAAGGTCTGGATAGTCTCTGCTAAAGATAAAAAGGTTTACAAATAATAAAGAATTGCAAATAAAAATATTTTACAAATTAAAAAAGAAAGTTTTACAAATAAAAAGAAAGAAAAAATAGATGTGGAATATCTATCTTTTTTCTTAGAAATCTTACATAATTGTCGAGGATATTTGCCCTTATTAGCATGCTCCCGACAAATGCAGACAAATGGAATAATGGTAAAATAAAACCACTCTCATGCAGACATGTGGCACACATGAGGAGGTCCAACGCTGCATGAATGAGTCTTTGCCTACAAAATTAGTCTTTGACTCTGGGTTAAGAATTTCCATGAAGGCCCTTAATCTGCTAAGCAAATTCCCATGGTGTTCTAACAAATGCATTATTCATTTTGCTAGGATTAGGTAGACTGCATGCATTATATTTGTTCAAGATCCTATTTGTTTCTCAGACTTTGCCACTGATTTTAAGAAACATGAGGAAATTAAAATGTTACACTTATTTTTCCTGTACACAGTAACTATTTATCTAGTGGTACTTCTGCAATATTCTGCTTTGAATTTCTAGCATGCAAATACTTTTGACAAATCAGGGAAATATGGGAAATTAGGGAAACAATGACAGCTGCCTCTTCTTACCATAAGAGAGAACTTTGTTATATTGCTGCTCCTCCTGTGTTGTCTGTTAAGGAGAATAATACATCTGAGAAACCTGTTTCTCTATCTTTGGTGCATACTAGCACCAAAAGTCAACATAGGATTGTTTACTGGATGCTTTGAGATTAGGAGTCCAATTCCATGCTTCCATTTTGTTCTATTGCAAAGCTAATGATTCTGGGGAGGTTATGCCTGGTTTATAGAAACAATAAGTGAGATCAGAGCTATAAAATCAATCCACAGAGTAATTTAGGCATTTACTCCTAGGGGATATATGCCTCTGTTTATATGAAGTAGGGGCCTATGTGAATGCTTTTAGGACTGCAGAGATCAGATCTAAAACAGGATTCTTAACTGTAGGCATTTCCTGGATTCATATAAACATACAGACAACACTGCTCATAAAATGTACTTCAGAAATGATAAAAAAGCAACCAAGCTCTTATGACACCAAAGAAATGTGGTTCTGCATATGGACTGTATATTTAAATTACTTGAAATATGAAATATTTTTCCCTGTGGGAACCTCAGAGGCACAACAGAGTTTGGCATTGGATGAGATGAGATCCTGTTATACGGCTCCTACCTGGGAGCAGGGCCGTAATAGCATCTTAGTGCTTGTTGCTCCACTGTATGCAGCTGAAAAAAGCGATACTGACTTTGTAGTTGCTCCTTGTAAACAGAATCACAACACATGCTATGACTGCTACGAGGTGTCTTCATAACCCTTTTGCAAAAGCAATAAAAGGACTTTCCTTGGGACCTTCTCTACCCTGGGAAGAGCCCAATTTGAAAAACACTAGCTTAGTAGCACCCTTCTAATTAACAATAAATGGGATGCTGTGAATAACTGCTGATGGCCAGAAAACAAGTAGAAAGGAAATTCATTCTCTTCTTCTGACCTCAACTGCTCAAGCAGGGCCACCTAGCACTAGTTGCCCAGTGGATGTCAAAATAGCCCAAGTGACAACACCAACACAATAACCATACCAGCACCAGACAGGATTGTTTTCTTTGCTCTTTACTATGGTTGTTTCATTTATTTCTTCCCTGCTCAACATCTTCATTTATTCATCTCAGGTAGTGAATCAGTGGAGTCAAGAATTGAGGAACTCATTATTTAAGCCTCAAGGGAGCCACAAACCCTTTTCTTTACTATCAGGGGTGGGGAACATGAAAAGCATCCAGTTTCCACCCTGCGTTCTCAGTACTCAAATCACATTTATTGGAACATGCAGTTATTTCTACAAGGTTTAGCAACACTTCACTTGTCCAGCATAGAGCTATTTGACACAGCCTAGCTTCCCTGAAGCAGCTTTCTTCTAGACTTGTTTTCTAAAATCAGCCAGATAAGTTTTTTTCCATCCTCAGGTACAGAGAGTAGCACTCCAATTGTAAGAAAGGGACACTTACTCAGTATTTTGTGTATCAATCATGTGAAAGAGTTCATGCAGTTCTTCTCCACTCAGAACTCCATCAGCAAAGTAAGCTTTGAATTCATCAAAGGACAGTTTTCCATCATCTGAAACAATGAAGAAAATGAAAGTGTTTCATTTATGGCTTTGTTTGTTTACTTCATGCTATCTACAGCTACCTATTTATTTCCCTTTCCCTTTCCCTTTCTTCTTTCTTTCCTCTACTCCCTGCCTCCCACATGAGAGACTGAGACTCAAGTGCATAATTCAATAGCAGTAGGGTTCTCATCCTAGCTCTTCTCTCTAACTAAAGGATTTTGCAGGATTTTGATTCTCTCTTTCTTCATAAAATATAACTTTCTCAAAAACTTCTATGCTTGCTGCAGAATTAACAAAATAAATAAAAGAAAGTTCAACTTTCATGCAATAGGAAGCCAGCTTTGTGTCCTCTTCCACTGGAAAGAATTTCAGCTCATTTTCTTGGTCAGCATAGAAAATAGAATGTAATTGGTCTGGAGATAATGCCAAAAATTTGGAATGAGTGAACTGGTTTTGGTCATATATCAGAGGTCATTCAAAATCCTTAGATGGATTTCCAGACAGAGTCTGGATTGGCCATGTAATATACAGTGAAGCCCAACTATGAAGAAATTGACTTTATCTTCCAAGTACCTGTTCTCATTTGTTTGTGACAAAACCAGTCATCACCACATGGTCCCTTATCATCATCAATAACATTTTCGTGTAGTTAAGAAGTGTCTACAGGACTAATGGGACTTAGAGGAAAGGGTAGTACCATGCAATAACATTTAGAAGAACAGTAATGGGTTACACATTAATTCAAGAGGAGTAAGTCTTTATTACAATCTACTACATTATTTAGTGGAGTTTGTTTCATCTGTTTCTTAATTTAGCTTTAATTATAGCAAGACCTTGACTACATGAGGCAAAAAATCCTTGCACTGAGATATGCTAAACAGAGATTAATCCGGTATTTTCAGGATGTTACCACTTAAGACTGAAGCTCTACTCTCCTTTTGTCAGATCAATCTCTGCACAACTATCAATGCTTTCTAACGGGTATTACAATAAATACTAAACCATTTCATTAAAGAAAGGATTGTATTTGTGTACAGACAGGTGCTGTACTGCAGATTTCCCCTTCTTCCATCCTTCCCCCCCTCCCCTTTTTTTTTTTTTTTTGGAAGTGACATCAGAAATGGATAAAATGTACCATGATTTGGACAGCTTGAACCACTCAAAGGGTGGCCATGGCTGCACTTAGGCTATTGTCTGTTTTTGAAGGCAGGACTCTGGTATGTGAGCTGTGTTACACTCAGTTAACTCTGTCTTCTAATCACATCACAATGACTATTTAAACAAAAGATGACAGCCAGCACAACTAATGTATCCTGTGTATATGCCTCAAGGCTGAGAAGAAGGAATCAATTAAAAAAAAAGAAATTGAAGATAATCCTGTTTGCTGAAGTGAACTGCAGCCTGGCTTTGAATAGCATTGTATAGACTGTGATGCAAGAAACCAACCAATGCTTGCTAGCAGGATGTTAAAAAAATGAAAGAAAGAAGTTTGTAAATGGAAAGCTGACCGCACAAAGTACCCGAGATTTCATCAAGGAACCTGCAACAACAGCTGACATTTGCTTCTGTCCTGAAGAACAAGTGTCCTCTTTTCTTTGCTGTCCAGGCACAATTTGAGAAGAAATGCATGAGTCAGGATAAGGCAAATCTGTAATTCTATTAAAAGAGTTACGGGAATTTGTTTCTCATTGACTAGTGTATCTTATTTGTTTCTCATTGACTAGTGGATTTTAAATGCAAGATTGGTAATCGGCAAAGAAAAGCCAAATAAAATAAAACACCTTTTGCTTTTACTTAGAAATCGTAATGTTTAAATAGTAGTTAAGTAATAATTTATCTAAACTGACTGGCCCTCTGCGTGAAGCATAGAGAATATATTCAGAGCCCAACTCTTCATAACTCTGCTTTGGATAAATTTAAGTTCACATGACTCTCTTCCTTCAGTAACATGCTGAATGACTCATAGAGACTGAACAGCCACAGAGGACAAGACTATGATACCCTGAGCACCAGACAAATCTACTACAAATTGTAGCCTAATTTTACAGTGATGAAGAAACTGCTATAAAGGCAGTATCTAAATCCTGTAACTACATATTGTACTACTGCATAGAGATTTGAACAGCAGAGATGAGGGTTTTCCTCAGCCTTTTGCTTAATTTTATTTCATAATTTCTTTGACTTGAATATATGGTTTCAAATATGTAATCTTCAAGAGGCTTCAAAATTAGACAAATTGAATGTCTGCTTTACTGGAAACATTTTGAAATGTTTAATATGAGAAGACAGATTGTAGCTGGAGATAATCATCATTATGATCAAAATAAAATGTCAGGATCTACAAGAGCTAAAAACCAAGATGACACAATACTGTGTTGAAGGTAAGCAATTTTCTTAGTCAGAACTGCCATGATTATCTAATTGAGAATCTAAAAACATCTGCCATTTGGCATTGGTTACAGGGAAGGAATATCAGATATTATGTTGAAATGAGCTTCTTTTCACAGTTATGCTTCCTTTGGCTCATACAGATACAACTGATTGTTTAATCAAACTGCCTCTGCAGCTTTAGCCTTTGCTGGGAAGGGTGACTGGCATGCAAGTTATAAACATACTCAAAAAACTTGGGATTTTTGGGAACTTCTCTGAGGCAAACTTATTATGAGTTTACTTACAGAACAATCTGGGTAAGACAAAACCTGAAACATCTGTCTGTTTATCTCTGTTCTTCAGGATCATTGGTTTTACATCAATCCAGAAAATCAATGATCTGTCAACAGCCAGATCGGGCACTTTAGCTCTTTTCCTTAAATTTTACCATCCAAGAGCAAACATTGTCTTTTGCTTCATTGCTCTTTATTCCCAAAAACCTTTTGAATATTATTGACTTTGACTGACACATCACTGAGCTTGTTGCTAGCAAAACCCAAGGATATTTGAACCTATTCAGTTACTTATAGACTTCATACAGTTATGTTTACTGAAAAAAGCTCTGGCTGTCCAGTGAATTTCTCTAACCTTGTATAAGTATAGCTGCTTTGCTAGTGGGGGCCTCACCGGGGGACTCAGCTGCTGGTGGCCAAGGCCACCCTCCTCAATGCTCAGATGAAGCTCAGACCCAGGGCCTGAGAGGTGCTCCTTGTGCTGTTTAATTGAAGAGACCTTTGCCTAGCCAGCTTTTTTTTTTTTCTTTTTTTTTTTTTTTTTCCAAGTATCAAGAATGGTTTTCATTTTAAAGGCTGCATTACATATCCTCAGCAGTGCCTCCCTGGGGCACACCTCACTGCCCTCGGAGCGCCCAGATAAATACTGTCTGGTTTAAGTGCTTCAGAGCAGCTAAGCAGAAGCCTTTATTATAGATACTTCGATCCTTGTCACTGGCAAAGCGCCAGAGGATGGATGATTCATGAAAGACAAACTTTTCTGAAGCTATCCATCCCTCGGACAAATCAACCTTCAGCAGCATTTGCCTTGGCAACGTTATCTCAAAGAAGCTGTTTTGCAAGCCTCGCTTGCTTTTGTATTTCTTCTTTGATGTAGCTCAAAAGCAGGGTTTCTTCAAAATCAAGCACAGTTGCCCATCCTCCTTGAAGCCAAAACACTCCTGACTGGCAGACAAAAATATAAACAATAAAATTGATCTTCCCATCTCTCCATGTAGCACTTGCAAGTTTAGAAATACAGTGTTTTAGAGAAGCCTTTTTTTGGGTTCAAATTCCATTCTCTTATTTATTTCAGCAAAATTCACCCCTCTGTTGAATAGATGTTTTTATGTGTAAAATAGGCCCAAGTGATATTTCCCAGCTTGAACGGTCCAGAAACACTAGCTGTCTCCAGGACACATTTTGGGATAGCCCATGACTTCAACAAACAGTGTATCTGACACACACATATTCTCTTTTTGAGTAGAAAGATGACTTCAGTACGTGAAAAGATATCAAGTAAATAGTGAACAAGGTCATGTATATCTTTGGAGTCTGTGCCCAAAGACAATGGCAAATGGTGAAGTGAAGGGCAGTGAAGTGGAAGCAAAAGAAGTTATGGTGATGTACAGCAGCAGGATGTCTCACAGAGATGCCAGCAAATGCTGGAAGACAACAAAACAGCTTCTGCTCTACTCCTTCCCGGGTGGGGAGGAGTCATTGCCTGAGAGAATAATTGTCTAAACGACAATATATTGTTGTGGGTTTCTCAAACCATAACACATGCCTTGCTTTGGTGTCACTCTAAAATTTTCCTTGAAAAAAAGTTTAATGTCAAACTTCAGAGAGCCTCCAGGGCAACTCTGACAGTTCACTTTGGGGCGATTCAAGAGATCCCCTTCCTGAGGTGATTCCCTTGCCTCTCAGAGGCAGATTCACTCACTCCTCTGGGATGGCATAAATTAGTGGCTACAAGTAGAGCTACTGAGAAGTCACCAGACATTCGAGGACTGCTATAGTGAGGCAGCTAACATCCTGCCAGAGCTTGTCTCGAGACACAAGAGCAGATGCAGCAGGTAGAAGCGTGATGTCTCTGCTCTGCATAATGAACATCAGGGGGTCCTGAATGAAGACATATGACAGAATGAGAAGATATATTTTGTTGCTGGTCTGTGCAGCTCATTTGATATTCAGGTTTGGCTATTTCTGGACCTTTGGTTCAGTTTTTCAATTTTCCCTCATTTGGTGTCAGTAATTCTTGACTGCCTGCACCACACTGCTTACTGTGTTACTTATCGTTAAGGTTGTTTGGTTGGGTTTTTTTTGGAAAGTTTCTGCTTCTATAGCAGACGTTACCTATGATGTTTTCAAATATCTTCCTCTCAGGAGCTTTAAGGATGTTTGAGATATAGCTTATATATATAGATATATACACTCACTAGACCAGGTCACTCAAAGCCTTATCCAGCCTGGGAATAAGAAGTCATTCCAGCAGCATAAAAGAATAGATCTCCAGCAGCCAGGCTCCCCTCAAGAGAAAAACTGGATATGATAAAGTAGAAAGACTCTGACAAAAAGGGAAAGCAGCCCTCTTCCTCCCCAGGAGGATGAGAAGAGAAATTACCCCCACCTTGATGAAGGCAAAGACAGGGCACTGCTCTGCAGTTATTTTGTGGTACTCCTGGACTGCTCAGTGTTGAACCATCAGTGTTGACGCATTTTCCTTCAGATGAAGGAAGACTGTTAAGCTTGCAAGATTTAGAGTTGCATTCTCAGTAGATTATTACCTTTTTTCTTCTCCATTTTGACAGTCAGACTGTTTGGGATTGGATTTCTGCAACATAGTCTATATTTGAATTTCTATTCCTGTGCTAATAGGAGGGAATTATAGCATGAGGCTAAACTAATAGGGCACGCGTGAAAGCTGCATGATCAGCAGAGGCCCTTGGGTGACCTTCACCAACAACTGATATAATTTCACTTGATTGCAAATCACCGCAAGGTTAATGGGGTGCCTGCATCCCTCTTAGCATAGCAGAAGATAAGAGAAACACCTCATGCAGACAAGTGCTAAGTCACACGTGTGGGACAACCACTGCTGCCTGCAAGATGAGGGAGGTATAAAATTTTCTTGATTAGGAAAACTGCATTTGGTGCTCCAGTTTCCCATATTTCTTTACTCCCTCCCTCGCAGGCTAGTGACGACATTTTACTTTTTTGAAAGAGATTTAATGATTTTGATTTTGTTTTATAGAGCAAAATGAATGAAATAAATGAAAAACTTTCCTTTTGGCTGGAATTTTTCCAAACTAGTTCTGTGTGAAATCCTCTGAATGCATGGAGTTTTGTAAAGTAAACCCGACCAAAATTTAATTTTGACATGCAAACCTGAAGCTTTCATTTTCAAAAAGGTCAATGTGCAACATCTCACCTTTATGAAATTGCATTTTTTTCCCTCAGGGTTTTCTGTTGCTTTTGTCAGTATTATCAACAATGTATTTCTTCAAAATGTGATATTCCTTCCCTATGCCTGTTCTCCCTCTAAGAAAATCACCTGACCTTTTGAGTTGCAGTAGGAATGTTGATCTGCTCCACAGAGAATGGAGCTGCTCATCCATAAAATATGTAGAGATAGAGCTTATGAAACTGATCCTCTTGTGGAAGCTCTGCACAGCTGGTATTTCCAGAAACGGGAGAGTAACAGCGTGACATATATACCTGGGCTGGAAAAGAAAGAAGCTACCACCCTAAAAGAAACAACATTTATATGGCTACTTTTGAGTAGGGGAATGACTGTTTGATGACAAAGCTTCTCAACTAAACCCAGCTGCCACAAATCATTGTAGCATTTTTGAGTAACAGCAATTCAGCAGGATTTTTGCCTCTTTTGATCCCCTATTTTTTTATATTGTCTTCGCAAGAATAGTTGTCTTTCCTTGTTTTGGAAGGCTGATCTGAAGTCCCCCAAACCCTAAATTCATAGTAAGAATGCTATCTCTTATAATACCTCTATTTATCAGCTTGGTCCACTTTTCTGCATGCATTTTTTTCTTGCTGTCAAGCAACCACCTGGTAAGGTTTTGGGTGATAAACCTTTTTTTGGTATTTTAATCTCACAGAGAGAATGAATATGGCAGCTCTGAGAGAGTCCTATCAAAAGTGTACGGGAGAACTTAACAGGGCAGTGTCATGGACAGTAACATAGTATTAGTCACTGGAAACCAGTATGTTTGGTTTACAGTAGGGTGACACTGAATGTGTAAGTATGCTAGTCATTAACAAAAAATAATAATAATCTGTGTTGACGGCAGTGTAAACATGTCAGGTTAGTGTTCACATATCACAGAACCTTTCTGAGAAGGTACTTAACTTCCCAGCCTTAAAACAAATCTCCTGCTTGTTGATGTGGCCCAAGCCTCTGCAGTGCTAGATTAGCAAAGTGGAAGTCCCACACGCAACTGGTGATTGAGCAAACACAATTAAGCATGTAAGAGCTGAAACCATTTCAAGTTCATGGACTTAAAATTAATAGAACTAAAGTGACTGAACTTAGCCACTTTTCTCCCAATAACATGTTGTAAAGCATCAATGCCAGTGACCAAAGTCTCTGAGGCTGATGTGGTTTTGTATTGTTCTGGAACAAGCAAGGTTATCACTGATCATGTGAGCTGTTTCCCGCATTTTAACAGCAACATCTAAGTAATAAGCTGTGGGCTAACCCCAATGAGGACTGGAAGTCTTTCTGACCCAGAGAAGTGCTGTGGATCCATGAGAGCTGGGAGAGAGCATGAGTTCAAAGGCCAGGGCAGGGACATAAAGCTGTAGGGGCTCTTTTTGACTCCAGAAGGATGATGACCACTGCTCTGTACCATGTGCTCTGACTCTCATCAGTCGTCAGAATAGACAGATAAACAAACATCTATTCCAAACAACACTAGCAGGTCTGAGGGGATGCCAGCAGAGCTTGGCTGTTGTTGGCATGTAGCTAAGCTAGAAAGGCACTGCTGAAGGGGAAGGTCCTTCTCCTCTCCATCCCAGCCCTCATATTGGGATTCAGCTTGCACCATCACTGCCTTTGCAAGCCACTGGCAAGCTGACTGAGTGAGATAACAAAAACACTAGCAAAAAACCACTCACAGTGATGGATTTTGTGGCTCCAGACTTCTCTGAAGGAGCTTGCCATGTTTTTGTGGGAAGTGCCAATTGCCACCTGCAGGAATACACAGGTGGAGGTGGGCTGTGGGATGGATTGCCCTCACAGCAACAGTAAACAGTTGTTCAACAAGCTCAGTTATACCATCAAACTGTATGGTAGCCCCTTACTGTCCAACAGTTCTTCCTTGAAAGTTATTCTCTCCGATTTTCTCAATGGTATTTATTTGCCTTCAAATACCTGTGAGTATACTTTATCAAACCTGCATAATACCTGTTTTCTGAGGGATGACAGGGAATTGCTTGTAAGGGTTAAACTTGTCTGAGCTGTTGGTCTGACACTGTTCAGTGCCTTCAGGAAAAGACCAAAGTCCGGCCCATGCATCTGTAAGAAGTCGCATGTCCCTTCTTCCCCTATTCAGCATCACAGGCCTAAATAATTGCAAGCTTGTGTCTTCTTCCCATCCTGAAAGATCTAAATCTGGTTATCTGAGTTAAGTATAAATACTATTACAGTAACTGCAGAGCTACAGAAGCTACAGTCTGTAGCCTCAAACACACTGAATCTCACTCTCTGTGTGACACAGGGATTTGGTACTGGCTTCATTTCTCTGCTGGGCTATGAAATGACAATGTAACGTGTCGAAATTTGTGCAGCAATTCTGAGATGGGAAAAATCAGGTTCAAGACCATGATTATGTATACCAGCAAAAAAATCCAGTGGTTATACTCATAGTCCTTATATCAAGGCCCTTCCCCTGCTGAGGCCAAACTGGGAGCATCCGTGAAGTCTTACAGTACTATGCTCCAACTTACTGGATTTAAGGAAGGGAAAAACTATACATGGAAGGAAAATCAATCAGTAGCATGAGGGCAAAACTTTAAATTAAGAACATAATAAAAATCTCCTAACTTTTATGTCATAAATATGTGAGTTGAATGCAAGGCTTTCAAACAAATGCACACACAAACAAATACATAACTACTGAATATAAGAAGCCAGTCTAAATGGTGGATATAGTCCATGGTGTTTTTAAAAAGCTACTAAGAAATATGTCAAACCTTCTTGTGAACACAATGTCACTAAAAAACCACCCACATGCACCTAAAGTGCAAATCAAACATACATGCCAAATTGTGAAAGCACAAGATCTGCCTTTAAAGAACTTGTAGGGAGGATCAGTACCCAACAAAATACATTGCATTGAACCTGTAGAAAACATAAAATGACATGAGGGATGGCTTGCTTTCCTGTTAGGATGTTTAAAGCATGACTTAAAATGCTGAATCAATGATGAATTTTTTTTTCTAAAGGGAGGGGGTCACATGACAGGTCTTACCGTTCTTGTCTGCTCTTCTTAATATCTAAACAAAAAGAGAGAGAGAGAACAGAATCACTTCTTTTTATGTGGATTAATAGCACAAAATGCTGTATTTAGTAGGCAGTTATAGTTTAAGTTCTACATTGTGTTTCCACAAGGCGGCACAAAATTGAAAAGCTCTTAGTGTGCCTCCATCCTTCCCTCAGAGTGTTGTTGCTTTAACTTCTCCTGTGCTGTGTGCACTGAAAACCAAGACATGAATAAGAAACAGATTTATTTTTTTTAATTTGTGCATTGCTTATAAGGACAGTGTTCAGGCACAAAACCTGATACCATATGGCTACTGTGATACTGGATTTGGGGTTGAGAGAAGTGGTTTAAAGAAGCAGAGCAAGGCTGATAGCTGGGAGGATGTGCTGAGCATCGGAGATGGTGAGAAAGGCTCAGGGTTTGTGTGGGTGGAGGAAGCAAAGGGATGTCAGGAGAGGGGCCGGGTGGTGTGAAGGGATCAGACTGCATGTGGGAGGCAGTGAGATCAGATGTGTGGGAGCAAATTTGAGGATTGCTCTGCCAGTGAGTAGAAACCAGATACAGAAGAAAGGGAAGAGGGAAAGCACAGAGGTTTGTATGCTGGGAAGGGAAGGGCAGTGCCAGTGTGCCTGCTGAAGATCCTTCCCTGCAATAGTTCTGCCATGCAACCTGTGTGTGACCTCAATTCACCCTCATGGTGTGCAGATCTGCCTTTTCTCCCCACTGTAAACGGCACCAGCTGGAGAAGCTATTTAAATACGTAGGTGGGGGTCTGTAGCTCCTTGTGCAAAGTCTGAGAAGAGGATACTGAGGGGTGCATTCTGTGAGGAGAGGTGGCAGAGCCTCCCAGGCCCAGCCCTGCTCTCAGCAGAGGGACACAGGTGCAGTGGCCCTGCCTTACTGCTGGTGATAGGTCAGCTCATCTGTCTGTCCCTGCTGGAGTCCCACCTCAAGTGCCACCACATTAGTCCACACTTTGAAGAAGGGATTAGGGATGGTGAGTGGAAGTGACAGAGCCAGTCTCCTCCAGTTCTTTGCTCCCTGCTCTCCATATGAGGTGGTTTTGCTGTGGCATGGGTCACCACGTGACACTTCAGATATGCGCAATTGCCATCCATTGTCACCTTGCTTCATTTCTGGGTGCAGTCCCCATTGCTACTTCAGCCTGAACTGCAATGGGCAACAGTACAGACAGTTTAGGCAAGCGAAGAAAGCTAATCTTCCCAATGTAGTTTCTATTGCTGCTAAGAATATCACTAAAGAAAAGAGTTTCAAAATGGGCACATATGTTTTTGAGAGCTGGCAGCAACAGAAACGTTCTCCAGTTTGATAAATGGCTAGTAGTATTTAAACAGCTTGTCCAGCACATACCACAACTGCTCTGCTCATACAGGTGAAACCGATTGAGAAACACAAGGATCCAGGTGCCAAGCTCTGTCAGAGCATCTTTGTGACTGTATTCTGTAAGGTGGAGTTGGCAGGGAACTAAAAGAATTGTGACCTGCATCCAGGACTTCACTCGTGGTCTCTAAGCTGAATTTTGCATTGGACCAAAGTGTGAAATAAACCTAATGAGATGACATTTTCCCTCCCTATATATCCAAATAAATCATATGTTGCAACTCAATTTCCAGTAAGAGAATTGGCCCATTTAAGGGTCTTAAATTTTTACTCTTAAACTAGGAGTTTTCTCCTAATGAGAAATAAAGACTAAATGCAGAGCAAAGGAAAGACCATTAAAAGCATTCTTAGGATAAAATAAAAGCTCTTTGTATAATGCTTAACAGCTAAGATACAGTTCCAGGTTCCTAATAGGCTTGGCTGGATTTTGGGGGCCTTTCTCCTATCTCATGGGCGAGCATCTTTGTTGCCTTTGTGTGTCACCTGGAGGAAAAGTCAGCCTGCTTGTCAAGGGATCCCACACCCACGTCTGTAGGACTTGGTGTTGCAGTAATTTTCAGAAATATTACTCAACAGTGTGTTGAGTTAAATTGTTAAATTGGCTCCATTTAGCGTTTTTTAACTCTTTCCTGGCAACTTAAGTTTCTCTCCTTTGTAATGTATGCTTGCAATTCTCCTGTTTCTCTTACAAGAGATATTTATAAGACAAAAAAAGCACTGCATTTTCATTATACACTTGAATGGAAATAACAAAAGTCAAAAAAGAGTCTAATTTAAATGATTTCTCATAGAGGCTAGAGAGGAGATGGGCAGATGGGGGACTTCTTGAAGTAATTTGAGGAAAAGGCTGGAGAAGTTACTGTGGTGACATTATGGAAAACATCAAGATAAAGGGTTCATTAATACAGAAAATGTAATTTCCAGCTGATATTGTGGATTAACACCAGTATAAAAGTTAGTCTGAAGAAGATCTGAGTTGGTAGCACAGTTAGTCTGAAGATTTGTGGGTCTCATCAAGGACAGGGGATACTTTGGAGACCTTTGGGTGGGAGTTTGCCTTTTACCAGGATTTGTCTTGGACCAAAGAAACATACTGTACTGGGTAAATTTAGAGAAAAAAAATTTACAGCTGCATCTTGTGAGATGCTGAGCCCTTGATGATGGTCTAGCACAGCACACCTGAGGGGTAGGATGGCCAGGTGCACAGGAGGGAACCTTGCTGGGCTTCCCCCCTCAAAAGGGCTGAGGGGCTCAGGGTTGCTCTGCACATCAACCCTGGCCATCTCAAATCCATCAGGGTCTAATGGGATGGGAGGGACCCTGCACAGTATGGGAAAAAAAAACTTTTGCAGGCTAAGAAACCCTTCAGTGAAAAGCTCAGAAAAAACCCCCAACCCCAAACATAAGTGCAAACAATGCATTTTAAAAAGGGACAGCATTTTTACCCAGCATTTTACCTTCCTAACCATCCCCAACTGCTAACCTGCTCTCTCTTATGCACACCATCGGATGCAAACTCGTTCCCCTCATTAACATTTTAAATAATAAAAACAGTTAAAAAAAAGGAAAAGGGAAGGGGAAGGAGAAGAGGAAGGGAAAGGAAAAGGGAAAGAGAAAAGGAAAGATCTTCAGCCCCTTCCACCCCAGGGAAGAAATCACAGTTCCAGAAAAATAGAAGAAAAAAAAGATTAAGGAAAAAAAAATAAAAGGGGAAGAAAGACAAAAAAAGCCAAGGAAAAAAGATTAAACAGAAAAAAACCCCAAACCACACCACATTTCCCTCCTAACCCGTTGCAATTGCTGCCTGTTCTAGAGGGAAGGGTTCATGTCAAGGATGCCGCGTACTCACATCGCGGAAGATGCGCAGCCCCGCTCCCAGCTCCGCCGCCATCCGCCCGCCGCAGCCGCCGACAGAGCCCGCAGGGGCGGCGGGGCCCGGGGGCGGTGGCGGGGCCGGCGGGGCGGTCCGCTCCCCCCGCCCAGCGCCCGGGGATGGATGCTTTGCCTTTTGCGCTTTGCAAAAACACTCGGGCTTGAAAATAAGGTCCTTGAATAGAATATACCACTCCAAGTGGCCTGACCAAAAACCAGGGGCTGTGGGGGACTGGAAGCGCCGGTGGGTTTTTTTGGGGGGAGCAAGCAGGGAGCTGTGGGAGGGGGCGGGAGCAGGCTCTATAGGGTAAGCGCAGGTGAGGAGGATGCCTGGGTGAGGGGGAAAGCAGTTCTGAGGAAAGTTCCCCCCCGTGTTATTTCAGACACATGCCAAGTTATGACATGAGCATCGTGTACCGGGGGCTTTGTCTTTATTCTCCCACAACGCGCCACCAGCGAATGGCATTGCTATTATACATTATATATTACAATAGTATTATATATTAGACGTTATATATTACATTATTATCATACAATCATAGAATGGTTTGGGTTGGAAGGGACCTTAAAGATCATCGAGTTCCAACCCCCCCACCAAGTTGCTCACAGCCCCATCCAGCCTGGACTTCAACATTTCCAGGGAAGGAGCAACAACAACTTCTCTGGGCAACCAGTTCCAGTGTCTCACCACCCTCACAGTGAAGAATTCCTTCTTAATGTAAATCTCTCCTATTTCAGTTTAAAACTGTTACCCCTCATCCTATTGCTACACTCCCTGATAAAGAGTCCTTCCCCATCTTTCCTATAGGCCCCCTTTAAGTATCAGACGGCTGCTATAACATAACAAATGCAGAGTGGAGTTTTAACTTTCAAACACCTTCACATATGAAAAGCCTTTGCTGTGGCGTGACTTGCTGTGTGTAGGTGTTCCTGCTTCTTCTACCCCTCTTTCCACATTTCCAAAGAAAACCTGAAAGAGGGGAGAGAGAACTGTCCAAAAGGAAAGACAAGACATTTCACAGGGTGAGAAAATTTAATCTCACTTCCTAAAGATGGTTTGAAAAAGACATGGAAAGATCACCTCAGGATATTTTTGCTTTTTTAATAATGCTGAAAGGCTTATATTTAATCTTATGTTTATGATGGAAGAAAAATAAAAAAAAAGAAGAAAAAAGATCAAAGGTCCTCCAAAGAGCCAGGAGTGTGAGTGGAGATAAGGGAAAGCTTCGTTAGACTATAGAGGTGCTAGGTTTTGTTAACTGTTATAACAAAAACATGATCAACAATAATAATTTACCTAATATCTTTATTGACTAATTACTATCTTGGAATGAAAAGACTGCTGCTAAAGAAATGGTATCTTTCCCCTTTGATTAGTCTTAACCACTTAGTCTTATACCACTTTAAAATTATTTGAAGTAATATCTCAACTTCAACAGGGGGATGAAGCAGGATGAAGCAGAATGAAGCAGGATGAAAGCTCTGGATTTTACCCGTTTCCCTGTTTGTTCCATGGTTTCCCTCTGTTTCTGAGCAAGAGGCTGTGAGGCAGAGGAAAGGGGAAAAGCGCCTCATGGTTCCCTGTGATGTGGGAGTACAGGTGTGGTACTTGCTGTCTTAATCAGAGGATGACAGCTTTGTGAAATACCCAGGTGAAGCTGGCAGAGGTCAGCGATACGCTCACTTCTGCAGCCACAGACCCATGCTGCTCATCATCTATTACAAGAAATAAAGTTGTTTTGCATGTGGATGAGTATAAAACTTAATAGTGCTTGCTCTTTTCCTTGCCGTGTGTCAAGTCATTAAACTTTTATTTAGAAACCAGCCTACTGTACCAACATCTTCACTCATGTGAAATGAAGTGGTCAGCCAGTATTTAATGATCTTGCCCTTTAATCTGGGGAAAAAAAACAAATGAAAACCGGCAGCAAGAGCTACCTTACACTTAGTATGCAGTGGACTGAGCAACGAGAGCCATCCAAAGCTTCCTTTTCACTGAGGAAATCTGTCTAATCGAGTTTCTAAATCACTCCATGATGGTTAGCTATGTGTGTTGCTTCCAAATGATGGGAAAAGCACTATATAATGCTTATGTCAAAACATAACCTTACCAGCACAAGAAGAGCTTGCATGCTTGGGTACCCCAAGGTTCTGTAGTGAAAAGTACTACTTGCCCTTGGCTAGTGAATTGGATCTGTGTTATGGTACTTTTTGCACCACAGGAGTTGATTGGTACCTATTTAAAGAGTTGGGTTAGCATAATACGATGTCTCCCTTCTGCTCTCAAAACATGTTGTTTTGTCATGGCTTGATGACTGGCCTGGTGCTCTCTAAGACAACCCCAAACCAGCCTCTCATTTGAATACTCAAGTGCTGTCTCCCATAATAGCTCCATCATGGCTTTTCTTGATTGTAAGCTGTGAAAAAATAAATTTCAGACTTAGCATGTGTGCAGTCATGACTTGTTATATGAGCAGTAACAGAGGATGCTAGAGGCCACCCTTCTTTTCCATCACCTTCCGTCTTGCACATGGACTAATTTGACCCAAGTGAGAAACCATTATCTTTACAGCACTGTGTTTCCATGAATGGCATTGTGAGGATGGAATACCCTTCCATATGATATCTGTGCCAGTCACAGCAATGACAGATGTACTAAATCCCCAAACGAGTGATGATGAGCCTGGAAAAACTTTGGGTCAACTACCTGTACAGGTAGTGCCTGGCTACATCTATTTCATTGAATGAAAAGCATCTCAAAGTCCCCAGCTCCAAAACCAAACTGATTCTCATCCTGATCCCTCCTGGGGCAAGACCTGAGTCTGCTTCCATGCCCTTTCTGCCCTCCCTCTTCACCTCTGGTCCCATAGGTGGACTGGAGCCACAGTGTGCTCCAACAGCAATCCAACATAGGCAACTGGAATGTGGGGTGTACATCAGCAGATGAGCCTGGATGCAACCTGTGTGTGTTTGAGCTCTTTTCTAAATCAACAGGAAAAGAAATGTAAGGTGAAGTCATAATTACACATGAGGAATTCAGGGAGATGCTGGTGTATGTGTTGGTAAGAGCTCCTGCAGCAGGAAACCACACATCTTGCATTAGAATGTAATTTTTCTTTTTATTTGCATGTTTTTCCTATAAATATTTGAGAAAAATTACTGAAGACCTACTCATTCAATTCAGTTTTCATGAAGGTTTCCAAGCCTAATTTTCCTTAATAGTTTGGTGCCTTTGACAGACTCTTCCCAGGCGGTAGGAAACACCAAACTTGGGATTTCCTGGCATCCAAGGCAGGTATTAGACCAGCAGCTATGAACCTCAGTCTCTCTTTACCAGCCCCCTTTCTGCCTGTAGAGGACACATAATTCTCCTGGGACAGACAATTATTCCTATAAACATAGTAAAGATGGAAGAGGTCTGGGTCAGTAATGGACAGTGGTGCATTAGAAGTGCATGAGTACATCAGGGTACATGGAATATTGGTTGTTCCTTGCAAGATGTAACACACTTTTTTTTTTTTACACACTCTTTCACGTGAATCCAGGCAATTTGACAGATTTTAGGGCAAATTTTTATGGACATGTGAAATACATAAGATGTGTGATGGTAATTAATATACCAAGCAGACTCCCCTATGCACATTCTGTTTGTGACCAGCCCTGCAGGAGCATTTTGGAAGCAAGCAGTGTAATAAAAATGACTGTAACGGGGCATCCATCAGAGACAACAGCTCATATTGAGAAAAAGCCTGCTGTGCGGCTGGGTGGCTGAATCAGATATTTACTTATCAGATCTAAGACAAGGAACAAAGGAAAAGATCAAAACAGAGAGTCAGAAGCATATGAATGCAATGGCACAATACAAAAGATGCACTTTCATTCTTCATATTTACAACATTCCCAGCAAAAAGGTAGAAGAAAACTACTATTGTTAGTCCGTGACTAAAAATGATTTCATATATAATGCAAATCCAAAGAGGGCCAGTTCACAGTACTGGAAATTTAGAAAATTTACATTATTCCAATGGTTTTGTGAAATGAAGAATTTTCTCTCTACCATTACCAAGATGCTGCTGCTCCTGAGGTACATATCTTCCATGAAGTAGTACCTGATGTGATGATGCCAGTGTTTTCATTTACTTTTCAGTTTGAAACCCCCCGGCAGTTGTTGAAATTCTGCTGTCAGAAACAGCCACCTGCCTTGTTCCAGCTCAGTGCTTTCATCACTTACAGCGTCTGTGGACAGCCCTCCCTCCTGCCATGGGTAACGCTCACAGCCTGGTGGCACATCTCCTGGTACTTTCTACTTGAAGGAAAGCCAAGGGCTTTTCGATGTCTTTTTGACTGATGTTTGTGACTGTCTTCTTACAACTGTAGCTGATACTCAGTTCTGCTTCCAGAGGAATTTTTTCAGGGACTGAATTCTTGCAGAAAAAGCAGATATGGAGCCATCCTATTTCACAAAAATCTCTAGCAAACTTATAGAACTTTCAGTGACAAGCGCTCTGTCTGTTCCCCAGCTGTTACTATGTTCAGTCCTAGGCTAAGGAGAATAACGCAACAACATGACAGAATTTCCAGTAATGAAAGTCAAAGTTTTGGCCTGCTTCTGAACATTGGAGAAATTATACATAAAATATTTCCAAGGAATTTCTACTTCCAGATGAGTTATTAGATTGAGAATAGGCTTAAGTGATTTGGACAAATGCATCTCACTAATGCTGTCGTTATCCCGGCACCAGGCCTGTGAAATCTGAACCCCAAGACAGCTAGGACACCTGGCCCCAAGACAGCTAGGTTCAATTCCTGACCATATTGCAGACTTTCTGTAGGGTCCCAGACAAATAATTCAATAGCACTGGCGTGCTTAGGGGCCCCTGGAACCATGAATTATCTGCAAACTTGCTAAGGGTGCACCCTGTCCCATCATCCTTTTTATTAATGAAGATGTTATATAGTACTACTCCATTACCAGTCCCTGAGGTGCACCACTAGTTACTGGTGGCATGGAAAGGCTGAGAGAGCTGTGACTGTTCAGCCTGAAGAAGAGAAGGCTCGAAGGAGACCTCATCAGCGTATATAATTATATACATAGGTGCAGGAAAACAAAATTCTACAGATAGGCATATGATCTCAAAAAGCACTCACTCACTGCAATACTGGCAGGGAACTGTAAACAAGATTTTAGGATGTGTATTCTCTACAAAGGCCAAAATACACAAACTTAATCATCAAAGGATGCAATAAAACAACAGGGGCATTGTATGTGTTTCACTGTGAAAGGCATTTTTATCATTCAGGAAGTGATTGTACAAATCACATTAAAATTAATGAGAACTGCAAGACTGAGTTTTTTACACAGGATATTTATCATCTCTGTGAAATTTTAAAACACTCAGTTAAAAAAATAAGTAGTTTATACCTCTTTGGTCTGTTCTTGTGCTGAGTTATATTAATATGAAAAAAGAATAATTGTATTTTTTGGTGTCAGTCTGTTGAGCTCTGGAGAGCCCCCTGAACCAAGGCTGCTGGTGTGAGTAGGGGATCTAATAGTGTGAGATAAGAAGTTGACTCTTTTCATCTCGGTTAGCATGAGAGCTGTAGGAATCAATCACCGTTTCTTCTCTCCTCCTTTTCCTTTTCCTTTTCCTTTTCCTTTTCCTTTTCCTTTTCCTTTTCCTTTTCCTTTTCCTTTTCCTTTTCCTTTTCCTTTTCCTTTTCCTTTTCCTTTTCCTTTTCCTTTTTTTCTTTTCCCTTTCCTTTTCCCTTTCCCTTTCCTTTTCCTTTTCCTCTTCCTCTTTTCCTTTTCCCTTTTTTTCCTACAGAGCTCTGATTGTGTGCTCTTTTCCTGGGAATGATTTTAATCTGAAGACTCACCCCCTTCCCCGTGCCCCCATCATTGCAGGCTTCCTGGAAGTGCATTCTGCATTTGGAGGATTGAGCCCTGAAGTAGACACAGGACTGCAGTGGATAATAATAACAGCAGATGGGAAGAATTAGAGAGGAAAGAACATTGTGTGTTCAAATCTCTCAGGTTGTTTTGAAAACCATATCCATGATTCTTAGCAAATGCCAGTGACTTAAATTTTTATTTACTAAGACATTTCTTATAAATATTATATAGCAAGAATAGTCATAGGCATTTCCCAGTTAAAATAAGGAAGACTGTCAACCCAAATGAAAAACTTGCTAATTAATTTTCAAATATAATTTAACAAAATGCAGGCTTTTGTGAATCTCCTCACTCTCCAAGTCAGAGAAGACTTTGCTAGGATGAAATGTACCAACTTCAGAAAGGCCGAATATCAGGAATTCTGATTTTCTCCAGGAGGACCTGACTAACACAATTTTTATTTTCCTTACTTTTGGATATTGATTAAATGACTACATATAGATATTTCTGATGGACATATTTAGAAAAGTTTAGATTCTGCCACAATGCGACTGCTCCAAATCTCTGGCATTTGTGAAAATTATTGATGAATGCGGCAGTATGTAAACAGATGGAAAGTTAGTAATTTTCTTGCAGATACTCATAGAAAACCTAATCACAGATCACCAACCTGTTTTGCTACATGCTGAACAGCCGCAGGACAAATGGCAAAACTCACTGGTGAATGACAAAAATCACATAATTTTTGTTAAAAAAACCCTCACAACAAATATAATTAAATTCCACCTCCTTGAGTAGTGCTCAGTATATGTCTGCTTCTTTTTATCTCAGATCAGCTCCTCAATAGTTAGGGGATAATAAAAACAGATCTCCTGCAGACAATAAACTTATATTGCCCAGTTCCTTGTAATATGTTGCCAGTGTAATAATTGGGTTAAATTTCCATAATATTTTCTGGGTCATTCCTAGCAGTGAATATGAATGCCATAAATCCCTATTAGAAACATTATTGTCTCATAGATTGCATTCATTGCCTTGTGGATTGTATCATAAAAAGACTATTTTCAAAAGGTCATTGGTATCTAACATCTTATTAGGGATTGTTCTCAAACTCTTTTGCTATTCAAAAATTGAAAGTGGTTGCAAATGGAATTATCTGCATGATAAAGAGAGTTTGTTGGTACTAAAGAATTTTCCAGCTTAAAAAAAGAAACACTAAAAACCTATTCCACAAGCATTGTAACATTTGACTGAAAATAATCTAGTGTCACAGGATTCTATTATTACATCTCAGACAAAATTGGATTCCTTGTTCAAAAGTCCTTTCAGCTTTCAAATGATTTTTGTATATATATAAACAGTTGATTATTGAAAATCAAAGATTTCAGTATTGTCTGTTGTGCATGGGCTCAGAAAACCCTTTCCTTCAATTAGAAGTAAGAGCTTTTTCACCAGAACAGGATAATTTTTGTTCTCCCTTCCCCCCATCTTGAACTGATATTAAATACTATGTTAATTTTTATTTTTAATCAGTTCATGCCAGGCTGCCTTACCCTGTTCTATATAGCTACTGCAGCTGTGCCATCTTGTGGTCTGCACAAAGCTTGCCATGTTCTGCAGCTTGGAAATTAATCAGAAGTGTCACAACTTGTCACCAGTCACAGCCAAGGTGGCACAAACCAAATGGCACCCCCATCACTTAAGTGATAGTCCACCCACTCTGTTTAGTAGAGGATGCTTCCCAGTTGGATCCATGCACAAAACAAAATTTCAGGTCAGCAGGCTCCTGGATTGGCAGGGAGGGAGCACAAGGGCTGTCATTGTGGTACTGTGCAGAAGCCTTTTCACCTTTAAAATGTACCCATGTCCTACCTGGAGTCTCAGTTAATTCAGAGCAGAGGTGTATGTAAGCTCTTCTATGAGGTTGTGTGTTTTTTCCAAAGCAGAGGATTTATAACCAACCCTCTGCTATTGCTACAGCTTCAGCTCTGGATCTGAATTTCGGCTGAAGTTACTTATTGCAGGATTGTTGTACTTCTTGTTTCTTTTTTTTTTTTGATTTTTAGAAGCAGAAGCGGATGGGTCTAGAGGGACTACACAGAGTTGATCCCAGCTTCACTTCAACTCCAGAGCAAAGAAATTGCCTGTTCTGGTGTAGGCCTGGCCTTTTAATCCCAGCGTCAGTAACCTGTATTCGAGAGCAGTGTCTCCTGTTGAGAGTAGCAGGGGTGGTTTTACTTACTGCTATGCAATTTGGTATTCCTTGTGCTTCTGTATATCCAGCTGCAAATCAGAGATGCCTCACAGCTGCTTTTTTCTGCTCTAGGATGGCAATGTTCAAGGTGGCCCTTCCATATGCTGATTAAGTGATGTCCTAAAATTGCATACAATTTATTTGCCTCTACTTGGAGACAACCTTCTCCCTGATAGTTAAAAACCTGTTTTCCAGATTAAACATATTCATGGTCAGTTTCTTCCCATGTATTCTTGTGTCAGCTAAAAAGTCTTTTTCATTTCTTGAGGTTTGGTCTTGATAGCTCTACAGAGAACAAGCACTTCCTCATTTAGTCTTGATTTTTCTAGACTAGCTAAACTAAACTAAACTAAGCTAAACTAAACTAAACTCTAACTTCCCTCTTATTAAATAAAGAGGTCAGGTCCCTTGTCCTGTCTGCGTTCTCTGTACTGGTTCACATTTACTTCTCTTTTTCATAGCAAGGAACAAGGATTTCGTGTCATCTTCCAGAAGTAGCTCACAAGTGAAATGTTGTTACATGTTTCTTTGCTAGAGTTAGCTCAAACAACACTTTCTATGTATCTTTGCTTCTTTGAAAATGAATCCTTGGTCCATCGTCTCCCCAGACGATGAACTAGTCTGTAAGACAAACCTTCTTGTAAGTCCAAAGGGCATGGCCTTACAATAGATTTGATGGAAGCTCATTGCACTGCTGTGCCTCAATGCTCTAACGTCCTCTAATTCCTCCTGAATGATATTGCAGTCTTCTGCTTTGTCACATCTGCAATTGTAATTAAAAATTAAAAAAAATTAAAATTTACGATTAAGAATGACAACTCTGCATTCATTATTTGCTTGTAACCAACACAGGAACCTATTTTCTTTGCAAGTTGAAAGACAATATAGCAGTGCAATCAACTGGACTTGAGTCCAGAAGGTTTTGTGACATTTGTATGGCTCTGACAGTGTCCATGCTTGATGAAAGTGGAAGACATTGCCACCCCTGCACTTGCAGAGTATGGAAGCCTTCCCTGGAGCAAACATTTGCAGCACAAGTGAGGATTTCCCATGGAGGCAGGAACGGGGCTTGCAACACAGGCTCACACCAGCTGAGTGACATAGCCCAGGGTCCAGGGCAGCATTGCATTTTTGTGCTGAGCAGCCCTGGAGCATCTGGTTAAAAAAACCCTCAGGAACCTATAGGGTTGGGGGAGGAGGAACTGCTTAAGTACTGCTACAGAAGATTGAATTCACCACAAATCCTCGAGGATCTCTATTACTAACCTCCTTCAAGCATTGCCATTTTCCTTTCAACAGAATCATATTGTCATCTGCCCTGTTCCAAACCTCATGCACTTTTACAGCTCTTTTATGAGTTCCTGTCTCATTTATCTAACAAATATAGTCCCAAGTGGCAGCATATTAAATGTTTTCCTCAAGTTCAGATAGATGAGATCTGCATTTCCTGTTCAGATCTGTTAGCACATCAAAGAAGCTTAGTCTGGCATGATCTACCATTGGTAAACACATGCTGCCTTTGATCTCATTTTCTATTAACCTCTGTGAGCTAAAATTAAAATAGATGTGCAGTGCTTCTAATTAAAAATCAGAGTTCCCACGAGTCTCATTTTTATTTCCACTTTAATGGCTTCCTTTTGTTCCACTCACATTTGCTTTTACAACCATGAGTACCAATGTGAGTATAAATAAATATACATACCATGTTCCTGAAAAGGGGGAGATTAACAGCTGGGCTTGCTCAAATCTGTTGATCTACAGATCAGGTACAGCTCAGGCTACAGCAATAGGAAATGCTGTGTTCACATCTGTCGCAGACTCCACTTGAGAAGTCAGAACAGAAATACCATCTAGAAGTCTAGAAGTAGGGCTGTCCCTGTCCCAACTGGGCTGGTGGGACATGGCCACCAGCTGTCCTCCAGCCACAGAGGCAAATGCTCTGCTTCCAACTGCCCCCCCTGTTGAGTCTCTGAATGGCATGTGGCTCTCGGATTTTTATTGTAAATATTCTACTCTTGTCTTAACTCTCAGAGATCTACAATTTTTCTCTTCTCATCCCTTGTAATTTTGTCGTAAAAAGCATATGAAAGCCAAACTGTTTTCACTTTTTTGAGCAAAATGACCCAGGCTGCAGGCACACTCTGGTCTTCTAACTGAACTCTAATCTGCCACAAGAGAAATGCTCCTCCTTTAATTTAGATGTTTGGGTTTTTGTTACACTGCAGCCTAATACTGTCTAGTCACAAGCTTTAGGGAATTTTCTCCAGTGTCTCCTAATTACAGTGCTAGAATGGCGTATTTTCAGCAAACATGCCTTCTTCTGGCTCTCAACCAGAGCTGGTTGAAAAGAATAATAATATTTGAATAATCTTTCCAACTTTCCACATTAAAGTTTTTTCTCAGAACTAAACAAGTACATCATCAAACATGCTTGAAAATAAATAATGCATTTGACAAAACTTGCAAGGTATTAAAATGACATCGACAAATACTCAGATCACTCTCCCTTAAAACACAAAAGGAACCAGAAATTTATGTTATATTTTGAGAAAACAGAGTTTATAAGCCTCTGATTTATATTTTGAAGTATAAACATAGTACCTCTATTCATTTTAACCCTTTTTGAGCTGTTTATATTTAAATAAAAATCAGAATTGTTATCTGATGAAACATCATGAAGGTGGTTGGAACAACATAACTTCTTTGTTTCATTGGCTTTGTCGTTCCCAGTAACTTTCTGAAACTGAACCCTTCAGAAATTCTGACTCTTACCTACTAAATCATTAAAACAAGAGATTTAAAGCTGTGCCAAGCTAGTTTCCTATTCCTGCATGACATTCAGAAATTTTGCTTAGTCTTTAGAAAGCTGTGGTGCATGGAAAGAGTCATATCTAGTTCCCCTCTTATATTATTTTCTTTCCCTCCATTTTGCATTTAAATTTCTGCTATTGAAAGGATATGAACAGGTTAAATGATAGCAGTGGAAATAAAATGCATATATGTAGACTCTACCTGCTCAAAGAACATTGCCCACACTGAGCCTTCCCCGCAGGTAAGACTTTGGGAGTTAATAATACCAACAAGTGTTGGTATTATTTGTATTAGATTAAACCAGGAAAGCAGTTAACAGGCTGATGACCTAAGATAACTGCTAGTGGGCTGTCACTTTCTGCAAACCAGAAATTAAAGAAAGGAAAGTGCTTACACAGAGAGCACTCTCCCAGGTGGCCATATGAAGACAAGGATATGCACTGTTTGCAGAAGCTGGCACAGTCTGTTGGATGCCCCCCTCTCCTCAGTAGCACTGTTTAATCTGACCATCTTAAATGATCTTCATCTTTAGAGATGTGGTTTAGTGATTGTTTTTATCAGAGTTAGGTTGATGGTTGGATGAGATGATCTTAAAGGTCCCTTCCAACCTAGACACTTCTATGATTCTATAATAACTCAAAGCTGTTGGCTCCTGATTCTGTTTCTCAAGATGGAAAGTGACTGAATTATCTGAAAAGATTACAAGGAGGGAACTTAATTTCTGGTAAGTATAATAAAAAATTCTGTGATGGATACAATGCACAAAAAATTACAAAGCCACCAGATTTAATCTTTTCCCCATCTGTCTTTACTCAGCACCTGATTTGTCAATGTGAATATTCTCAGACAATTCCAGTTTCTTGACTGAGAAGGGACTTAATGTCTGAAATCTTTGTATGGATGAGAAAGTTTATGGAGATGTATGGCAGCTGTACTTTTTCCCTTTTCTTTTTTTTTTTTTTTTTTAAATACTTGCAGGTTCTCAGCTGATGTCTCTTTTTATCTGTAACAGACAAGATTCTCATAGCTCCTGGGCCCTGGACCAGAGGAGTCTCTCTGTTCAGCTGCTTCTGCAGTCGTGTTACCCCCATGCCAGCTTCCTTCCCACTAACCTTCTTGCTTCGCACTGTGCAAAGCTTTGTATGGACCATCCCGGTCCTGACCATCCTTCCTATTCGCTCAGCAGACATATGTGGAAAACAGGAGTCTGCTTGGAAGGTGACAGGCACCTACACGGAATTTAAGGGGAAAAAGGGGTTGGAACTTGATGATCTTTAAGGTCCTTTCCAACTCTAACCATTCTACGATTCTTTGAATTTAACAACAGCTGGAGGATGTTTTGTAGCTCACACTAAAATGGTCTGTGCTGTGCTCCCTGGTTCTTGCGTACGGCAATGAAATGGCCATTTATGGCAGAGTCCTTAATTCTCAGCACAGCCTTAATTAACAGCTATGATTTATCATCCCTTCATGCTTTTTGTTGTCAACAATAAGGAATGTGCAGGCAGTTGAACAGTAAATGCATGTACTTATCAGATGGATCTCACTTGAAAAGGAGGCAAATTATATCTGAGACATTTTTAAGCCACTAAAGCAGCCCTTAGAAAAAGAACATCATCACTGTTTGTGGGAGCCTGGGAATAGTTCCCTTGCTAACTCTGGACTATCTGAAGTAAGAGCAAAGACGTGTTTGCGGAAGTTTGAGACCCTGGGCTTGCTGGAGAGGCTGTGGCCAGACCTTATGTCTCACCAACTCGGTGAGGTGCCAGAGCTGCAAAAAGGGTATGCACCCTCTCCCTCTCCCAAGGACAATGCGCATTATTTGCTACGCAGGTGACATGTGTGGAATAGGTCAATCTCCACTTTATAACCCCAGTGGTCTTCAGCTGCTGCTGCTTCTAGTGACGTCCTTCAGTGGAAAAGCAGTGCTGTCTGCAGTGTGCATGCTCTGTCTAATCATACCTTCTTGACAATGGTCAGATTTCCACTTGTGTGCTCAGTAATAAATGACTGTAATCTCTGACAAATAAGACTTGATTCTTGTGTTGGTATTTGTTTTACACTTGGTTTTTTTCCTGGCCTTCAGAACAGATGTTGGGTCCAAATCTACCACGCCCAGCCTGGCAAGTATTTGTCAGGGGTTACCTCTGAGTTTCCCATCCATAAATTTTTTGCTTCGACTCCCTTTGGCCCTGCTGTGTCCTGCCTCTCCCTACAGCTGAGGATTATTTCCCAGTTTTTTACCCTTCCTTTGGGAAAATGGCTGCCCAGCTAAAGCAAATCCCCATCCACTTCATTTGTATGAGCAGACAGGGAAATTACACAACAGGTCTGTGACTCCAGCCTCTCTCTAATTCCCTATTGCCCTAAAGAAAGAGAACCAATTAATTTCTTCACCATGGTCCAAGTACATCCGTTCTTTGGAAAGCTTTTTCCTCTTAATTGAGATACTGTGTTGTATTTTGCAACTTCAAGCCCTATTCCTCCTCCTTAATTTTTTTAGATAAGCTTCTTTTCCTAATCTACTCATTTCTCTCCGATCACCTTAAAAAGAAGAAGGGCCTCATTTAGCTAATACTCACTTCAAGCATAGAAAACTAGGTTTAAAGCTGGGGTGTACTGTAAATTTACAGCATTTACTGATATAGTTTGGTATCAATATTTAACCCTTAGACAATCTTCAAACTATTGAATGCCATATACATAGAGCTGAGATGTCTGTTGTAATACACTTTTGTACTGGCAGATGGAGTAAGAGACGCATACCTACAAAAAATGGCAGTACTGGTAGTACAAGTGTCTGCAGTATTTGCATAATTTAGTTTCAGATGAACAGAGTATACAAAACAACAGATAAAATTTAAAAGGTAAGAAATTTACTGTAGGGAAGTTTCTCCCTTGGGAAATGAAGCTTCATTAAAAACTGAACCATCTCAAAAAATTCATTGCTTTTAATGAAATTCTGATGAAAAGAACTGAAAAGCATTCTAACAATGTCAGTGTGATTAATTTTGATCCTTTTCAGAATAAATTGTCATGTTTGAAACTCAAAGTTATTTACTAGTTAATTATCTTAGAGTAATGCATTTCAAATTTCCTGAAACAGCATCTCCTCCAAAAACTTGTGTTTTAAAAAACTATAGAAAATTTATTTTGTTCCCATTCAGAATGACCACAACTTTCATAGAGTCAGAATTTTTGTACAAATTCTAATTGCTGAACAGCTAAAAATAACTGGAATGATATTATAGCAAAAATAATTTGAAAGTCTCAGTGGAGACAATAATAAAGTTTAGAAATTAATTCTGAGGCTGGTGAATTAGTAGCCACATTCTCCGTTCTCCCATAATTTCTGCCAATGTAAAATCTTGTGGAAATGGTAACGCCAACAATTTTTGTTCTGGGTCTTTCCAGAAAAAAGGAAAGTGCTCTTGGTGTCTCAATCTCTTGCTGATGTAAATTTAATACTGTTGTTGGTCTAGATCTGTTCTGTTGTGATAACTGAACCCAATTAAGTTGTCTTAATTTTAATGTTGGGGACCTTCAGGACATCTCGCAAAAATGTGTTGGTGTAAAATGGTAAATATCCACCAGTGGAATACATCGAGACATACGTCAGAATTAGTTATTTCATTGTTAATCTCACAACCCATAAATTACTTATATCCCTTACATTGGCAACAGTTAAAACTTCTGCACCTGTAAATCTGCTGATTCTGGGAACTTTACTAATAGGTCACGAGGCAGAGTAAAATACTGGCTAGCTCTGCTGCCTATAGAGTTTTAACAAATGAAGTTAAAGCTTTGCTTTGTTTCCAAATAAGCAAATTCAAGCAAACCTATACAGAAGAAGGCTACGATTAGCACAAATTTCAGTTGGGTTAGCACTTCTCCATTTACATTACAGCTATAGAGTAATACAACGATCTTTTAATTAAGAAGATGGTGACTGATTATTCATTATTATCTGTTATATAGCATTTACTAGTGGTAGTGGCAGTTGCATTGTTGGGATAATATTTTCCTATTGCTCTGCTTACACCACTTCAACAGCCTTTGTTAAATCCATGCCAACACAGGCCTCCCCTTTTCTCTGCATAAGCTTTAAACTACTTTTTGTCTAGGTACCATGGCTCTGCTCTGCTTCATTCCACCCCCCACTTTACACTTATTCCTGTTAATATCAACCCAGACCAATACAGTTTTTTTGGTGGGAAACACTTGAACTTTGTGTGCTCTTTGCTGAAGAAGAATCTTTGCATCTGGGCAGTGTGCAACAGCTTTTTAGTGTCCCTCTTCTTGGACACTTTCTCTCTTCTTCACTCAGTGACCTGTTCATTCTACTCACTCTACTGAGTAGCTCACATGAGAAAACAGACGTATCATGGAGAGTACTGCTTAGTAAAAGAGCTCCCCAAAATAGCCTAATTATTTGGCATCTTTCCTGGTTTCAGCCAGGCTTCTGAGTATAAATGCAAGTCTTTGCTTTGGTTTTGTACCTTAGAAATAGCAACCAGAGATGTACTTGGTGCTTATGAAGCGGTTTCTACAAACTCTCTTCTTCCTTTGCATCCTTCCCTCTTCCCTTCTCAGGTTCCACTGACAACTCCTTTGTGTGACTCTAACTAGTATATTTATCTAATTAGAGCTAATTAACATCTCCGTATTTTGTTTGAAGAATTACAGCGGTTCTTGATGACAGAAGGAAGAGAATACAGGGAAGGATCATTACATCTAGAAGATGGGGTCCAAGTTGGGGCTGGGAGAAGTTCTACAACTAGATACAAAAGGGATTGTGCAAGCTGGTTTGGAAAAGCCAGCTTCAGAACTAAATGGGCAGTACTCCCATTTATCAGCAAAATCCCTTGCAGTTAAGTCACTGCATTGTTGAAATACTGGAGTTTAGTAGAGTATGAGTTTGGCAGCTGCTGAAACTTAAAAGAAAAGAATAAAAGAATTTATAGTTCCTTGTTGTACAGACCATTTTGCCATCAAAGCAGGGAAGCAATTTTTATGCCTTCCTTTGCCCTTGTGTGCATATTGCAGGAACAACAGTTTATAGATTCTCAAACAGTCTGTAAACACTGGAAAAAAAATCAATCCTGTGGTTTGGCAGAATTTCTGAGGAAAAAAGCAGCAGTGGAAAGGCATTTGATGCACATTTGTTGGCGTAGCAGTAAATATGAACAGAACTATGCATTAAAACATCTGTGAGCAGGGAGACAGCATCCAGGAACTCTATTTCACTTAGAATTTCAAACTTAATCAGTGGCAAAATTACAGAATAATTTGTTCCTTCCCTCCCTAAGGATGCATCAAGGGTTCAGGCATCCTCACCATTTGGCATGCCTGTGTGGCCTGTTCCAGCCGTTCCTGGCTAAGCAGTTCCTGAAGTCTCTTGTGGTCATGGGCCAGAAATCTTGGTCTCTCAGACCCTTCAGGTGTACTTAGAAATGCTTACAAACCGACTGTGGAATATTCTGAGTATTTCTGAAAGCCTACTCTCCTATCTTTTTACCCATGGCTTTGCTTTCCAGTATATCACAAAGAATAAGGCTTAATAATTTATTTTTGGCAAGCAGTAAGGAGAATGTTCCAGGTGCCGAATAATCCAAACTAATCAGATTATTTTAAACATAATTGGCAACAGAATCTAAGTCAAACACAAGCACGTCTTTTATTGGACGTGCTTTATTTACATTGTTGTTTCTCTCAGGCTCTCTAGATCTAAGTATTCTTACTTTCTTTTTCTTTGGTCCCCAACACTAAAGGTTACTGCATAAAGCTATATATAGCCTATACAAAGCTATAATTCTGCTGAATTATAGCTACTCAGAAGGGGTAAAGTTTCAAAAACTGTCTAGAGAACAACAAGAGATGAAGGGTTTATATCAAGGTCTCATTCATTGTTGTCTCTGCTCATCATGGCCAAAATCTCTCTGGATAATGCAATTAGAGCTGCTCATTCCTGACGCTTTTCCCAATCGGGAACCTGGACTAAATCAGGGAGTGACTGAGCTCCAGAGAGAGAAGTGCGATCCTGTCTCCATCCACTGCAGTGTATGCATCCAATTGTGTGCCTGAAACTGCCTCAAAGTTGGTCGTACAGAAGCCATTGTAATTGATGTAATTTCCTTTCTTTATGTACAGTTAATAGCATTTTCCCTCTTCTCCCTCCCATATGGCAAAGGAAATCACAAAATACATTTTTTCACAGAAGACCCTATGTTGCTGGGCTATGGGATATTCATAGAGGACAAGTCCTTGACAGGACCCTGGGATCATCCTGTATACAATACAGCTAAACCCAACACTTTATAAAGTACAAAGGTTAGTAACATGCTCTCTGGCAAAATCTGATTGGCATGCTGATATTCTGAGCATTAGATGAGGACAGACAGAATATAGTGGGACACAGTGGCTCTAGCAGATAACAGCTTCTCCTAAAAGGTATGCAGCATATTTAGATAGACTGACTTGTAATATTTTTAAAGGAGTCTTACTGCTTGCTGAAGAGATGCTGTCATAAGAGCTGCAAAGGAGATGGCTCTTAAATTTATCTTTTGATTTTTGTCCAAGTTGTCAAAGAAGTGCTTTTTCAGGAGCTGGCCTGCATCAATTAGCTAATAAAAACTCAGGAAGTAAAACCAAAAGAGTAATTTCCTGTTGTTTTTCATTTAACCTGTCTCATTACTTAGTTAACTTCTTAATGATGATACATTCATTGTTTTCTTATTTTTGGTTTTAGTGGGGCTGGAAAGTGATGTCTGAAGTAAGCACTGGGAATAATCCCTTTACAATTGCTCCCCTCTTCCTTCTAGAGCTGTCTTGCATAACCACTAAAGCAGCCCTGCAGCCTCCAGCAAAGTTTTTCAAGCAAAGTTATCTCCATATCTGAGGGTGTATATTTCAGTGTTAGATTCTGCTGCCGTAGTAGAGAGTACATCAGGGGATTTTGTGTGTATTTGTTGACAGTAGTGTTGCCAAGGGACTTGCAGCGTCCAAGACATGGGGCTTCCAAAAACAACTCAAGAGAGCTCCTGTGTGGCAATCCCTTGGGAAGGCATAAGGCTCAACTGTAGGTTTAAGTCACCTTGATGTAATAGTAATTTTGGTCTGCACTGCACTGAAACAGGACTATTTTGATCAGTTCAGAAGGCTGATGAGATTATTTCCTTTACAGGAGGCTCTTCTGTCTTAAGATCAGGTTCATTATTTTAATCGGCCTATTGTAGAAAAGTAGGAAATAAAGCATATCTGCTGCAGTAGTAACACTAGCTGTGGTAGTACAGTGTATGTTTAAATTTAATGCCAAAAAACCTCAAGAAGGAGAACCATGTTTGTGTGGTAATCTATGCTTTAAAAGGTAGGACTTAATGCAGTACTACCGTATACGTCAGCAGTGAGGAAGAAGCAGAAAGTTCACATTTCCTGAGTTCCCCTCAAAGCAAAGTTCTGCTAGAGACAGGCTGGTTGGTTCCCTCTGGCATAGCTTTCTTCTAAAGCTCATGTATGCTTGTCTTCTCCTCTCTGAGATCTTGGTACAAAGTGTCATCATCATCCCTTGCCACGTTTTTGTCTTGCTTGAGCTCTGAGAAAGGAGAAACCCCTTGTCTCTGTAGTTTGTCCCCTCAGTTGACTGAATCTTCCATTTTCCCCTCCCCAGCAGAGATGCTGTTCCAGGTGACAAAGCAATCATCTTTACCACAGAAACCCCGAATCTCCAAGTGTCCCCTGATGGCCAGGCAACCTTTTGGCTCTTCTGCAAGACAGCGGGCACAGCAGACCCCATTGCCATACTGAACGTTTTCCCTCATGTTGTGCTGCTTTGAAATCACACCTTCCCTCTTCAGTACTGCTTCCAGACCACGGAGACTGTTACAGTCTGTGCAAGGGCAGGAAACAGGTGGGGAAATATTTTGGGGCTCTTCACAGGTGCTTTGCTCTAATCTAAATCCTGGCATCTGGAAGACCAGTTTATTGTCTAGTCATGAGGGGTATACATCTGCTTTCGCCAACCACAGATGATCTATTGTAGACTTTTCTTATCAAACACCTTAAAAACAGCTGGGTTTACATTGTCAGAAGGAAATAGAGGCTACATACGTGAATCTGCTTTCTTAGGAGCTCTGGGTGAACTGTGAATCCTACAGCTGTTTCCAGGGGTGGCAAATGCAGCCTTTTCACCTTCACACAGGAAGGGGCTTCTGCAAGTGTGAAAATAACCCAGGCAAAAAGGCGTAGATCAAAGTGTACCCTGAAGATGTTGGGTGCTTTCAGAGGGGAAAAAAAAAAAAAAAAAAGAATGAAGAATGCTTCTCTTTAAAGCTCTCCTTTTGCTAAAGTTTCTCGCTGCTATGTGCTTCCTTGGGACTTCTCATTATTTTCCCATCATCAATCAATCATGCTCCCCAGTGAATCAGCTCATCCACTCTCCTTCAGCTCTCTGCAATTTTACAATGAGGTTAGCACCAGCAAATTGCTGTAATGTTAAGTAATAAAAAACAACCTTTTTATGACTTGGCTGTTGCTTATTTTTCTCTAGTGGATACCAATAAAATAGAAAGAGCTCCCTTGAGAAGCACATCTGAGAAGCTGGAATGCTTTTAAGCGTGACATGTTAGAAGAGGTCTTTAGAGATAATCTCCAATACTCTTTAAAAAGAACTCCTTGGGGAAAATCCTAAATAATTCTTCATAATTAGGAACTTTGTAATTAGTTGCAGCAGAGTTACGATGACTTTATTGCCTCTGCTGTTGAAGCAGCCTTCTGAAGCAGTCTTACACTGAAGACTAGCTAAGACTGACTGCTTCTGTGCTTCCTTGCTTTTCTGCTCGTGCAAAACCTCTGATATCAAGGAGGATAACTTGTCCTACAGCTATTGTAACACTCGGTTGAATCAGATCAAGTCTTCAGCTATGTAACTACTTGTCATGTAGAGTTTTTATTGAACTCCCTCCTTCTGTTTGTTATCTATTTACAGAAATAGCTCTTAATGAGAGGACAATATCCTGCAGGCAGGGTTTACTGGCAGATGCAGGGTGGCAGGGAAGGAAGGGAGACAGGTAACTTGGCCCTTAACCTTCTCCTTCTCCCTGTCCATCCTTCTTTGATCTCTTCAGTGTGGCAAATGGATTCAGATACACAGTGTGAAGCCTCTTGCACAGCACAGTCCCCAGATCTGGACTGGAGCTGGATTCAGCTCTGCTTGTGTTTGCTATCCATTGGTAACATTCAGTGCTCATAGTATATGAACTGTACCATAAAATACGTGCTGAGAAAGGTGTAGCAGCAATAAATATATATACTCTGATTAAACATTTTCTCCATGCTATCTAAAATACACACAGCGCAAATAAATCCTTCTGCAAACATGAAGGAGAAAATGATTTGGAGCAGCCTTTGTGGATCCACCAAGGGAAAATCACACCTGAGCAATTTGATTACCTTCAAAGGATTCCATTTGTAATTTCTGAGATAAAGGAATAACAACAAAGATGGGAAAGGGCTGCTCAAACTTAGCTAGGTAAAATGTTAATTAAAAGTCAAGATAATAAAAAATAAATAAACACTTCATGGATTCCAAATACCAGTGCAATGAGTTGCTCCTCTATTTGGTATGTCTGTAAAAGGTGACTTTGCAAAAAGCTTCTTGTATCTCTTGGAAAGGTAGTGGGATTTACTTTACCTCTACGCACCAATTTATGATCAGTCGTCTTAATTCTGAAGCAATCTCCAAAGGTATTGCCTACAAAATGTAGTCTGATTTCCACCCAACAAGTTTGGGGCAAATGGGAAAGTGGATATTGAAGGAGTACTGGATATTGAAGTAACATGAACAATCTGAAGGGCTGACAGTTTAAAGTGCGTGACAACTTTTAAAGGGAATTGGCAACAAGGAAATAAGAGAGTTAAATCATAAAGACTGAAGGTCTTCCAAGGAACCAAGTTACTAGATGTCTGTTCTCAACAGAAGCTCAACACTTCACGTCAGTTTTCTTGCCAGTTTTTTGATTTCTTTAAGGAACTGATTGATGAGACTTCATTTCTACTTCCATGCAAGAAAGAAAAAAAGAAAGAAAAAGAAAAATCCAGGAAAAATAATAATAGTTACATCAAAAGAAAACAAACATAGAAACAAAAAAAAAACCAAAAAACTTTTCAATGCTAATGTATGCTAATAAGAAAGATGTGATCCTCCTCTATACTTGTCAACCTCTAGTAGCACATTAACCACGCATAATCCAGACAAGTTGTTTGCATTTATAACACAATTTTCCTTAGAATTAGCGAAATAAATACTACCTGTATTGAACTGGGCCTTGACATTTTGGGATATCTGCACATACTTTGTCAGTGCTCCTGAGGGTAGTGCAGGTCCCAAGGGACAGCAAGTACAGTTTGCCCAACAATTCAAACCGGAGATAATTATTTATGTCTCTGTCATTACTGGAGTATGTGTCTATGATACAATCAAAGAAAGCAATTCAGAAGGAAACAGCACACAACGTCTGCTTTGTGAGGACATAAAGGCATCTGCAGGAATCCAGCAGTTCTCTTTTGGCACCTTGGACCAAGGCAAATGTTAACAGAAAAAGTCACAGGTCAGGAAAAAAGGCATCACAGCCTCTCTCTTATGATTCCAATAAGCTGTTGTGGAATGGAGAGGCTCATAATAGAGCATGCCATGGTCTTAAACCAGCCATAATTAGCAAAGAACATGCTAGTTCCTATAAACATATACTGTATTTGAGAATATAATGAAATAAATATACTGAAATAAATAAATAAACTTGGTCTGCTTTTTATACCAAAGGATAATGTTGCTGACACACACTATTTGCTCAAGTTATTAAATGCCTAAGTCAACTTCATATGTATTTTATTGGCTCTTGTCTTTTTTTTTACCCTGTGAAATAATTATTTTATGGAAATTTTTGTGCAATTTAGAGGACTTGAGGTAGAGTTCACCCTTTAAAATGTAACTATTTCACAGCAAAAAAAAAAAAGTAATATTCTTGTATGTCTTGCTAGATGTGAGACAAATCTGGAAGGCCTTGACACATAACGAAGATAATCAGGAACACTTGAGATTAGGGCTAATTTTGTGCTGGAGTGGTGTGGAGTTGCATTCAGAACCCATGGAAGAATCATACATCCATGTCCACATAATAGCTCTCAGTATTTCCTTTGGTACAAAATTAGTCTTAGTAACAATTATTAATAACACACATAAAGAAAAATGAAAGTAATTTTTAATGAAAAATATAGCTAATTAGCAGTTTCTGGTGAGGAATTTAACAGTGCTGCTGCTCTGAGGATGGAATGGCATCTTGGCTGGTCCTGGCTCAGGACCGGTGCCTGCTGCCCATCTGGCAGTAAAGTGATAAAGCAGCAACAGCTGCGAAGGGGCAGGGAGAAGTTAATTTGAAGAGATATGCGTGCCTGAAGTTCCTGGTGTAACTGCTTGAAGAAATAATAGACGCCTGCTACCCTAAGCAGAATGCCAGAAAGGAGACAGGAGGAAAGAAAACAGAGGCAAACCTCTCACTGTTATTAACTGGAAACAGGGAATAAAAGATGGTGTTTGGTGTTACCACTGGGACCATACATCATGACGAAAGCCAACATTTTCCTAAAGATGAGGCGGTACAAGGTGTCTGTATATTAATAAAACATGTTATTTCTTGAAGGAATACAAACTACATTGAAACAGCCATTGCAGAATATGTTACAAAAACTGTGAAAAACCATGAGGAAAATTTTAAGAAGTTTTCTCACTGCACAAATCTACTGAAAAAAAAAAATAATAATCCTCTCTAAATTTTTTTAAGAGAGAAAAACAACTCAGAAAAATCTAAATAGCAGCAAAGAACTGATTGCAGATCCCAGATTTGGTACTCATTTCTCTTGTGTCTAACTTAACCCTTCTGCCTTATTTCTGATCACAAGAAGTAAACAAGCAAACATTACATAGAGGTTTTATAAAGACAGCCAGGTCAAAGCTGGAAAAAGCTTTTAAGGCTCCTTCAATGAGGAAGAAATTCTCAACTTAGAATTTAGGACTTGCTAAATGGTTCACATAATCATTTCTGTTACTTCGGGAGGAGTAACAGTGAAACATTGTATTTTGAGGTTGAGAACATCTTCCTGGGATATCTTTGACAATGCTGCCCATGTGTTTACTTTCTCAGGGGAGAGCCGGGTTTGCAGACTGCCTGTATTGCCTGATGACTTGGAAAGCACTTTGGAGCAGATTCATTCAAATGTACAATTTGCTTGATTTACTGTATGCATATTTTATAAAGGTAATTTCAAGTGCTTCAAGGGAGACGGAGGCAATAAATCCAACATAAAATGCTTATATAGTGTTTTGAGATGTAAAGTACAGGAGGGACATACAGTTGAAAAATTTGTTGCAGCCCAGTGAAAACTACTGATATTGAAACAACAATTGAAACAATTATAACAACAACTAAGCAGCAATGCTATAAATGGCTCAAATCCTGCAACCAGCCACCTTCACAAACAAACTCTAAATCCAGGTAAAGACTGGAGCTAAAGAAAAGATGAGCTGTAAAGCACAATTAAAACCTCTGGATGCTTTCAGGTTTTGAAAATGCCTTTGCCTGAACATGTCTACCAGTGACATATATAACTTTTCTGTGTGGTTAATAATGCTGTAAACAATTGGTTACAATATTTGTTTGGGTTTTGTTTGCTGCAGAAAGTGCAGTTTTGCTCACAATACAATAAAAAGAGGGCAGACCACAGTGTCTCCTTGTATGATTACAATTCATGTGCTAACCTTTTTTTTCTTAATTTATTTAACAATATGATTTAGACCAGTTTACTTAATAGCTTCAGTTTACACACATGGTTTTGCCATCAAGCTATGGGCAGTTTAAGTCAGTCTCAAAGTCAATAAATAGTTTCAACACGTCTAAATATTCTTTACGACAGCTACTCTGTCTCTGTTGAACCTGGTAAGAGGTGCAATTTGGGAATGTTTGTTTTCAGAAGTCCAGACTGCTATGCCCCCTACTTGTCTAAGCCGTGTGCCCTCTAGAGACCTGCTCTGCACACAGGCTTCATATTTAGCAAACACGCTAATCTTAATTACTGTGTGCAAGGTTGTCTCTTACAGTGTTAGAGGTTCCTCCTTCTTGCCATGGAAAAGCTGTCCTCAAGTGCAGAAAACAGTGCAGGGAGGTCTCCTTGGATAGAGCGGGTCAGAGAGAACACGCTTTTTCATGCACAGACCCTGTCTGCCTGCCTGTTTCTTGTACCTTTCCTGTAACTCCATTTAAGCAGTGCTAAAAGTTTTTTTTTAAATATTTACAGCACCTTTTGTGACTGGGGGGGAGGGCAGAGGGAATGAGGCTGAAAAGAACACACAGCCCTTTTTTTCATGTGGTTTCAACATTAACATTCTTTAAACCCTGTCAGCCTTCACTGTCTCGTCTGATCAATCATTTGTATTCTGGGTCTACCTATCTCCTAAGCTACTTGATGTGGAAAACCTCTTACGAGTTCCTGAGTGCCCGCTAAAGCCTGCTGAGGACTGCTGAACCCTTCAAAAGAAAAGAGAGGACACTCCAAGCCTTTGGCAGAATATTGTGAACCTAATGGATTGCTGCTCTTGGAACTACATTGTGTCCCTGGTCTCAGCTGCTGGAGTAGCTGTGCAGATACCAGAAAAAGCAGACAAAAAGTGGAGTTTCCATTTGCAGTCTCTGTACCTAAGAGGTGAAGCCACTGAGTAGAGACTGGGAATCATTTTCCAGACTCAGTCATAATCTGCCTCTCCTTTCAACTACATGGAGGAAGACAGCCAGGCTGGTACCCTGCTCTGACTTTTGGGACTTCTAGTTAAGATGCTCTTTTGCATAGAGCTGGGCCATAACAATTAAAACGGGAGGCAAATTAGGCTTCAAATCCTGTGAATCTTCCTTCCCTTGCAGGAGGTTTGTAACTCGTCAGTTAGTCTGGCTGGAAACCAAGAAAAATAATTTAGTAGATATACTACAACAAGGTTTGTAAACAAATAAGAGTGATATAATTGTGCTTTGTTGCAGCAACAAGGCCTGATACAGTGTAATGGTCAGACAAGGGTTCTGCCATTGATTTTAGAAGCTGTTTTTTTTTTTCAATCCTCACCCTTCTTCAGAGGCATAAAACCCTGCTCTGTTCAATGCCTGCTGGCAGTTACCACATTGTGGTTTCTCAGATAAAGGAGTAACAACAAAGATGGGAAAGGGCTGCTCAAACTTTGCCAAGTAAAAGCTAATTATAAATCAAGACAACATATAAAAAATAGTTCCACGAGCTTCTTTCTGATCTCAGATTGCTGTAATTGAGATCAGCAGCCGGCTTTATACCAGCAAACTTAAATGTGTGTTTGTTTATCCAACCCACAAACTCAACTGCAATGTTCTGCTTCAGTGCTGACTTGAAACTAACCTTAAAAGCTGCTTGACGAAGCTTATTAGTAAAACTCATTCAAATATTATCGTGCTGTTAAAACAGAATCTTTGGACTTTGGGTTAACCTTTAATGTTAAATACTCATATAACAACGCCTGCTCCAAAAATACTAGGAGAAATTGACCTCCAACCCATAATCTGCTAGGTCTATACACTTGCCATGGAAACAGTGAAAATAGTCTGTTTTGCTTTGCAACTCAGTCTGGTATACTTTAAAAGTATATATGTGTAAAAAGAGATTGATACAGCTTTTACCTCTGGGACTGGATAAAAAGCATTGCAGGTATATCAAGAGGAATGCAGTAGCTTGTCAAAGAGTATCAAAATATATTGTTAGAAAGCCACAGATGTGTGGGAACTGATGAAAACCCGACACCACAGACATGCAAACATTTCCATTTTCCCGAATCCCTCCTATTAAACGTGCCCTGAGCATGGGATATATTTAGATATACTTCTTCTTTTAGTCACTTTTAAGTGGAGAAGAATCTATAGGTAAACAACCTCAATAAAATACTTTACTGAGAGAGTTTCCTGTTTCTCAGATATGCTTTGCTCTCTGTACCTTATCTCATGATACCCAAAATTAATTTTGAAAGCACACCTTCTAAATGCTAGAGCTCTGAAGAACTGCCTCAAGTATTCTGTTGCACGAAAACGTAGATTCCCAGTTTGTGACCAGTGTGTGTTAACATTTTGAGGTGCATCTAATGTTTGCACTGTGCAATGCAGGAGGACGCTATCACTGTAATAAACTTTGTCTTTCTTCTATAGCCTACCATTTCCTAGCACCTGCCAGTGCTAGTCTAGCACTTGAGAGCAATTCCGTGACTTCCAGACTTCAGGCTACTCTGCTTTACCCCAAAAGCCCCTGAATGATGCGGACTTTTGGCAATAAAGCAGGCATTTCATGGAATGAAAAATTGACGGAAACTTCTTCTGTCAACCGAAGGATATCCTTTTGCAAGGAAGAATCCCATGTGAGTCTTTAAGAGGAATTTAGCTTAAGTTTTCCATTACTGCAACAGCTGAAAGCAGCTACACATGTACCAAACATACAGCTGTATTTTTGCCTTATGTATAAGGATGCTTAAGGTTTCTCATTTGCTGTTTCTGGGCTAGGACACACTAAAGAATATCAGACAAGTCATCACAATTCCTCAGTTCTACCAAAATGGACTTGGTTTAGGTATGTCACTGTTCATATAATCACTAATACCAAAGTGATGTCTCAAAATCTTCCCTTCAGTGTAAATATTTCAGCATGTTGCTTACTGTATTTAATTTTTGTTCATGCCTTACGTATAGTTGCAATAAAATCTGCTTGAAATGTTTCTTGTAAAATTATTGTATTAACCATATTTTTATGTACAAAGGTGTGTGAAAATAAAACCATCAATTTTCTGAATTATCTGAGTTAATGATATATATCAAATGTGATATATATCAAATATATATATATTTATGATGTATATAAAATCTTTCAGTATTTCTTAACATGATTGTATGGCACTCACCTGGGAGGCTGGGACTATAAAGTAATAACATTTCTAGTCCCATATGTAGACACCTTATCAGTCAAGCTGCAGAATAACACAGTCTGGATTCTCACCCTAACACTTAAAAAATAGTACTCTTTAATGGATCCATTTATTGAGTTTTATGGGCATTTCGTTTTTTATGTTTGCATCTTTTATTTAAAGATCTTTTGTGATCTAGATAAAGGCAAAAGCAATGCAAGCTTTGTTACCTCTTGATAAATACTTGTTCAGAAAATTAAAACACTGGATGATCCAAAGTTGCTAATAGCGCCATTTCTCAACTTGCACCTCCCACTATTCGTGCAGCAACTTCAGAACTACCACCTTTCACTGGGAATGTCACCAATCCCATATAAAGCTACAATAACAGCTTGTTTTCCTTTAGCATACTTCTCATTTGCTTTGACAAAGCTGTGAATGCATACGTATTTAAAATATAATGGCCCAAACCAGTGGTGCCCAGCCTGTGGCCTGCAGACCTACCAGAACAATTCCTCTGGTCATGGTTTGCTCCTTGCCAGTATTGTCCCTAAAATCCTTGCAAACCATCCTCTGCTAAACAGCAAAAAGTACATTCCCAGTGCGAGTGAAGTGTATGTACCCTCCTCCGTGTGGATATGATGGACCGTATGCCAAGGAAGACCCCAGGTAAGGCAGAGGCACTTCTAGCAACAGCCTGCTGTGGCCAAAGAACAGTTACTCCTGACATAAATTAGTTAATGTTGTAGTTCCCACCAAAAGACCTTCACATTAACGCTGATGAAATTAAACAGCACAGGCAGAATGCTGGAGTTATGGTCCTTAATATTATCTTCTCAAAAAAGTCCTGCTTCTCCCTCCAAGGCACGATTCAGAAATAACTATGGCAAGTTTTCAGGAGCTCAAACTCAGAATTATTTTAGCTCCTGATCCTACTGTCCGGCTTCGGGACCCCTATTCGGAGAGGACCAGTCGCATGGGCCTAAATGAGTCATGTCTTTCATTCCATTATGATGACTCACGTACTCAGCTGGGTGTGTTTGCATGCTGATATTCCTCGAAATGAAAAAGGTGACAGGAGAAACAGAGTTTCAAAACGCAAAATAGCATTTCTCAGTTGCTCATGCCAGATCAAGGAACTATCCTGGAAGTACAACACAGGTCTGGAAAAACACCCTCATGAGAAAAATTCTTCAAAATCCAGGACAATCTACTTCATCATGAGAGCATCTTTCTACAGAAACACTTTTCTTGAAGCAGAACAGTCCTCTGGTTGTTACCCTGTGCCTCTCAGACTTAAATTGATTAGCTGGAAAATACCAAAATAAAATACAAAGCCAGGTAAGAAGTCAGCTTGAATGACAGATGAGTTTAAGGAGAATTTAACTAACCCCATCTGAGAAAGTATAGAAACAGTTTGAACTGATGTAATGTAATTGTTTAAATCTGTACATACTAAACTAAATTTTTATTCCTATTACTTCAAATAATTTTGGAAGCTAAGGAGGCCAGCGGTGCTTTTTAAAAGAACAGGTTAGACAACATTCGTTGGAAATTATTCACTAAATCAACTAACTTGCTTGGGGAGAAACACCAAACAAACGTGCTATCTTTTGGACGCAAAGTGTTTGTCCAGGAGCTGTGTGCTCAAGAGCTTGCCTGCTTTTCTAAGTGGAGTCTAGTTTTCTAAGTCTATGAAAAGGTGACAGCTTTTCCTTACAGATCTTGCCTTGATTATATTAGACCATTGCAACTGCATCATCCATAGTATGGGAATATCTGATGATTCACTGACTAGTTAAGTCTGAAAAGCAGACCGTTTTGTCCAGTAGCTGGCACATTTTCAAGGGTGTGTGAGGTTGTTCTTTTTTCTCCTTCAGATGGTAAGAGCCTGCCGGGAAGCCTCGCAGGAGCCAGCTGACGCTGCCTCTCAACTCTGTAGCTGCATCCGCTCTGCCTGTGGGAGAGGCTCCCAGCTCCGCGGCATCCTGTTGAATTCCTGTGGCCTCGCTTGGATGTTTATCCAAAGATGCTTCAGCTCCAGCTCCGTGACCAAGCATTCAATCTCTGACTGTGTGTTGCCTTTCCTTCCTGAGCTACTGCTCCAAGGATCTGTACAATGCCAGGATTAGCTATTTTAGGGGGGGACAGGTGATGGAGGTCAAGGAGTTTCAGCCTTTATATTCCTAATGACTAGAGGGGCAGCTCAAATAACTAACTAGATAAAATATTTTTATAGCTTGGTGTATAATGCCAGGACCGTCACTTAGATAAACCATTATACTCCTCGTCCACTTTTGCGGTCCCTTTTAAATATGCTCTCTGTGATTATAAATACAGAACCCTGTAGCTTTTAAGAGCAGCAGCAGGGAATTCATTTCAGCTCCGAGCACAGGGTTGTACACTTTAAATACAGAAATGTAGGGGCAGCGTAAAGCGTGTAACTCTGATAGACGTTTCCAGTCAGGCTTTTTTGTATTCTATGAAAGCAACTGTACTGAACAAAAATATACACAAGTTGAATCCACATCAGAGACATGCGTGCTCTTAGTATAGAAACCAGAAATTAGTGTTTAGTCTTCCTTGTTTCTCTACTGAACTTCCAGCCATTCCCAGTGTGCTGAAAGGCCTTACTGAATGTGCAAGTGTGCCCATCACCCTCTACAAGCAGTAATGCGGAGCTCTCTTGCCATTATTATTATTATTATTCTGGATGTACACCCTGCCTGCGTTTGCATTGCAAGTAAAGAGCACACACAAATTCAAATGCTCACATTTGGATACAGGTTAACAGCAAGAAACCAGATTATGCTGGAGATAGTTACCTGCATAAATACAGTCTCCCAGGATTGTTTTATTCTGCTGTGGTGCTCAAAGATGTGTCATTTTTTAAGGGTGATTTGTTGGATTGCCGGGGTTATATTGTTCCTAGTGGCCTAGTTCATATGTACACAGTTGCAGTACATTCTTCAAGATAGTGTCCTCATTTTGAGAATCGGGGATTTTTTTTTCCAACCACCCTTTAACCTTTGCAACTCCCACACATATTCTCATTTATATATGCTTGCAAATTTCCCAGCAGAGGAACTGAACACCACCGGAGCACACTGTGCGTTTAAACATCGTAGAGAAAACAAACCCTCTTCTGCGCTGTACAGCTCCTGTGATTAGTAATACCTGAGCAACAGCGACCTACAAAGTCATCGAGCCTCAGTGAAGCTCCTCAGAAAACACCCCTGGAAAACGAGTCAGGCCGTTTCTTTCCTTCTAGCAACAGCTCAAAATTTAAGCTGCAACTCTCTAAATACTGTGCCTGAGCCTTCAGGCGCTTGAGCCGAGAACTCGGGCAAGTCGAGCCGGCCTGATGTGGAGAGATCACCAGCCACCGCGCAGCAGCCGCGCAGCCGAAGGGCCTTGGCTACCGCCCCTCAACTCAAACCCCCGGCTGCCGGCTGGGAGAGGTCTGGCCCGAGGAGAGGAGAAAACCGGGTGTTTGTGAAACACAGCCTTCACGAGAGATGTCACGGAAGCCCGGGAGCAACCGTCTAGTCAAGGACACCTCAACTCCGCGCTCCTCTGACAGAAAACAACCCGCTCTTCAGTAAGGTGACTCCCAATGCCGCCGGTCAAGGCTCTGCCGTCAATGAAGAGCTCCTGAGAAAGCGGCGGGAGAACGGCAGGGCCGCCGACAACGGCCACCTCTCGCCTCCCCAGCACGCCGGCAGCCCACAGCGAGGGCGCGGCGGGCGGGCCGCGGCGCCCCACCGCAGCACACCCGGCCG
>VXBJ01002920.1:372821-385974 GCA_013400055.1 Nycticryphes semicollaris
GGCCGCCCCTGCCCGCAGGCTGCGTGGGGAGGCGGGGAGCGACGAGGCTGGGCGGCTCAGCGGCGCTAGAGCCCGGCGGCGGGGCGGGGGGATGTGGGGCGCGGGGGCCGCGGCGCTGCAGCTCCTCTCCCGGGTTGTGAAGCAGGCGGCAGCGCAGGGGGCTCGGCAGGACCTGGGCCGCTGGTTATCCCGAGCCGCCGGGACGGCGGCAGGAGGTGGCGGCGGAGACCCCGTCGGTTTCGCCCCGGCGGAGGCGGCAGGGGCCGGCGGGCTACTGTTGGGGCCCTACGCGGAGCAGGGCGGGCTGCCGCCGGCGGAGCTCCTGCTCTGCCAGCTGCCCGAGGCGGGCGGCGGCGGGCCCGGGCTGGCCGAGGCCCGGGGCTTGCGCTGCTCCTGCTGCCTCCTGGGCACCTGCTGGTGCAAGAGCTGCCTCAGCGTGTGTGTGCTGTCCGCCCTCTGCTTCGCTTCGCTGGCCCTAGTGCGCCAGTACCTGCGGGACCTGCTGCTCTGGGCCGAGAGCCTGGACAGCCTGGCCGGCGTGCTGCTCTTCACCGTCGGCTTCATCATCGTCTCCTTCCCCTGTGGCTGGGGCTACATACTGCTCAACGTGGCTGCCGGCTACCTCTACGGCTTCGTGCTGGGCATGGGGCTGATGGTGCTGGGTGTCCTCATCGGCACTTTCGTTGCCCACATGGCCTGCAAGCGGCTGTTGGCCCGCTGGGTGCGGGCCAGGATCCAGGGCAGTGAGACACTCAGCGCTGTTGTCCGTGTGGTGGAGGGTGGCAGCGGCCTCAAGGTGGTGGCTCTGGCACGACTGACACCCATCCCCTTTGGGCTGCAGAACGCCGTCTTTGCGGTGAGTCCCAGCCCAGGCCGTGGTCTGGCCAAGGAAGAGGTTTGGGCTGGAAGGATGGGATGCAGCATGGTGGTCAGTGCCACTGGTGGAGATTGCCTCCTTTCCTACAAAGAAACCTTGGTTTCTTTCTCTTTTAACACAGTAAAAGTGACCTACCCCACCTGCGTGTGCTAGTGGCTTTTCTCGTGCTTGCAGATGGTCAGCAGGCAGGTTTTTCAGGCACCGTGTTCAGTGGCATTGTGTTACAAGTTGCTCTTATGCTTTCAAGACTTATGTTGTGATGTGAGAAAGAAGCACCAAGGTGCTGTGTAGCAAAATCTAGAGAGAACTCAACAGTTCTAAAGTGCCTGTGTTTTTAAAGTGATCTGAGTGGGAGGAAAAGTTTGTACTTTTAAGCAGTCTTGCCAGATCTCCCTAAAGTACTTGATACAAGTAATCATACTGGAAAGAAAGAAATTGACAGATTAAAATTATTGCTTAATTTAGTTGATGTTTGTAGCATGCATCTGGCAAATCCATACAGGTTGTTAAGCCCGTGCACACAAGAGAGATCACACGTTTTGGGCAAAGCAACAAGATGTAGGCTTGGGGCTGAAAAGGGACTGTACACCGGAGTGGTAGTGAAAGTTAGTTTGAACCTGAGTTTGGAAAAGGGTTAGTCTTGCTGCTTCTACTTCTAGATGAAGATTGGTATGTTCTTGAAGAATAGTTATTTAAAATTAATAGTCGTATTGTTCTCTTTGATCATCATAAAGGAGAAAGTAAAGAAGAACATGGAGAGTACCCTTTTTGAGTTCTGTCATGATGATGCTAAGATGATAATTTCAGACCCTCAGCTGTTCCTGAATGCTTTGTCTGAAGGATCTGATTTTGGCTGTGTGTTGCATCTCAGTTGTGGCTTCTTACCTAGTGAAATCAGAGCAAAGTAAACCAGATTGTGAAATCTTTTAAACATTTAACAGTAGCTCCTATGTGTGTTAATGTAAGAGACCCTCTAACAAGTGATTTGGTCTGCCGCTTTCTTACAGCATGCTTTCTTTCCCCCATCTGCAGTCCTGATCCTTCTGAAGCACTTGCTTAATTTTGGTGGAATCATCTGGTTGAAATGAGTAGGTCACTGAATACCAAATTTGTTATTTAAGAAAAAAGTGAATCCATGCAATTTTTAAGGGTTAATACCCACATCAAATAGTTAAAATTGCTGTGTATAGAAATGTGTGTGCTGGGGCATTCGCCTCAAGAGCTGCAACCTCTGTAAAAGCTGTAGCAACTTACAATTTATTTTTAAACAAGCCTTTAACTATTTGCTCATTATGAATGAGAAAAAACGTCAGTTGTTTTGTTTATTTACCTTATTATTGCAGGACCGAGGAAGCTCAGACCTGTGCAGCCAGGAGCAGGCTCCCCAGAGCCCAAAGTCTTGGTGCAGCAGATGAAGCTTCTGCTACAGCATGACACTCCTAAACTGGGGAGAGCTGTTGTGCTTTTGTGGCTCACAGCTTCTGAGTGTCATTTGAAATAGTCTACAGATGTTGTAGGGTAGTATTGGATTTAAAGAACAGACCAGAGAATTACCAAATAAAAATTATTTTCTTCCTGGCATAGCTGTTCTGTTGGAAACACAATTCAGCAGAGTATTCAGGCCAGTGCAATGTTAAAATGATGCTGTAAATCAGTGTTTTATTTTCTCCGAGTACTGCAAGCTTAATCTTTTTCTTGCCAAGTGGAAGGTTTCAGTGTTAAAATAACAGATAGGAAAAGAGATGAAACCAGATTCTTGAGTATGCCAAATAACTTGGGTGTTGCCTGTTTGGGTTGCATTTGTTCCTCGGGATTTATTAGTTTGCAGCACAGTCAAATAAAGCATGGTGTGTTCAATTTTTAACCAAGAACATTTAATTAGATTACTGAAAAATAAAAATGTTGCATGCAAATCTGGGAATTCAAGGCAGTTCCTCACTGTGAGTCCAGTTTATGCTGCATATAGAGTACCAAATTCTACCTACACAGACTGAGCTGTCATTTCTTTGAAGTCTGACTTATTTGAAAACTTAATGCTCCACTTAAGTTCAAAATGCAAGAGGGTTTGGGGTGCCCTAACTATCTCTCCATTTCATATTGCAACTTTAGCAATGGATTTCAAAAGGGGTGCTCTTTAATAGTGAAATACAGCAAACTTAAGAAAACCTACGCATCTTTAATTTTCCAGCAGTCTGGTCTATGCATGTTTTCTATTTGCCCATTTTTAAGTCAAGTGGAAATACTGAGAATATTTAAATAAGAGGGGAGGGAGGAAGTGCCACATGAGGTCCAGGGCAAGGCATAACCTTGAGGTGAGAGAGGTCATCTACAGGGCTGGGATTAATGGGTTTCTACAAGCACTTTTCAGTGGCATGTGCCGTCTGCTGAGGGTTTTGGGGAGGTTGAATTGCAGGGGAATGTGCAGAAGGAAGGAAAAGTTTCCTTCATTAGTGGTGGGATCACTTTATCTGAAATGGCACAAGAAGCAAATTAACACAAATTCTGTAGTTTCTCACCAGCCAGACATGAGCATCATGCTTTTTAAGGCCATGTTGCTGCTGCACTTTGTGCTGGCTGTAGGAGCAGTGGGGTAATGCATTTACCTGCCTTTCCAAAAGATCTAGACGCTTATTAACTGTGAAAGCATGTTTGTATTTCTCTTGGAGTGGCTTTTGCTTAATTATTGCTCCTGTGATGTGAGGGTGGCCTGGGCTGCTGGGATGGGCTGTTAGCTCTTGCTGAAGTGTTTGTCCACGCACAGCCCTCTCCTCTTGGTAACCTCAAGTGTTCTGAAGGCAGGTCTGCAAGGAAGCCTGGTATGCAGGTTATCACCTCCTTCCCACTACTGGCTCCCTGGAAAGAGATTTGTGCAAACTGATTATTTGTCATTCCATGTGGAGCTTAGATCAGAATTCATACTTCCCACCCCCTTTGAGAGGAATATCACAGGCAAGAAAGAATCTGACTAAAAAAATCTGACTGCCAGAGTGTGCATCTCTGGTTCCAGAAATGCACCCAGTGAAATCAGTTGAAGAAATAGTAGCTGCTTTGCAGGAGCATGCAGGCTGCTTACTCTTGACTATTGGAAAGTTGATAGCTGTTTTTGGTTTTGAAGCTTATCTGATCTGAAACATGGGAGTTTGTAAGTTGAGGGTGGAGAAATCTGCTGCAATCCCCAAAGGCATGTGAGCCCACAAAAAAAGTCCTGACAAGCATTTATGCTTTGGCAGGACTGAACCAAAGGTGTCAGCTGCAAAGAATGCACAAAAGTTCTGCTGCAAAAAGCCTGTCCAAGGCTTAATGGGAGAGTTTCTGGCTGATGCTCTTATTGCCAGAGCACTTAGGTAGTTCTTAGTTTTGTTTAAATATATTGGTATGGTCCATAACACAGATGCATCTGTGCTTGCCTTGGGATTTCACTGTTAATTTCGCTGGCTTGAACTTTCACTAGGAACAGAGTCCCAGTAGCCACTGTTTGGCAGCTTGGCCACACAGACCCCAGACTGTCAGGTTTATAGAACAGGTAAAGTTCATAGAAGAAAAAATATGAAAGCTCTAACTTTTATTGACAATTTCACAGATTTCTTAGGTAGGGACAGCGTCTGCTTCCTGTGCCTTCGGGGGGAAGGGATACCAGTGTAGGTCTAAACCTTGCAAACCAGGAGTTAAAAGGGCACCTGCAGATTTTTTTCTTCCTCTCCTTAGCACTCATATTACTGGGAAGCACAAGCTGCAGTCCAGCGTACCCATTGGCATTCCCTTCCTTTGGAAGCAGTCTCACTCATGACTCAGGAGGGGTGATTGCTTCAGGACAGATCCAGATGTGTTGCTCTGCAACTGAAGTGTCCTATTAACAACCACAAAACCAAAAGCGGTGGCCAGGAGTGTTAAAACAATCTTTGGGAAGTTTCCCAGCTGCATTAGATTTAATGATGGTGGCCTACTTAACAAATCTTTCCTCAGTGTTAGTATTTCAGAGACTTTTAATAGCAGCTCCTTCATTCCCTTGGCAGTATGGGAAGTTTCAGTTGTTTTTTTTTATTATTACATGCCCCAGATTACTATAATATTAACACAAAAAAAAAAAGGGGTCTTCTCAAAGCGTCGGTCAAATGTGAAGTTCTGACATAATTATGTAGTGCTTTTTCATTATACATCGAAATTAATCTTGTATAGAGAGGAAAATGTGTTATTTGTGCTGCTGTATGTATTTTAGTCTGTGAGAAGTATAATTTGCAGTGTGAAGTTTGGAATTGGCTTATTGGATCTTGTTCCAGTGAATTATTCTTAATCTTTATGCTTCGTTGCATTTCTCCTCCTCTGTTGCCCTTCCTTCCTCCCAAAAACTTTCCACTGATGGTGCTTAGAGCTGTTAGAATTCAGCACTGTGACTTTCATAGTAACCAAAGTTTATTTTAAGAAGAGCATGATGAAATGAGTTAACTTTGCTGCTATTCTCTTGTCTTCGACATTGTACAAAACTGTCAAGGTCAATAATTTCCATGTAGGCTCCCATTGTTAGGGGCTGTTTTTAATTAAAACTTGTTTTATTACTCGCTGATCAACTGAATTGTCTGCAAAATTCCTCAGACTGTGTTTGTTTCAAAATCACCCTTTTCACACTGCTTTTTAACCCGTAGTTTCCTCCTGTTTTCATTTTTCTTGCATAAATGTTTTTTGTCTTCTTGGCTCTCTGATTTAATATTTCCCGATGGCTGCTGATACTAATTTAGCTGGCAGTGTGCACTTTTTAACCCGTGTAAGCTGTGCACATACTCAGAAAAGAAATTTCACAGCAAAGAGAGGAAAATACTTTGAGGTATTGTTAGTGCTTTTTCTGGAGACACTAACAAAAGCTATAGCTGTGTGTGTACTATTTTGTTCACTAATTAAAGTGCGATGTGAAATATTTTGGTAGAGAATCTTAATGATACCCATGTATATCAGTATAGATGCAGCTGATAGATACATGTATCTTAATGAGCTATATAACTTCCCTTGCAGAGGCAAATTCTATCTGCCATGCTGTTTCCCTAGATCATATTTAATACAGTGACATTTTGAACAATTACCTTTTTTATTAGTTACCATACGTGTAAAATGCGAAGCAAATAGATTTTTGCTTTAGACCTTCACGTTCGATAAAGCAATTTCTTCCTGCAAGCAGATTCTCATAAGCTGTAAGGTTCTGTTCTCCATGAAGAAACAAACATCTTCAATGAACGGTGTAATTGCATCTTTAGTTAATGACTTCTACACAGAGACTTTGCGTAATGTAAGATGAAATGCAAATAAAACCTAGTAATTTCAAAAAGGCCAGATGAAAACTAGCCACATACTGTTTTGTTATATTATTTTAGACAAGTGCACAGTGGAAACTTACAGTGAAGGAATGTAAGGATGCTTTAATTATTGTGCACGGGTGGTTGTGGGAGCGGCAGCCTGGTTGTTTGTGCACGTAGATTGTGTTGGATCTGTGCACCGTTTCTTACGCTGTTTTTTACTCAGATTACAGATTTGTCACTACCCAACTACCTGATGGCTTCTTCAGTTGGGCTGCTTCCTACTCAGCTCCTGAACTCATACTTGGGCACTACCTTGCGCACCATGGAGGATGTCATCGCAGAGCAAAGTGTTAGTGGCTATTTTATATTCGGTTTACAGGTATGGTAAAATAACTGCTTTCGTAGACCTTGGTAACAGTAATGTCTGTCTCTTTATGACTGCTTGGATACGCAATTACTCTTGGAAATTGTCACCTTCTTGTGTTTGAGTTTATTTCTATACCCGCCCGATTTCCTGCTCATGTACTGTACCGGTGGAATTCAAGACAGAATTTTTCTTCTGCAGCCAGTAGACAAGTTTCCTTCCTGTAGCTTTGTCTCTTCAAGTCATTGAATCTTTGCTTTGGAGACTGCGTGTCCATAGGAATGTGTGTGAGACAGAGAGAGACTCAGTATTGCTGGTTCGGCCTTCGGGTTGTACAGCCTCTGGTGCAAAAGAGAGGGGAGCTGTGGGAGCTGGTGGCGGGGGAACATGTGTCTCGGGTCTTAGGGGCTGCTCTCTGTTGGCATAACAGCTCCGTGGGTCTGAGGCAGCTGACCTCTTACAGACTGAGAGCCAAGCAAGTGTAGCATGTGCTACTGAAAAGTAGCAGGCTTTAAAAAGCATTTAATAACTCTGGTTTTGATATTACCAGTAATTGTGTAAAACTGAGCCGACATCTCTTTTTCATAGGCTTATTGATTGCTAGATGCCCAGAGAAATGTTTTCTTTTGATTTTGTTTCTTTCTGTTAGAAAAGTTTTAATTCTCTCATACCTCACATGACACAAAGCGGAACTTACTCGGTGTTCTCTTTTTCTATTTCTGCCACAGTTTTGTAAAGTTTTCTTCTCTTGCCCTCTGTGGTGATCTCCTGCTGGATTTTAGCCTTGTCAAACCACCCCTGCCCAAAAGCCCATGTGCCACTATCTGTGCAGTAGTGTGCCTAGGGTTTGTAGACCTTGAACCTGTGCAGTGTTCACTATTAGCACTGAACACTCACAACTCAGCATAGATATTCTGGATGAAAAGTGCTGTAGAAGTACCATTTTGCGAATGCCTAAATTAGAATATCTTAATTTTGCAAATGAGTAAATTCATGAGAAGTATATAGTACCTTTACATCAGCTTAGTCAATTAAATAATTTGTCGTTAAATAATCAATAATTCTTGGGGGTGAACTTTAAGTCTGCAGCCATTATGAGCATAAAGATCATGAGTATTTCAGAACCAGATTATATATAAAAATCTCTGACAGTGTTGGTACTTCAGGCTGCGTTTGACCAGCAGTTACCATGGTTGGCAGACTTGCAGTTGGTACTGCAGTCATATCTTCCTCAGTTTTTACAGTCATGAAGGTGATGTTCAACAACGTTAACATACAAAATTCATTCTAGGACCATTTTAAATCTCCCTCCGATCCCAAAACTTGTGTGCTCTTAACTGGAACATATAATTTATAGGCTTCATAGATCAGGGTTGAGTATTAAAGATGCCTTTGTAAATGTGGGTACATAGCCTCAATAGATAAAAAGAAAATAAATGCTTACTTGATCAGCTTTCGTTTTAGTTGTGAAATATTATTTCCGGGATAGTAGTTTTTAGTGGTCTTTTCCTTTTTTTCCCCATTAATGTTTTTTTTTTTTCTTTTTTAATGACATTGACTCTCCTTTGTAGTAAGTTGTAACATATCTGTCACTCAAGTATGTGCTATCTGGGGTGGCTTGAGTGTGTGAACAGGAGTGCTCACATCCTTGAGAGCAGTCCTTGGGACCTGACTGAATAAGTGAAAGAGAGCCTGGTTAGGGTGGAATTACTTATGCTCTCCCACTTTCTCATAGGTCTCTGCCTGGTGTTTTGCCTGGTTGGGCTTTGATGGGACTTTGATTTAGTAAATAGTTCTAAAAATCTTTCACGTTTCATGATTGTGTATATATATTTTTTAAATTATTCAGCTAGGCTACTACTAGTAATATTTCTAAAACTACTCAAATTTAAATAATTGGGTAAGCTTTTAGAATAGGATTTTTCCTATATAGTCAGAACTTGTTGTCCGTAGTCTTTTTTTGATTCTTATATTGGCCAGCTTTTGAAACTTATAACCTGAATTAGTGAGTAACATCTTTTTCACCACAAGGATAGTTGAGCAGTAGAGCAGGTTGCCCAGAGGGTTGGTGAAATCTCTATACATGGAAGTTTTCAAGACCTGACTGGACAAAAGTCCTGAGCAACCTGGTCTGATCTTGCAGCCAGACCTGCTCTGAGCAGCAAGTTGGGCTGATGGCTGCCAGAATGCCTTCTAGCTGCAGTTATCCTGTGATCGTACCTGTCAGTCATCTTACTCTGTATTATTCTAACATCTTTTATGCCATGCTGACAGATGTTTTAAGTGACAGTCTTTAATGATAAAGAAAACATAGCCTTACTGGTTAAAAATGAAGTTCAGATTTTGGACTCAAAACTTTCCGTTCTGTTGTAAACAATATAACCTTTTTGGGTTTTTGACAGGAAGTTGCAGATTCCAGCTGGTTTCATAAGCCATTCTTAAAGAAGGCGGAGGAATTTACTTGTTTCAAAGGGACCCCCGCTATGAGACAGCTTAATTTTCATTTTAAAATTTTATTTTTTTAAGGAGGATCTCAGCTGAAAACTTAACTGGTGTTTTATTGAAACCAAAGGCCGCTTCTGGGGAGCGCAGTGCTTGCCAATGTGGTTGAATCTGTAAATTCTAAGCAAAAATTGTCTAGGTTTATTCCTGATAATTTTTGTGGCGAAAGTTTTAAAATTCTTAGCAATAAAATTCAGAATAAAAACCTGAACTAAATGCATAGTTTTGGATTTCTTCTTAAAGCAAATAAACAAAAAACCCCCACATCACCAGTGTTCTGTCCCCTCCCTGAGCCATCTTCCAGTAACCAAGTTCTTCCCATACAGACTACACTAAGATGCTCAGAAACGGTGATTCTGTCCCGTTTAGTCCAGGAAGCACAGGGACACTGCTGCTCTCTGCTGTCTTCCACACCAGAGGGGCAAGGACAAGAAGTTTTATTTCCTTTGGTCTGTCCTGTCTCTGCTCCTCTGCGAGTTGCAGATGCCCAGTACTATTTCAACCTATTACTCACTTTTAATGTGGAAAACAGCCCTTTTGACTTACAGAAGTTCACTACGTTGTTTCTTTGTGGAAACGTGTTTGCCACGAGAGAAAGTGAAGGGATTGCTTTCTAACAAGTATGTGGATGTCAGCAGAAAGAAAGAAAGTATCTTTTAAATCCGTGTCAATATTTGGGTTCTGTGTAATGTCTATGTTGTGATGTGCTAGTTGGGTTGTTAGCACATGTAGGTTTAGAGCTGCTGATGAGTTAAGTTAATCTCCCTTCTAATGTCTTGCCTGTGAAGCATTGAGCCTACAGATCTCTCCATGAATCTTTGCATCGATGACTTTTTGTTTTGTTCAGAACAGTTGCTTTGTATTCATGCTCACAGTTTACAGAGCCCACAACGTTCTTTTGTTTTATTTGCAGATTGTCATAAGCATAGGACTCATGTTTTATGTTGTTCACCGAGCTCAAGTGGAACTGAATGCGGCTATTGTAGCGTGTGAAATGGAAATGAAGACATCGCTTGTTAAAGACAGTCAGCCGAGCATCAGTGGTTCAACCACATACTGCAATAAAAGGACAGTATCATTCTCTGGAGGAGGTGTCAATATTGTGTGATTCCTTCAATAAAACTTTCTTTAATAAAACGAGGTTTTGTGGACATAACCTATTGCCTAGAAATATCTACGGACAATTCAACTAGTTTAAAAAAAAAAAAAACAAAAGTAAAATTACAAGTGGTTACAGGTTGTACTGTGGCACAAACCAACTGACCAGCTCTTCAGTTGCACATGGGATGACTTCTAGCAAGACAAGAAAGATGACGAAGTAACTTAAGATGTAACTGCAAATTTGGCTGCACCTTTGGTCATTTATTATGCCTGTCATGGCCTGTAGTCTGCACTTTAGGTTTTTTTCCTTTGCTCCTATAAACTGAGAAATGCTCCTATAAACTGAGAAAAGTAGCACAGAGGTAAATATTTTTCTGCTTAGCATTATTTATAAGGCTGAATAATTATATGCAGTAGAATTTTATTACTGATAAAGATGAATGAGAAAGTATGCAGTTCAATAGATGTTATTGTTGAATGTGCTTTTGCTTTGGAATTGCTTCCAGAACTCGGAGTGTATTATTTAGCTAACTATGGGACCATTTGGCTTTTCCTTCATTTTTGATTTTAAAATAAGAGAACCCTATATAAAGTTTTGGTTGAATGTATTTTTGTAAGTCATTAAAAATGTTGCGGAGCCATGCATATGTATTCACACAAGCTTAAATCCTACATTGTGGGACTGAAGTGCTCTTAAATAATATTTTAAGTTACACTGTGTAATATGCAAAGTAAAAGGGAAAATTAAGAAGTTATAATAGATTGCAGTGACTATTTGAAGGAGACTTCGTGACTTAACTGTTGCATTGGTTTGGCCACCTTGGTGATTGTAACAAAGGGCTGTTCCATGTTAGTCCTATTTATAGTATTTTTAATCATTAAAAGGATGGAGTTTTTCGACTCACGTGACTGCATGTAATAAGGCTTCCAGAACAGGGAGCTAAATCCTTTATAAACAGAAAGATGGGATACTGGCAGTACTAATTTTACATGAAGGTGGCCTTTATTTTGTAATTGAATTCCCCCTCCCTTTAAAAAGCTTTAAAAGTTCACTTTGGTTGGCATGTTATTTTCTAAAAGATTTAAATTGTTTTTTAAAAGACGCGATCTATTATAAATTTCATCAGAGTGAAACGATAAATACTAGAGGTTCTCCTTGGAAAAAATAAATAATCCATGAGCGGAGGAGGAGGACAGTAATGGCTGAGACTCAGGAATTCTGACTCCATTTTTGCAAGACAACACTGTATTGGATAGTGCTCCTTTTACGTGTGCTGTGGACTGTTTTTTTCACTGCATTAGAGTAGTTTGGAGACCCTGATAGTAACTTGGGTGTACGTAAAAGGAAAACAACAATAATGCCTGAATGTGATGTCCTTGTGTGTGAGTGAGTTTCACGTAGCTATAGGTACCAGTGTTCAATTGCTCAACCACATGCAAGTCATCTGATACAAAACTAATGTAACATATTGCTTATTTTGTAGTTATTTTGTGTAAGGTTTTAAGGATGCTTTCAGTCTTCAAGATATTGTGTTACTTTCTAACCGTAATGGTTGTGCCTCCTCTTTGTAAGGCTGTCTGCAGGAACGTCTGGTTGAGAGTAGCAGGTTTTCAAGGTCGATGGGAAGCAAGGGATGTGATAGCCTCTGCCAGCCTTACTGTGAGGATGTAGGGTGCCTGCATAACTTGACATCTACGCGTTCCTGGGTAGTGGGAAGTTCAATTTTGTTCTTTAAATACGTATCCTTTGCAGACTGATGTTCTTGGTCTTGTGACCTAAGGAACTGAACTAGTTAAATGAAACAACAAAGTTCAGATTGTCTCCTTTTTGTTGTTTTAGTTTTTGGGGTTGGTTTTGGGGTTTTTTTGAGTTTTTCTTTTTTGTTGGTTGGTTTGCTTTTGAGAAGGCAATCTGTATATACCTGGAAGTATTCATTTACACATCTCTGCCTCTGACAGCTCCTGTGTGAAAACAAGAGAGCCAGATAACTTTTTGATGGCGTTATTTGTCATCATAGTATAAGTGAGCCCTTTCTTAACTAGAGGTTTTTTATTTTTTTTGTTTCTCGGAAAAAAACAATCCTTCAATAAGTGAACTGATCTGAACTTTGCTCCATTTTGCCAAATCAACAACAGTGTTTTGAAGAGGGTATCTCTTTCTTCGCATTTTTTAACTAACTTAAAATTGTGTTGATTATTCAAGAACATTTCCCAAAATATGTATTTTGAGGTGCTTTTATTTCCATGACATTTTGTAACCAGAGTAACTTCACTACGTGAATACTTTTGTATTATGGAATTAGTTCTTAAGACTTTTGCATTTTGCTTGATACTTGTAATACTTGTGTACAAGTTAATGGGAAATGTGCATTAAAAGGAATTTTTCTGTACCATGCCAATCATAATTTTATACAATAAATTCACTGGAATTTCTTTAAAGGAATATGTATTAAATGTTGAGATTGCTATGAAGTAGTTGGAATGAAGATGCAGTGGAGCATCGTCTTCGTGTATGCATGCAAAGCTCATTGTCTGCGTTAAAGGAGTCACCAGTTAGGATTCAAGGATGAATTCTATGAGTGGGGACTTACTGACAAGGGAAGGACACTTGATTTTATTTTTTAAAAAAAATGATACATGCTTAATTATGGTAAATGCTTTGAAAGTAAGGTATTTGTAGCTGTCCCTTTTTTGTAGAAGAATAAGCATGCGTGTGCTTATGAAAAATGTGCTACTGAACTGAAAGAGGATTGATATTTTTGAAAGCAGAAGTAGTAAAAGTGATGTGATTGTTTTTTAATTATTTTTAGATAGTCTCCCTGCCTAGTGCAATTAAAAAATAAAAGGGTATAAATTCAGTTTAAAATACTATGTGGCAAATCACAAATATTTTCTGAGTTGCCATGATGGTGGAATTTCTGTGTTTTGTATATGAAATGGACCGAAATTGCAAGTCATGCAGAAAAAGGAGTCTCTGTCAGTTGTGTGGCACCAGTTTTCCTTCCTCCTCTTTGGGGTAAGTGC
>VXBJ01002920.1:386093-449016 GCA_013400055.1 Nycticryphes semicollaris
TTTTCTTTTTTTTTTTTTATCCAAAAGCTTTATATATCCTATTTTCATACTGATTTTTGCACAGTAACTTCCACAAGCGCTGCTCAGGTCAGGTTGGAAGAATGAAAGCACTGCTCTTCCATGGTGCGTGGCTGGTATCATGCATCGGATCCTGTGTGTTCTGTGTGGGCTGGCATGATTTGGATTTTGACTGACCAAGATTATTGGAGTCACCAGGGGTCTTGCAAACAATGTAGGATATAATGCTTAGAGATGAAATATTATAAATGCGTTCCTGTTCGCTCTGTGGCCGTTCTTAATGACAGAAGCAAATAGCTCAAGTAGGTCTGTGACAGGCTTCCTTACTATAATAAATTTAAAGTTGGCACCAGTCCCCTGTTCATAAGAAGAAGATGGTTTGGGCGTGAGGGAACAGGAGATCAAGTGCAGAGGGGAAGCCAATCCAGTTTCCCTCTGCTGGGGAAAGCAACTTGTCCCTGTCCTCTCCAGTTCCGCAGAACGGGTGATGTGCCTGGCAGCACAGGGATGACGGGTCTGACATGGACATTAGGATTTGTCTCATGCTATCCTGCTGTATTGATTTTTTAAAATTTTTTATTATTTTATTAGTGATAAGTAGAAAGAAATAACTAAGTCTGCAGGCTTCATTCTGTCCCTTTCCTCCTTCAATAGATTATTCTGGCATATTGCTAAACTTAAAACTACATTTTAATGAAGACTTGTGTTCATTAATGTAAGTTTAAGTCTCCCTTGCTAGCCAAGTGACTAATATGTAGTTGGTTGGATCTGGATTCTCCATTTATTTGGAAAATTAGCTGGGCAAGATCTGCTGTTTTGAATATGCAAACTCTTCTAATTTTCCTTCTAATTATTTAGGACCATGGATAGGTTGCGGAAGAAATTAGCATAATGGGTTTATTGTACAAGGGGTTTTGTTTTGCTTTAGAAAAAGGGTTATTAGTAAGAGAGCAGTAGAAAGGTTTTTCCTGTCCTAATCCCAAGACTTGAATACTGAGTGTCATCCTTTTGGGATGTTGCCAAGAAGTAGCACACGTGGGCTTATGTGAGTCAAGGTAATTAGGTGCCCGCTTTGATGAGGAGGGTGTAAAAACTGTATCATCTGGGTCAGCAGGGCAAGGCTTTTTTATCATACAATGTACAAACCAGTGGAGTTTGGCATTGGTGGCTGCAGTGCGTCGCTTCCCATCCCTCCTTATCTGCAGGACAGGGAACCTAGAGAGCTACAAGGCTTCAAACTGAAGGGGAAGAAATCACAGTCTGAGCACAGCAGACACAGTTTGAGGAGACTGAATTAACCTTAGCATTGCTGGGACTGTGAATACTTGTAAATGTCGTGTTTTCTAAATTGCCAAGTCCTTTGGCAGCTTCCGATTTGTTCACTGGGAAGGCAGCTGGGTGGCTATAGGTCAACATTGTCTCTTCTGGAGAATTTTAGCATTCTTTGACTTTCGGATCTCTTGATCTCTTAACTTCTGAAATAGTCTTTGGACAAATTTTGCTGACATTTTTCTAATTAGAATGGTTTAGTTTGTCCCAGTAGCAGGGTAAGATCAGTTGGGGTGCGAACAAGTACGTACCAAGTGATATTTGTGCTTGTTGGATGAAGGGTAATGGTTTTAAACTGAAAGAGGGGAGACTTAGATGAAATACCAGGAAGAAATTATTTACTCTGAGGGTGGTGAGGCACTGGAACAGGTTGCCCAGAGAAGTTGTTGATGCCCCATCCCTGGTAGTGTTTAAGGCCAGGCTGGATAAGGTTTTGAGCAACCTGGTCTAGTGCAAGGTGTCCCTGCCCATGGCAGGGGGGTTGGAACTCGATGATCTTTAAGGTCCCTTCCAACTCTAAGCATTCCATATGATTCTATGTGCAGCTGGCCCATGGAGGAACTTCTGTATGGCAATGTGCATGAGCTCAATTTGCTGAATGTGAGGTGTTTCCCTCTGTTCCCAGAGAGCTATAACTGTTTCTCTTACAGGCTGTGGGTGGGTGGGAGGAAGGAAGGAAAGGCCTGTGGTGATGGACTGTTCTAATAGCAAATTTTCACTCTCTGCCTTAGAAACTTGAGTGCTTAAGATCACAAATATTCTCCATTTAATGTGAGAAATGGTAGGTGGCAAGGGAATAGGCTAATGAATTCTCTGACTGTGATTTTTGTGAGGGAGTAACAATTTGCTTCAGTACATGATAAAGCACACAGATGATAGAGGGGTGGATTTTTTGTTGGCTTTTTGGGAGCAGGGAGAAGTGGGAGTGGTACTACTGGAAGCAAGTAATGCTGAAACAGCAACAATATAAAATTACTACTGATTTGTTTGAACCTTGAGTGATTATGACCGTTTCAGATGTCTTTTCCAGCTATTGGAAATGGTGTCTCAGAGGCAGCTAGAGTAAGAGCGTCTTGGCTTCTGCTGAACACATATCTCTTCTTTTAAAACCAGAGCTAGCAAAGCCCAAACCAGAAACAGTGGATAGATCTCACCAGAAGAGGAAAGAATGTTGCTGCCCTTTTGATAGCTTATGCAGCAGATTTATGTGGCAGATGCTTTGCCTACCTAAAAGGCTTCCTTTTCGCCTTGCTCTGCTCTGCCTTGCTCAGGTAGTGGCTGAGTGAGCAAGAGCTTTGCACTCCCTGTTTGCTTTTCCACCAGCTGGGGAGGCAGAGGTTGCTGAGCTGAAGCTGGGGTTGCTGTGCCTTTGATTCTCAAATAACTTTCTGAGTAACTTCATTTCCCTATGCTCTATAAAAAACCCCCACAAAACAAAAACAAACAACTCCCCCCCCACCCCCAAACCTAACACCACGCAAAAAACCCTCCAGGACTGGAAATTTCACCCCATGAATAGCCCTTATATTCTCCTGTGGATGTAAATTGAGGTACAAGGTGATGTTTTGTGTTCAGCCAGCTGTAGTAATCCTTTCCATGCTCAGCAGCTTCTGGGCAAAATGAAGTTCTCCGGGCACTGAGCTTGCTGGGGTGCAGTACCATGGTAGCCACAAAGGGATTTCCTTACAGCTTACGCTGTACTGAATCACCGATTCCCAGCCATCTTAACATTGAACTTAATTTTAGGGTTTCACAACTATGGGAACAATAACTACATGTGCGTGAGCAGGTCCAATGTCATACAAATTGGTACTTTACAAGCATTTTGTGTTTCTCTGTTACATTTTATGGGGAAGCCACACTGTTTGTAACAGGATGTCTTATCTTGTCCGGCTTTTGACAAGAGTAGAGTTCTTTGTTTTTTTGGTGCTGTGCGTTGAACTGTATTTCACTGGACATTGCATGCCTCTTCCTCCTACCCCCACATCAGCCACAGTGGTTAACCAGATGTTGTATGGTGATTGCTTAATTTTCCATCAAACAGCTGACCCCGCTATGTGTCCGGCCTGGTCCAGCATTGAACAGGTTGTCTTCTTGGCTGGCTCCTTTTAGCTGAGGAATCTGTCTTTTCTCTAGCTACATCCATCAGTCCAATGAAATACATTCTCTCTCCTCGCAAGTGATGCTTCCTTAGATTAAGTTGAGTATGACAAGCTTTGAGGTGGGAAAATGTCAGGGTATGGAGGAAGAACCCTGGATTCCCCAGAGCCTCTGGTATTTGCACTGGGGAAGAGTCTTGTGGTAATGAGTTTTAAAAATGTTTCCATAAAGAAGCAGCCTGAGACTGGAATTGAAAACTTAGAGGAGGAGGGGGAAAGTTGCAATTAGTGCAAGAGTATTAGTATACTTACCAGGAGGTAAAAATCCTGGCAGCTATAATTAGATGAGGTTATTCTTCCCTTTTTAATGAGTCATTCCTTAGAGAATGAATTCAATGTATTTTATTTTTTTAAAAATCCTTTTCACTTGTTAAAGCCTGAGTGGAAAAGGAGAGGGCGTCACAGAAGAATGTATTAACAATGTGGAAAATGCAGACTCAAAGATTACTGAATACTAACCTTGAGGCAAGACAGAAATTTGCTTTTATAAGTGGCAGGCATGTTTGTAAAAATCTGCTTTTTGTCATTATATCCATTCTGATAAACAGTAGAAGAAAGGTAGCCTTGTAGTGAAGCATGGATAGATTTGTTTCACGGGGATTACATTCTCTTGGGGAAAAGTCCTTGGGGATTCAGTTTGTCAGGGTTGTGTGTAGCACAGAAGTACCTGGTGTCCTCTTCCTGCATTCCATGCTGTGTATGAGCCACTTCTGTGTCACAGAATGCCCGAATGTATAGCTGTGATAAGAGGGCATGAGCCTGAGCAAATAAACCCTGCATCTTATCAGCCCCTCTTACCAGCTTGAGACTTGAATAAAGGAAAGTTGGAAGATATGAGCGGAGAGCCACAAAGATGATTAAGGGAGTGGAGCATCTCCCATATGAGGAAAGGCTGAGGGAGCTGGGTCTCTTTAGCTTGGAGAAGAGGAGACTGAGGGGTGACCTCATTGATGTTTATAGATACATAAAAGGTGAGTGTCAGGGGGATGGAGCCAGGCTCTTCTCAGTGACAGGCAATGATAGGACAAGGGGCAATGGGTACAAGTTGGAACATAAGAGGTTCCACTTAAATATGAGGAAAAACTTTTTCACGGTGAGGGTGAGGGAACACTGGAAGGGGCTGCCCAGAGAGGTTGTGGAGTCTCCTTCTCTGGAGATATTCAAAACTCGTCTGGACGTGTGTGACCTGATCTAGATATTCCTGTTCTGTCAGGGGGGTTGGACTAGATGATCTTTCAAGGTCCCTTCCAATCCCTGATGTTCTGTGATTCTGTGTTCATTATCTTTAATGAGGCTTAGAATGTTTCAGGTACCTTTGATGGAAGCCCTGTACAGAAGTAATGTGTGATTGCATTTATGTAAGAACGATGTGATTTTTGTTCTAAAAAACCTATTTCACCTAATATTTAAGTATTATCATATCCAAGTTGGGAACTTCTGTCTCAACAAAGTGAGGTCATATTGATTGGCTGAAGCTCCTGAAAAGCCATTTCTCTCCAGTTCATACCATTATGTACAAATGTTCATACCAGTAATGAAGATTGGAATGTCATCCAGTCCAGCCCCTGCTCAGATCACATCCAGTTAGGTCAGGTAGCCACAGAGCTATGTCTAGCTGAGGCTTGAATATCTTCAAGGATGGAGGATTTGTAATCCTGGGAGACCTGGTCTAGCCTTTGACCACTTTAATGGTGAAAGAAATTTTCCTCATACTCTCTCAGAATTTCTCCCATTGCAGTTTGTGTCCACTGCCTCTGTCCCTGCCACTGAGCATCTCTGAGAAGAGTCTGGCTCTGTCTCCTCTTGCCTGCTCTTTAGGTAGTCAAAGACAGCAGCTGTATGGGAGCTGGGAGCCACGGCTTCCTTGGAGGCACTTCTGCTCGTCTGCTCTTGCCTTGCCCTGGCCTGCAAGAGCCCAGCTAGAAAGAGCAGAAGATGCTGGCTGAGGGTGGGTGCTGGGGAGGTTGGTACCATGGCAGGGAAACTTGGCTGGGTAGACAGCAGAAATGCAAAAGGTCATGTTCGTTCACGCAGCCCCACAGGTGAAAGAAATGCACAGTCCTTGGATTTGTTGACCCTCTGCAGTTATAATGAAATGCACGTGCTCTACATATTTACATTGCGGAACAGCTATTTGTGTAAGAAGATCATGGATGAGGAGAAAGGCATCTCCAAACGCTGACCTGGCTAAGTTACAGCTAGAGAACAAAGGAAAATATAAAATTCCAAGTGACATCTCAGAATAATTTTTTTATCCTGCTGCTGAATATGCATTTTTGCCATTTTATGAAGTAACTTCTTACACCTGTTCCCAAAACCTGTTTTTGAATTATTGTATTTAATTGCTTAAATTCTAAAATTTTTGTGTAAATGTCATTGAAATTATTAAACCGTTCTTTTTAAAGTATCAACTTAAAGTAATATCAGGTAAAAATATTACCGGAATATTGGCTATTCAGAGCAGTTTTTCTTCACAGAGATAAATGTCTACAATAATGACAAATAATGCAAATGTCTGAATGCCTGCAAATATATGTTTAAGTACTGTGAAATCGCTGCTGTGAGGGATTTACAAGCCTGTGCAGTCCCTGCAACTGCTTATCTTTTCTACTGTTTAAGGGTACTGGATGTTTAACAGTAGCAGGACAACAGCAATGCTACCAACAGAAGAAAACAATTTGTTGGAGGTTCTCAAAGAACACTAGAAGTCCTATTTTGCATAACAAGTATTAGATATCCAGATATCCAGTTTTCCTAAAGTACTTTGGTGCCTATAGGATGTGTGAAGCCATGCATTAAGGGTCTCTGAAGCACTTCAGTGCTCAGTACTGCTGAATATTTCAGACCTTTACCAGTGCTTCTGAGAGGTGATCTGTGTCTTTGCCTTCTGAACTACTAGCATCTGTATTGCTCAGTCTTGACCACTGCTCAGTGAGGCAAAAGAGGATCAGAATGGAAGTGCTCTGGTATCTTCTGCAAAGCAGCAATTCCCTGATCTTGATTCCTGCCAATTTCTGAGCTCAGCAGCTCTGGGAAATCTTCACTCATGATGTATTAAGATACTGTGACAGAGATATCATGCCTCTTGGAACTGGACTGTCTTGCTGAGTTACCTCAGGCATCCTTACCTTTAGTTTGAAACAAAAGAATTAAAATTTGATGTACTTTTCTTGAAATCTTGCCAAGCCCTGGTCTACCAAGATGTCATCATTTAAATGCAGGCTGCAGAACAAGCTCAGAATTACACCGCATTTAACATAAATCACAAGGGAAGGCTGTGACTGAATTGAAACACTGGACAGTGAACCAAACTAGCTCCTTACTAACACCTTAAATTGCCCAACCTAATTCATGTAGGACTTGTGAAATGGAGCCACAATGTAATGCAACGTGAAGTGCTGCTTTCTATATATGGGTTTGCTTTGCTCTGGAGATGTCTCACCATATGTCTGAGATGATCCTGAAGAAGGTAGTGCTGACACATTTTGCTTGTACTCTTCATGTTACCTACAGGAAGAGAGAGGAGGCGTGGAACAAAGAGGTTAGGAAATCAGTTGTTCATATATATATATATATATACATATGACACTGCAGATTAAGTAGGCTCGCTGCCTTGTGATCTCGGGCACACAGGCATTTTGGGCTTCAAAACACATTTCTCTGCCCAAAGAAACTTAGCGGCAGTGCAATTTTAAGCTGTAAAACAATTTTGCACAAAGGGTTTTGTGGGACATGGTGTCTGTGTGCTTACAAGTCAAAAACCTCTTCTCAAATTCTCAGCCTTGCAAAATCAGCCTGAAAGCCTGGTCCCTGGAAGTACTTCTGTGAAACTGGCTCTGAGATCCTGCACTTGTGTCTTGTATGGAGGAACATCAGGAAGGGATACCGCCAAATCAGGCTTGCAATTGCATTCAGTAGCATCCTAGTTTTACCCCTCAAAATGTCTGTCTTTTTAAGGGTGCTTCTGATTCACAGAAGGTGAAGGGAAGCACTCATGTGTTGAAGGCTGGCTTGTACATTGGCTTGGGGTAAAGTTTTGTTCCATTTGGATGTAATTCCTTTCAGTAGTCTGCAGCATGATCGATCAGTCTTCTGCTGCTATTTGGAAAGGCAGATTTTTTGCAATAAGAAAGTAGTAGCAATAAGCAATAAGAAAGTTTTATTTTCTTGTGTCAATATTCTTACAATATTAACTTTGCATTCCAAGAAGTCTGTGTTATATTTAGATTTGTGTCCTCTGATGTATGCTTAACAGTTTGCAAATTTAATAATAAATTAAAATACAGATGGTGCCCACTCTGGAACTAGCTAGATCATCTCATTGTAAGAGATTGGAACTGGAGCAGATAAAAGCAAACCCAGTTGTATTTTATAATTTGGTTATAATTTAATCTTATATAAATTTAAGGTTATTCTATCAGTGTGTTCATATGCAGATGCATTAAAGATCTAGCTCCTACTTAAAGGCTTAAGAAAATGCCTTGATGAAAAAGCAGTATGCTAAATATTCAAAACTGGAGGGATGAGAGAGAACCCCACTGTATCTGTCATCCTCCCCGTGTTCTGCATAATCAAAAAAACCCCGCTTCATTTACCAAGCTTCTGCATGTGTTCAAGGGTCTTAGATCTTACAAATCTAATAGGATGCAGGAACAATGCTTAAAACATTCTCTTTACATTCATATTCAGAGATGGCAAATAAATTCAACAAATATTTAGTAAATAAAAAAAGAATAACAGGACAGAACCAGCTGTCCCTCCCTTCATCCCACCTCCTCTTTTAATATATGGATGAACTTCCAAGCAACGTTTCTGGAAAATGTCAAGGTTTGGACATAATATAATTAATATCTGAATCCAGCAGAGAGGTCTGTTCAGTAAGTCAAACTCGCACATCTCTGCAGAAAAATGCTTAATAAAGCAGTGCAGTATCCCCCAAAGAAAAGTCTTGCATTAAATGCTACATTAAATTAAATATTTTTTAAAATTATTTCACTATCTAAATACCATTCCTTTAATAACCAGAGTAATATTCAGTGGGGGAAAATTGCATAAGAGATAATAAGAAGGTATGTTGATCCATTGTGAGCTGCAGTAGATTAATCCCTCTATTCACCCCTTATAGAACAGTATGGTACATTCTAGGTCAGAATGAATTAAAAGAACCCCACTGTTCACTAAAATACAAAGAAATTTTTAGGTAGGCTAAAAATTTTTAGGCAAGCAGGCAGCTTTTTGTACTGTGCTCTTTTTGAGCATCGTTTTCCCTTCCCTCATTTCCTACTCTCATAATGAATTCTTTGTATTGACAAGGTCAATATCTTTTAAATTATTTTATTTTTGGGTTTTTGAAAGGTGCGGGGATTTCTGAAGATTAGGAATCTTTTACACTCCCCTGGCAGCAGGACTTGTTCCTGTCTCTTCAGTGGAGCTGCTTCTCCTTTCAAATTTTGTTTTGCCTTTGTAGTGCTATTCCCCTGTTTTTTCACTTGCAGCACAAGCAAAGGCAAAGATCTGGTCAGCTGCTACATGCACCCCAAATTTGCCTGTAATAAGGAAACAAACAAGCTAGACTGACTATTATTTTTCTCCAAGAGGAATGCTCTGGGATAGAAAACTGCTTTATATTCTATCTCCTAGCTTGACCTATTTGTGTTCACATCAGTAATCATCCCTCTTTACAATTGAAAAAAAACCCAAAACCACCTCTGGGTCTTATTAAGAGCTTCCTCATGTTGATAACCAAGTTCAGCTAATTAATGTGAGAGATCGATCAGTGTGGTCAGAAGGGGCAGTTCTGGTCTGCAGTTTGTAATCTCCCTGACCACCTCTTCCCAAACAGGGATTTGTGCAGGAAAACAAATGACTATTGATCTTAGTAAACTTGTGGTCTGTGATGGATGCAAGAAGCATGGGGAATCACAGCAGAAGTTTCTTTTCTTCTCTTTGATCTCTTCCTCTAATGATTTATTTCCACTGGAGCTATCTGAAGAGAAGCTGTACAGTTTGGCAAAGAAGTTGACAGGCCCTAATTAACAGAAAATTAAGGTGTGAATGTACCAATAAATTATGTCTGGGACTGTTTGCTGACACTGAGATACAAAAACATTATGACCAGCCCATGTCCATACAGCTACACCCTCTTGGTCTCTTAAACAGTGTAGAGATGCCCAAACTGGATGAATTCCTCAGCTGTACTAACTCCCAAACTCAACTTGGAAGCTTTTCAGGAGAGTGCCCATTAGCTCAGGGACCCTGCTGGGGACTGGTTTTGGTAATTTGGCAATATAGTTGAGGGAGTGAGTGAGTTCACTCCCTGTTGCTTCTTGTGTATTTTGAAAATCAGTGTGTCGCTCACTTTCCAGGAGTGAAGGGGTGTATCCCTAGTGAAGTGTTTCCATTACTATGTGGCACATGAGCCAAGCATAAGCAGATGACTTTAAAATGGAGGAAAGACCTTCCAGGCAATGAGATCCTTCTCCAGCTGCAGAGTGGTTGAGGGAAAACTCTCCTGCTCTCGGGAGAGTTACCAGTTTTTCTTTGCCAGGTATTACAGTCCCTTCTCCCTTCAGGCTGAACATCTTGATACCAGCCTTTAGCTGTCTCATGTACCCACAGTTGTCCTGCTGGAATACAGACTCCCTCCTCTGGGACTGAAGCACACACCCATGAAACTGACTGACAAAAAGCAGATTCAGAGCAAAGCTTGGTCAAATCACCTCTGAAAGAGCTTATTGCATGTGTATGTATGGTGCCTAGTAGAGCATACTAGACACTAAGCAAGCACAATTTTCTCCTGCAGCAGTTGTGGGTTGCAGCAACACCACTGTAATCGCAGCTGAGTGGTACCACAACCTCCATGGTAACTCTCACATTAAAGCCATGCTCCGATACTCTTTCTCCTGCTGCCTAACTCTTTATGTCTCAAACAGCTTCATTGTTCGGTGAGCTTAAAAAATTCGAGTCCCTACAAAACTTAGATGTGTTTATTTACAAGCAAAGCAGCCCATCGCTCTGGAGAAAGAAGAGCAAGACCCACAGTAATAATGTTGGGCTGAAAGCAGGAAATCTGAGGTTGTCGCCTGTGCTTTTGAGGAAGTGTCTCTCAGCTTGTGTTCCTTGTCTGTAAGTGGAGACTGTTTCTGTTTTCTTATGTGCATGTGTTATGTGGTCATGACAGTGTGGGCTTGCTCACTGTGCAAGCAGCTACAGACCCACTACAGAGGGACCCTGTAGCTGCAGGAGGACTCTAGGCACTGTGAGAATTATGAAAAGTAATGACCAGGTATATGTAGCTTTCTAGATGATGGGGATTTGGGGATTTGCAAATCCTTAGATTATATAGAAGACTCTCCCTGGAGGAATAAGGATTGTATTTATGTTTCATTTCTTCAGTGTGCAAGGAACCTCCTCTAGCTTTAAATGATGAAAGGGTTGATGCCAGAAGTTATCATATGACAAAATTGCCTTTAACAGCAGGGAACTGAAGTCAAGTAAAAGAATGGAGGAATCCATGTTTAGTTCAAAATGACTGTGATTTGGCTGTGTGTTTGTATGTAGAATTTAATAACTTGTCTACAGCTATACAGCACTGAAATCCTGCAGAAATACGGTATTTGTATCGCCTCGAAAAAGAGGACACTAGCTACAAATGTGTGCTATGAAATATTCAGCATACCTTCCTACTGTAGAGAGCTTGAAAGGCATGCTGCTAATGTTGGCGTAACAGTGCTTCATTTGATTTCACACTCAACAGGGTTTGTGCTAGAAGAATGCCGTGTGGACAGCTGATGTCTGTCAGTAGCTGGCCTGGGGACTTTAAGTGGTGAGTAAAGGTAATTGAAAGAGTAATTAGATTCTAATTAGCAGTTGTTAAGGCATCTGCCTGCTCTAGCTTGTTTTCCCTTGCAGTATTACGCAGTCTTCCTGGGTGACAACCCACAAACAGATTTAATAAGTGCTGCATGTTCCAGACGACTTGAAGCCTCACAGTTCCACATTTTGTTGACTTTTTGCGAACTACAGTATCCAGGGTTTTGGATGTGACACGAGAAGCACATAATGACTAGTGTCAGCTGTGTGTAAAGCAGAATACACTTATATTGATAGCACCAGCGCCTCTCACATTGTGCTACTGTCTTAAATAGCCACAGGAATATGAAGGCAAAATGTAAATGGGCTGACCCAGCCTCCCTGGTTTCCTGCAATCAAAACTTAGGGTGTGTGCTTATGGGCACCAGAAGTATTTCTTACTATCTATCTGCAGGCCTAGTCCTGTATTATCACACAAATTCTTTACTCTGAGGGTGGTGAGGCACTGGAACAGGTTGCTCAGAGAAGCAACCCCATTGTTGGATACCCCATTGCTGGAGGTGTTCAAGGCCAGGCTGGATGGGACTTTGAGCAACCTGGTCTAGTGGGAGGTGTCCCTGCCCATGGCAGGGGGGTTGGAACTTGTCTTTAAGGTCACTTCTAACCCAAACCATTCTATAATTCTATGATTCTGTCTTTCCAGTGCTTTTCTGATCTTTATACACATGCCTTGGTAGTATCTGACTGACCAGCCTGAACTAGTGATTCCTGCATGACATTGATTGATTTCAGCTATTTCTAGAATTAATGGAGAGTAAGGTGACCATTCTGGGAGGTCAGCTGCACAGCTATGTTGTTACCTGAGCATATGTGTGGTTGCATTGCAAACCCCAGTTCCTGAAGGGGGATGTCTTTGTGCTCGTATGTGAGAAATCTCTTACAAAAAAAAAATGTACCCTTTATATAGCTATGAATATTTTTGTTTTCCAGATGTCTAAAACTGTTTTAGGTTCCTGCATTTTCCAGTGACCACACTGATTGACAAGGTACCCTGAAGTCTTCAGGACTATCGATCTACCAATCAAATACCTTTTCTGATTGCAGGTTAGGGCCTTTTGGTTATTACCAGTTAAACCAAATCTGTGCTAAAAAGGGATATGTCTAACCTTTATGCTGCTTCTGGGCAGTAGAAGGCATGCCCTAGTATCTGACTTGTTGCACTGGACTCAGTTATGCTCATGTGTACGTGTATGATTTCCATCAGTGTTCACTGCAATGACCCTCAAAACTGTTACTCTGGTTGAGCTCACCTAACTTTAAGGGTCTGGTTGCTTTGGTTCCCAGAAGAGTCAGTTGAAATTAAAGTATAGTTCATCTAATAATATAAAAGATATCTACTTCAGGAGGAAATGAAAGAGTCCCTTAACTGTTCTTGCTGCTGTTGCCCAGCTCCCTGCTCTCTGGAGGATGATGGAAGGATGCTATGGTGACTTGGCTGAGATGTCTGCTGGGCATAACCTATATTTGATTCAATGAATCCCATCCTTTGCTGTCTGGAGCTTTGAGATCTGGAGAGTAAAGTTTCTAATCAACATCAAAGGCATAAGATCACATTTCTGGGCTCACCTGATGACAGCTCAGTGTAAATGGGACATTGGAAGTAGAACCAGTCCCATTTCCTCTTTAATCTGACAGATTCAACCTACATTCTCAAACCCTGTCTTTTCTGCTAATAGCCTTTAGTGAGCCAAAAGAAAATACTAGGCTCTGCCATCATCACAAGTGGGAACTCTTTAATGTTCTGAGTAACTACATTGTGCTATTTATGTTTCACTCTATGTCTCTACTCTAAACAGGCCTAACATAGCAAGCTGTCCTGGAACTGCTAATGCAGACATACTGCTGGCTTGGCAATCAGTTGTTTTGTGTACTCAGAGTTTCCATTCACCAAGGGATAGATATTGTCCAAGAGTTAAGCACACATGGAAAAAAAATTCTCAGATGAGATGTATTGAGGAAAGTAGCAATAGTAACATAGTTATTTAACAAAAAAAAAAAATATTTTTTCTAAGTGCTTCAGGAGGAATGTAATGCTTTTCCTCCATCTGATAGCAACAAAAGGAAGACTAGAGAATTTACATCCACTGTTGGATGCAAGGAGACACATAGTGATCAAGGATGAAGAAAAGGCTGAGGTACTTAATGCCTTCTTTACTTCAGTCTTTAATAGTAAAATCAGTTGCTCTTTGGGTACTCAGACCCCTGAGCTGGAAGACAGGGATGGGGACCAGAATGAAGCCCCCATAATCCAAGGGAAAATTGTTACCAATGTGCTACACCACTTAGACACACGCAAGGCTATGGGGCTGGGTAGGATCCACCCAAGGGTTCTGAAGGGGCTGCTGTAAGTGCTCACCAAGCCACTTTCCATCTTTTATCAGCAACCCTGACTAACTGGGGAGGTCCCAGTCTACTGGACAATAGCAAATATGACACCCATTCACAAGAGGGGCCAGAAGGAGGATCTGGGGAACTATAGGCCTGTGAGTCTGCCCTTGGTTATGAACACATAATTTTGAATGCCATCACATGGCACGTACAGGACAATGAAGCAATCAGACCCAGTCACCATGGATTTATGAAAGGTAGGTCCTGCTTGACTAACCTACTCTGCTCCTATGACAAGATGAGGGAAAGGCTGTGGATATTGTCTACCTGGACTTTAGTAAAGCCTTTGATGCAGTTTCCCACAGCATTCTTCTGGAGAAATTGGCTGCTCATGGCTTGGATGGGTGTATGGTTTGCTGGGTAAAAAACTGGCTGGATGGTTGAGCCCAAAGAGTAGTGGTGAGTGGAGCTAAATCCAGTTGGTGACCCATCAGACGTGATGTTCACCAGGGCTCAATACTGTTCTCTGTAATACCCTTATCAATGACCTGGATGACCTGGGGGCTCAAGTGCCCCCTCAGTAAATTTGCAGATGATACCAAGTTGGACAGGAGTGTTGATCTGCTTGAGGATAGGAAGGCTCTACATTGGGATCTGGACAGGCTGGATCAACAGGCCAAGGCCAGCGATATGGGATTCAACAAGGCCAAGTGTCAGGTCCTACACTTGAGTCATAACAATGCCATGTAACACTGCAGCCTTGGGGAAGAGTGGCTGAAGAGCTCCCTGGTGGAAAAGAATGTGGGGGTGTTGGTTGACAGCTGTCTGAATACGAGCCAGCAGTGTGCCCAGGTGGCCAAGAAGGCAAATAGCATCCTGGCTTGTATCAGAAATAGTGTGACCAGCAGGACTAGGGAAGTGATCGTGCCTCTGTAGTTGGCACTGGTGAGGCTACACCTCAAGTACTGTGTTCAGGTTTGGGCCCCTCATGACAAGAAAGACATTGAGATACTGGAGTGTGTTCAAAGAAAGGCAATGAAGACTCATGGGCTGAGATAAAGACAGTTTAATAGGAAAAGCAAAAAGTGTACAAGTAAGCAAAATAAGGAACTAATTCTCTACTTTCCAAGGCCAGGCAGGTGTTTAGCCCTTTCCAGCAAAGCAGAGCTCCATCAGGCCTCACCTGTGAAGACAAACACCATCACTCCAAATGTCCCCACTTACTCTTTCTCCCAACTTTTATTGCTGAGCACAACATCATCTATGATGTGGGATACACCCTTGGTCAGTTGGGGTCAGCTATCCTGACTGTGTTCCCTCCCCAACTTCTTGTGCACCCCCAGCCGGCTCCTCACTGGTGGGGTGGTGTGAGGAGCAGACAAGGCCTTGATGGTGTGGGAGCACTGCTGTGCTATAGTTAAAACATCAGTGTGCTATCAGCGCTTTTTATCACAAATCCAAAACATAGCCTCATAAAAGCTGCTATGCAGAAAATTAACTCCATCCCAGACAAAACCAGTGCAGTTATTACTTAATATTCTGAACAGGTAAAAATGTGATTGCTCATAATGTATTCTATACATTCATGCCAATGCAGGGACAAAAGGTATCACAAAGCTTCTTTGATTTAGTTTTCAGCTCTGCCTACAGATCAAAGCAATCTGGTATTATACAGTCTTCTCAATGCCGCAATGTAATGGTCATCATCTAAGGAACAAATAATGATGGGGAATATGACAGCTTCTTTTATTACCTCTTAGATGAACCCTTTAGCAGTCTAAATCAAGAAGGCTCAAGAGAAAACCATGATTTAAGCAGATAGGGGATTAGGTAGCTCAATGACAGACGCATTTCTATCTACATAAGCCGGGCAAATTAAGAGAAAAAAATATTCATATATGGACACTGGTTTTACTTTTGGTGTGAGGTCTAAGTCAAAATGTGAAATATTTTCATGTAGTGATTCAGAGATCCACTGTTTCTGTTGAACTCTGAATTGATACATTCTTTTTCCTGGAAGTTTTCAGAATAGTGATTTTCAGTATTTTGATTTTCAGATCCAAAGTTTTTTACCCTCCATGTAGTGAATGTAAACATAAATTGCCCTCTGTTAATTAAAGGTGGCTCATCCTTTAGAATAGTTCTTGGATGGTGCAGAGTGAAAAACATTGTTCCAGTTCATTGCCTCCTGGCACTTCTGGAATCAGGTTGTTAGTACAAATGTATTTTTATCTGATTGTTCTGGTCCAATTTCTTTAAACTAAAAACTGTGCAACTTGTAAAAGCAGTTACAATCTGTAGCAAAACTTGTCAGGTGTGTTATACATTTTTATCTTGGTTTGTGGTATATGGGTCAATTTAGGACACCCAAAGAGACAGGAGACTTGAGAGGTTCTTTTCTCATTTTCTGAAATATGTCTTTGGGGAATCTAAAATAGGAGTATGAGTTAAGAGCATTTTTCAAAGTACTTTAGCAAAAGTACTTTGGAAAGCAAAAGTGTTTTCTTTCTCTAACTTCAATGTGCTGACTTTAAGCTGCATTACACTTGATTTTGTCCCATCTCAGTATCAAAGCCTGCGATAACCATAAGATGAGTGTTGGGCAAGAGATTTTCTATCGTGCAGTTTCTTCGTACACAGAACTAAATTAACTAATCAGCGGGGCAAGGCACCTGACCAAAATTAAACATAATGCAAGTGTTTGCAGGATTAGAACCTAATACAGATTTCTGCAATGCATTGTTTGATTTCAGAGTGGAAAACAACAGGCAAAACAAAAGACTATCTTCCTCTTAAGAGTCCCTATATTTTTTAAAAATTTTATGTTCTGCTGATTTATATTTATACAGGTATTTATGTAGCTGCATTCTTTTTTTCTGCCACATGAATAAATATAGGCAATGTTACGCTTTAAACCAATTATTGATATCTTCACTGACAGAATAACTGCATATTTGTGCTGCCCATATATTGTGTGGAATTAAAGCTTAAAGTTATTTTCTAAATATTAATCCCTGCAAAATGGAAAAACTGGCCTAAAATGAGCAGCGACNCAAGAAAGACATTGAGATACTGGAGTGTGTTCAAAGAAAGGCAATGAAGACTCATGGGCTGAGATAAAGACAGTTTAATAGGAAAAGCAAAAAGTGTACAAGTAAGCAAAATAAGGAACTAATTCTCTACTTTCCAAGGCCAGGCAGGTGTTTAGCCCTTTCCAGCAAAGCAGAGCTCCATCAGGCCTCACCTGTGAAGACAAACACCATCACTCTGAATGTCCCCACTTACTCTTTCTCCCAACTTTTATTGCTGAGCACAACATCATCTATGGTGTGGGATACACCCTTGGTCAGTTGGGGTCAGCTATCCTGACTGTGTTCCCTCCCCAACTTCTTGTGCACCCCCAGCCGGCTCCTCACTGGTGGGGTGGTGTGAGGAGCAGACAAGGCCTTGATGGTGTGGGAGCACTGCTGTGCTATAGTTAAAACATCAGTGTGCTATCAGCGCTTTTTATCACAAATCCAAAACATAGCCTCATAAAAGCTGCTATGCAGAAAATTAACTCCATCCCAGACAAAACCAGTGCAGTTATTACTTAATATTCTGAACAGGTAAAAATGTGATTGCTCATAATGTATTCTATACATTCATGCCAATGCAGGGACAAAAGGTATCACAAAGCTTCTTTGATTTAGTTTTCAGCTCTGCCTACAGATCAAAGCAATCTGGTATTATACAGTCTTCTCAATGCCACAATGTAATGGTCATCATCTAAGGAACAAATAATGATGGGGAATATGACAGCTTCTTTTATTACCTCTTAGATGAACCCTTTAGCAGTCTAAATCAAGAAGGCTCAAGAGAAAACCATGATAGATTTAAGCAGATAGGGGATTAGGTTGCTCAATGACAGACGCATTTCTATCTACATAAGCCGGGCAAATTAAGAGAAAAAAATATTCATATATGGACACTGGTTTTACTTTTGGTGTGAGGTCTAAGTCAAAATGTGAAATATTTTCATGTAGTGATTCAGAGATCCACTGTTTCTGTTGAACTCTGAATTGATACATTCTTTTTCCTGGAAGTTTTCAGAATAGTGATTTTCAGTATTTTGATTTTCAGATCCAAAGTTTTTTACCCTCCATGTAGTGAATGTAAACATAAATTGCCCTCTGTTAATTAAAGGTGGCTCATCCTTTAGAATAGTTCTTGGATGGTGCAGAGCGAAAAACATTGTTCCAGTTCATTGCCTCCTGGCACTTCTGGAATCAGGTTGTTAGTACAAATGTATTTTTATCTGATTGTTCTGGTCCAATTTCTTTAAACTAAAAACTGTGCAACTTGTAAAAGCAGTTACAATCTGTAGCAAAACTTGTCAGGTGTGTTATACATTTTTCTCTTGGTTTGTGGTATATGGGTCAATTTAGGACACCCAAAGAGACAGGAGACTTGAGAGGTTCTTTTCTCATCTTCTGAAATATGTCTTTGGGGAATCTAAAATAGGAGTATGAGTTAAGAGCATTTTTCAAAGTACTTTAGCAAAAGTACTTTGGAAAGCAAAAGTGTTTTCTTTCTCTAACTTCAATGTGCTGACTTTAAGCTGCATTACACTTGATTTTGTCCCATCTCAGTATCAAAGCCTGCGATAACCATAAGATGAGTGTTGGGCAAGAGATTTTCTATCGTGCAGTTTCTTCGTACACAGAACTAAATTAACTAATCAGTGGGGCAAGGCACCTGACCAAAATTAAACATAATGCAAGTGTTTGCAGGATTAGAACCTAATACAGATTTCTGCAATGCATTGTTTGATTTCAGAGTGGAAAACAACAGGCAAAACAAAAGACTATCTTCCTCTTAAGAGTCCCTATATTTTTTAAAAATTTTATGTTCTGCTGATTTATATTTATACAGGTATTTATGTAGCTGCATTCTTTTTTTCTGCCACATGAATAAATATAGGCAATGTTACGCTTTAAACCAATTATTGATATCTTCACTGACAGAATAACTGCATATTTGTGCTGCCCATATATTGTGTGGAATTAAAGCTTAAAGTTATTTTCTAAATATTAATCCCTGCAAAATGGAAAAACTGGCCTAAAATGAGCAGCGACTTAAAAGTTATAGGAAGCTGTCAATAAGAATTATTTTGTCATCTTGTCATTTCCTCTGCACTTGTAATTGTTTCAGAACTTTAATGTACATTTGTTGTTTCCACAAAGAGATAGTAAATTAAATTTATCAGTGTGAAGGTTTTGTAAGCAAAATTTCAAGGTTTGCTTTCAACCTAGTTTCACAGTCCAGTGAGTTGAAGAAGAACGTATACAATACAACCCTTAACACCGATGCTCAAGAAATGCACTGAAGCAATACCTGGTTGACATTTCTGTGAATTGTATTCCTATTGTTTTTTTCTAGGTAGAGTTACCTGCTGTCAATTCAAAGAAATAAGGAAAAATAGGAACTCTATCATGACAAACATGCCTTCTTATTTCTGTGATCAAACTCTTTTGGTGATCAGCAAAAATGAGAAGCTGAAGGTCATTGACTAGCAGTATCTGTTGAATCATACAAATTGACAGTAATTACCACAATAAAACTACAATTGGGATGTAAGATTGGACTAAATATTGCTTTGCTTATAGTCACTATATTCATTCTGACCTGCCTGATGGAACATATTCTATAATAGGTTAAATCTCACCTGGAATTAAATCTTCAGTTTAGTTTAGAACATCTCTTTGATTCCGTTCATGTGTGTTGCATGAACATCTATAGCTGAGGAAGTCTTAGGAGTACATCTCAAAAGCAGCTCTTGTGCTCAAAGAGCACAGACAGTTTGAAATACTGGAGTGTTAGGGAAGTAGGCTAGATAACCTCTTAGGCTTCTTTCATCTTTACTTTCCAACTCTCCATTAATGATTAATAATTTCTCCAAGACTTAATTTTTTTTGGAGCAAATTTCTCCAAGAGGTCTTGTCTTTTTTTTTTTTCCTCGCAGAACATTATTATTTTGTTTTTAAAATTTGCTTTTTTCTAAGAACTGTTGTTTGATTTATTTTTTTTTTCAACAAGTCCTATCTACTTCCTTTGCCAGGTTTTTATCCTGTTCCTACATTGCAATTAATTTTGCATTGCCTATAGAGTTGCTGGCTGTGTCAATCCTGTGATGTTTTTGCTGACTGTCTGGAGAGTAGCTAGTAGGAAATTGGAAAAAGACAGCAGTCAGATATAGGTTTGTGCAGGTATTTCTAAGAGTTTATCTTCATGTTCTTGCTAACGAAATTACTCTTGGAGTAAAACATTATCTCACATATAACCATTAAAATGAACTGGCAGACTCTGGGAAAGAATATTAACTTCTTTGCCCAGCTGCTGGCGTTTAGCTACTGTTGTATACAAATGCATATTTACAGCTGATGAGGTAGGACCAGAAGATTTGTCAAAGAAATTGGGGGAGCAGGATCAAACTCTAAATGTTGAGATGAATGTGTTTTGCTTTCCCTCACTTTAACCACCCGCATGAGTCATATTGCAAAACGGTTACAGCAAGGTTTACCTTTTTCACTGTGTTCTGTCCTTGAGTTGTTTTTAAGCCCAGTAATCTCCTTGGATAAGATTTTCATCTCCATTTCCTTAGTCTTTTAAGATGCATAAAGCTAAAAAACAACAAGAAAAACACATGAAGTTGCTCCAGAAACCTTGGTTCCAGCTCTGAAGGGTCAGGGAGTGTGTGGGAGGGAGGGAGGGAGGTGTTTCCCCTAAGGTAAGCACTACAGAAGGCAGCTTTATAGCTAATCTTCCAGGTACCCCTTTGCAAGTCCTTGTGCCTGTGGGGAGCCAGGTTGCACCAGCACAACTCCCAGTGCTGGGAGTTGGAACCCTTCTGGGTTACACTTGGTATGTCTATTTGTAGGTAATTTAACTCCCTACCTGTGAGAACTGAAATAGCAGCAGCTGTCATAACTTTTCCACATGAACAGAGTGTGATCAAAAGTTATATTTGTCATCCCTGAACTAGTCTAGGGCATGCCAAGATTACAATTTTTGAATATTCATCCCATATATATAGTTATGAATACTGGAGGGTATGAGTGGAAGCCCTACATCTGGAGACTTGCATATTTGGATGCAAGGCAGATTAGGCTGGTTTTGGAGTGAAGGTACAGACATTAGGGCAATGTAATGCACCGAGCAAATGGTGGATGCTGTTATAACAAGGGCTTCCTATACCAAGGGCCTGGTTTCATTCCCATAAAAGGCCAGTATCCCCTCAGAAAGACTCAGGGTTACCTTAGACATGAAGATGCTGGTGAAGGTAATATGCTGTAGACTTCTCTGCAAATGAACAGTTGGCAGGGACATGTGCATTTTTATGCATTTACTTTTGGCTCCTCTTTCTTTAATTGCATTCTGGAAAGGTTTGCCTCTCCCTTTATTAAAAATAAGAGAAGACCAGCCTCCCAGACTCGATACCTGACTTGCCTGAAGTTGGGCAGTGCCCTTGGTGCCACTGGGACTTTGCAGCAGTCTAACTAATGTACAGTAATTATCCTGCTATCAGAACAGAATTCAATGCTTTTCCACACTGAAGGCAGAGTTTTAAGGTCTGGGGCAAAACAACTCCAGAGAGGGGAGCCAGAAGGTATTGAACATTGTCTGGACAGATACAGACAGACTGTCACTTCTGATGCTTACCAAATATTTGCGTGGCTTATTGTGGAAGCATTAGTGTTGAATCTGGCTCTCTTCCACAAAGGACATAGCAAGAGATGTGTCCAAAACGCACACAGAGACCTGCAGACCTGCTCTGCACTGGAGTGAAAAGCACTCCTGGAAGTCACCTGGGAAGCACCTTTTGTATCATTGGAACTCCTGCCCTTAACGACTATGATCAGACGTAAAATAGGTCACTGTAAATCACACAGACACTGTAACGTTATTTCTGAAATTGCTGGCTATGTTTCTATTCACTGATTGCATTCGGCTTACAGAAATTCCCTTTGCAGCTGTCACTAGATAGGATCCTTTGCATCTCGATACATACTGCTGTGAAACTTAGTCACTCTCTGTAAAAGACTGCTGTGACTGTCTCTTAGCTGAGTGACTTAACAATGAAAATAGAAGGAAGCCAAAATCCCCATTAGCACAACAAAGGATAATGCTCAGTAAGTGCTGAGTTATACAACTGAGTTAATGCATGCATATTATAATACCAATAAATTATTCTTTATGTCAAATACTATAACAGAAATAAAGCTAGCAACAGAGGAAGGTAGATTTGCAGTAAATTTTGAAAAACATCTGGGAAACGGTGTTTTCACAAAATCAATAATTGCCCTATATGCTTATGCTTAATGCTCATGAGAGTTTTTGCGCTTTATCTGTGCTACACACTGAACACCAGAGATGCTTTGACAGTATAGGTTGGTAAGATGCTGGTGTTGCAGCAGACCACCTTCCACTTTGGTGTAACTCCATGGAGCTGTTCTCTGAACTGCTGTGCGTGTTCTGCACAGTGTCTTCAGGCATGGGATGCTGTGGGGTCATTCAATGGTTTTGCTTTTGAGTTCGTCTGTAAGTACATTATCCCATCTTCTGGAGGAAAAAATAAAACTATAAGAGTAAATAAAAAAAGCTAGCTTCTGTAACTTCTTGCAGGTACATAAATGTACTTAACATTTTAACATTTTTGTTGGAGACCTGGACAGTAGGATACAGCGTAGCCTCAGCAAGTTTGCTGATGACACCAAGCTGTGTGGTGCAGTCGACGCACTGAAGGGAAGGGATGCCATCCAGAGGGACCTGAGCTGAGAAGCTCGGCATAAGCCAGCAGTGCACACTGGCAGCCCAGAAAGCCAACTGCTTCCTGGGCTGCATCAAAAGAAATGTGGCCAGCAGGTTGCAGCAGATGATTCTACTCTGCTCTTGTGAGACCCCAGCTGGAGTACCGTGTCCAGCTTTGGAGTCCTCAACACAGGAAGGACCTGGACCCACTGCAATAGGTCCAGCGGAGGAACACGAGCATGATTAGAGTTCTGGAGCACCTCTCCTATGAAGACAGGCTGAGAGAGTTGGGGTTTTTCAGCCTGNTTACAATGGTAGGCCAGTTTTACCATGTAGAGTGCCTGACTGTTACGTAAACCAAAAAAAGGTATCAATGTCGGGTTTTTTTGTTTGCCCACAGTTTGTGGGCTGCAAAGGGAACTCTGCATTCCCTTTAAATTGCTTTGCTTTCAGTGGAGATGAATGAAAATTCTTATATCTGATTATTGCTTCAAATATATATCTTCTTGAGTGCAGAGATGACTTCAGGTGTACAAAACATAGCTGCAGGGAATAATCACCTTATCACCAAGAAGACTTCTCGCATTACAGTTTCTGGGCATCTGGCACAACTATCTTTGATTGGAAAGAATTCATACTCTGCAAGTATTGCCTTCCCTCTCTGCATCCTAACTTGCTAAGTCTCAAACATAGGTTGTTCTAAAAATGAGGAGTAAAAAAAATTACTAATGCGGGAAGTACTGTGTAAAGTACTCTCCCAACCCAAAAAGACACATTCACTATTTGTGGAGAGCTTTAACTCTCAGGGAAATTCATTCCAGAAGTGTGTTGTCCCCTGGTTCTGCTTGGCAATGATGGAGATGGGCAGATGAAGCATTGGCTTCTGGCTGCAAACCCACAGTGCTCAGGAACATGGTTCAACCTGCCCAGAGCCACAGTCTAGTTGTGGACCAGGAGCTAGAAGCCAAATCTGCAATCTTACTTGCTGGGTGATTAATTTGATAATCTGGCAGGCCTTTTCCAACTCTTATTCCTATGAAGATGAGGCAGCTTTGTTTGCTACTTTGCTCCCCTAAAGATACAAAAGTTTCTTAACAGCTCCTTTGAGGACAAACTGCCATAAACAGAGGAGTTTGTTGTAACAATAATAACAAATAGTCAACAGCAAAAGAGAGTCAGTGATGAGACTGCCCAAATTAGTGTTTCCTAGTTCAGCAAACTGAAGCAATGTGAAATACTGTGAGGAATGAAACAACAAAGAATAGCAGTCAGCATGCATCAGCCTCATACAAGAGTGACAACAAAACCATATTTAAATCTGGTAACAGAAGTAAGACCTCAAACTACATGTAACGTAGAAAGAATATAGTACAGAATTAGCAGAAAATGAAATAAGAGTTAGACCAGCAGGTCAGATAGTAGGGGTGCAGTTCTTCAGTTAGCTGCAGAGAAACAAAGAATGATGCCAGTATTAAAAAGAGGATAAAGGGATAAATTGCAACAAAGCCAATCTGTCACCTGGCAAAAGCAACAAATACTAATGTGTATTCCGGACAAACAGTAATTACACATAAAATAATAACTTCAGATTTCAGCTCAAATTCCAAGTTTTCAGGTGGCTTTTTTTCCTGTTTTATCACTCAGGGTGAAAATCCAAATACCTGGATGTTTTTCATTCTGCTGAAACATAGCAGCATTTTGGAGTTTTTGTGGTAAGGCTGGGTTGATGCACAACAAAAGATGCTCATGTTGTTGCTAGGCTCACTGAGAGGGCTTGGACGACTGTGCTTGAAGCAGCTGGCTGTGGGTTGGGAGAAACCGTGAAGCTGAGCAGCTGGCTGTGGGTTGGGAGAAACCGTGAAGCTGAGACTGCTTTCCTAACAGATATTTTAATATTTCCAGCGAAATGGAAACAAAATTTCCCTTCAAACTATTTTCACAATCTTGTATCATGCCTACGGGAAATTATTTTCAAATTATTTAGCAGATATCAAGAGAAAGGTCACGGCTGTAGATGTTTCTGTTGGGATGTGTTAATGCTCTCTAAAGTTTCCAGACAAGTTTGGGGTGTTTTTAAGTTTGTTGTAAGAAAGTTCTATTTCTCATGTGAATGCAGTTCACTCCACTACCCCCAGCCTGTTACAGTATGGTTGCACAGCATGTTAGCATGCTTAGAACACTGAAGGATATTTTACTACCCCAGGCCCTGGACTACTGAGTATCATGGAGGTGCAAATCTACACCATTTTGAATGCTTTGGAGAGTCCTTGGATATATGAAGCTAGAAATGCTCTTGCTCAGTAATAGTGCCCTGTTGCAGTTCAGAGAGTAAGTGCTGAAGGCAGGTATTGAGGCTGGGTCAGCATCTACTGATGCAGAGGATTAGCTGTTCTTGCTTTGGAGATCTGACAGAAAACTCCTCCTCCAGGTGTGAGGTCTGCATTGTCTTTGCAGGTGTGTATTTTATTGGAAAAGACCCTTCCCCTGAAAGTCAGTTATCTTTAGCCAAAATGATTTGTTCCTTCAGTAGTTCCAAACTTCTTACTACACTTGCTTCCTCAAATAATACTCTTCTTCAGATTTAACTAGCTATAAATCATCTATTAATTGATCTTTTCCAGCTAACTCAATGAAAGGCATTGTTTTGTGTTGTAAAGGACAAGAAGTTGATTGTAAATGTTTGTTTACATCCATGATGCTTCTCTAATTCTTCTGATGCCTTCATTTAGATATTGTATGAGAATGTCCCACGTCCATTGGGGAAGCTGTGACTTCGCACCATAGTTCTCCAGAACCCCTTTGAGAAGGACTTAAACTCCTTCATTTTAAAGTTTTTCCTGAGTCCACTGCAGGCGACACACTGCCCTGACTCTTGAGCAGTAACACTCAGAAGCAGCCAGGGTTGAGGACCTGTAACAGACACATCTTGAAGGGAGTTTGCTGAATCATCTCAATACAGAGACTGGGTTAAGAGGTGAGCTGTGTGGTCCAATGCTTCAACTTGATCTTATGACCCATCTGCACAAATAGTGTGCACAAGTACACTAACTGCCAGACACCTTGCAAAGTGCATGACTGGGAAGTATGGAGTGAAGTGAGCTGTTCTTTGGCCCATAAAAGGGTTTCACACCAATACGTGAATGGTACCTCACAGGCAAAGATGTTTAAAGGCTTACCCAGCTTGTAGTCTGCAAGGTTTGTTTGTGGACCTATGTAGGATATTCCATCCCACTCTGCACAAGCAAAGAGATATTTTCAAATGCATCCTCTCTAGTATCATGACATTTTTTTCTCATCAGAAAATGTACAGGCGAATGCTTAAGGAAGACTTTTGAACAATGTTAGTTCTAAAGATCAAAGAAGGAAATGACACATGATGTGTGCTCCAACAGCGAGGCACTGCACAGTGTAAGGGTCTCCACTCAGAGGCAAGGTGAAAGTCTGCTGGATGCAATGAATTTGATCCAGGATTGCTGAGAATAGAAATGCACCCATTAAATGCTTTCAAATAAGGGGCCACACTACACATTTTATGAATTAAATGTTAACATACCAAAACAGAGCACAGAAGACATAAACTACACATAAAGTTGCAGAGATTTTTCAGACAGTACAAAATAATTCCTGAAAATAGAAAGTAAGAACAGGGAAGCACTAAATAAATTTTCTGCGATAACGCGTAGGCCCTATCACCAGTGAGGTTTTTTTGAGAACTTGCTTAACAAACAAGTGGTAGGGTGGATGTAATCTGAAAACTTTATCCATGTAACTGTTCCTGATTTGGGGAGGGGAAGAGAGTAGTCTAGATGACCTCTTGAGGTCCAACCTGTAAGAGTTCTCTCTTTACCACCCACCTTGTTATCAGCACTGTAATGAGGTCATGACTCAGGTTTATTGGTGCAGCTAACATCTGTGAACAAAGCTGGCTAGTTCAGCCCACTGAGTCATTTTTGTTTAGCTCAGACTTTTTTACCTAAACGGGCCCGAAGACACTGCTGGAGAGAGGAGATGGACACTCCCCTGCTCTGAGCTTGCCCTGTGAGCAGCACAGGCCTGTGGAGCAAATCAGACGTGAGTGCCAGAGTTTTTCCTCTGTTCCATAGAATTCCCATTATGCCCTTGTCATTGTATCAATTTATTCTATGGTACAACACAGCACAAATACAGGAAACCTTATCATTATTTATTTGGATATTGCTTAAATCTAGTGGCCTGAGATAGGAGAGGGCCCTCCTGTGCTGTAAGGCAGTGGAAACACTCACCACAAACGACAGCTCCTGTTGTAAAATGGGCATTGGGGTGCAGGGGGAAATTTGCAGCATCCAAATGCAATACACTGTGTCAGGAAGCAATGCTGAGTCAGTTACATATGTTTGGTACTATTTCAAGATTCAGAGACTTGGGTATCTCTGTTACCACAAATTAAACAGGAGGATTAAATTTAGCCTCCCAAGTCCTATTAGCCTGGACCCAGAAGAATAGTCCTTAGTGCAGGCTTTGGTTTTGACCAGTTCATGAATTTAGATTTGCTTGAAGTAAAGCATAAGCAGATAAATGTTTGAGGTAAAATGCTTTTGAAGAATGAATTGTTAACCCTTGAAGAGGAGATGTGGAGCTTATACTGCTGTAAACCCATTGGATTTTGCCCTGAAAGTCTAATTACATTCAGTACTCATCAGCTGCTTGAGTCACTGAATAATGGCTACAGCACATGCATAGCCGAAGGAGGGCATTCAGCAAACCTGTGGAAGTTACTTCCACTACAGTCAATGGGATTATTTGTGTGAGTAGCTATTTGCAGGATTAGGTCTTTGGTGTCAGAGCAGACACCAAAGTCCATCAATCAAAGAGAGGGGAAGGACTAATGTGCTGGTTGCTTCTGACAGCTCTGTTCTTAGTGGCAGTCTTTAATCTTATTTCTGATCATAAGGGGAAATAGGATAGAAGATTAAATGAAGAAATGGAAGTACTTTTGGTGAGAGAACATTGTACAGAGCTTGCCTGTGGCTGGCTGCCATTGGAAGGACATAAATGTGTGCAATGGCAGGATGGCAACAGATGTAAAACATTTTATCAGCCCTGCCAATATTGAGTTCCTCTGCTCTGGATACAGCATAGCTTTCCATTTGTGAGTTATCTTAGTTGATAAGGTTATACATGGACAGTTAACAGCTATAACCTGCCTCAGCTGGAGCAGGTATATTTCAGGTTCCTTATGGAGATTTTAAAATAACTTCTTAGTGAATGCTTTGCTTCATCTGTAACAGCTGGCTAGAGAGTTTCAGTGATTTATTTTCAATCACACTTTCTGAGTTTGAGGTTTTATGGAAGCTGTGAATGCTTTCTTCCTGGGGGTCCTGAGTTATTTCAGCCATTTTGATTTTTTAAAAATTTACACGGTTAAATTGATATATTCAGTAGCTCAGGAGTACAGATCAGTGCTGTGTGAATTCACTTTCATGTTGGCCAGCTGGCAATATATCATCTCCCTCTTCCAGCCCTGCATTTACACAGCGAACTGGCATCTGTCAGCGAAGGGGATAGGAGGGTGATGTAAATTCAACATAGTCTAGCGCTACAGAAGTGGATGAGAAAAGAGGCTGTTATGTGGTTTGAAAGGTTTTTAATCAGTGTTTTAACTTCGAGGCTGAAATAGAAGCTGGGGGGTTGTTACTCCAAGCAGATGAGGTCCTATAGCTGTTCAGCACAAAAGAAAAAAACCCAAACTCTGTGTCTGTGCTCACTTACTGGGATTTAATGGCATGTGCTTGGGGATCTCCCTGTCAAAGAGGAGGGAGAGGTTGGCACGTGCCCACATATTGCCCTGGTACAGAGCTGGGAACCAGCTGGTTACGTGCTCAGACATTACAGAGGTTTGTTTTCTGTAGCCTAAATGCTACAAAAGACAGCTTTGCCTCCTTTTCCCACCTTGTCCTGCGTGCAGTCTGCTAAGCCTGGGTAATCTGACATGGCATACCTAATTAATACAGCTGATTTACTATAGCAACTGGGTGCAAGATGAGTGAAAGCTGCCCAGTAGAAAAGGACCTGTAGTTGCTGGTGGACAGCTGGCTTAACATGAGCCAGCAGTGTGCCCAGGTGGCCAAGAAAGCCAACAGAATCCTCACTTTTATTGGGAATAGTGTGGCCAGCAGGAGAAGGGAACTGACTGTGCCCCTGGGCCCCAGGCACTGGTGAGGCCTCACCTCGAGTCCTGTGTTCGGTTCTGGGCCCCTCACTACAAGAAGGACATTGAAGTGCTGAACACAGAGGAGAGCTACCAAGCTGGTNCATGAAGATTCTGTGAATCTGTGGTTCTACACAGACTGGAATCGAATAAAACTGGGACAAAGGACGAAAAAAGACTGAAATTACTCATTTTTCTTCAAGTAAAGTGTTAATGTTACCAATGTCATCAAGTTAGCTGTTTGTTTTCCTTCTGTTTATAGTATAGATCATTGGCTAGAAGTAAAAGAAGCAAAACCATTCATTGCATCACATGTATATATATGCCTTAATTGTTCTCATTCAGCATCATAGCATATTAATAATTCTAGGTGATTAAAACCTGATGTTTATATTGCAACATGTATTTTTCTAGTGATAGAAATGTCCAAGATTTAAAACTGAGTCATAATTTCAATATTAAGTAGACAGAATTTGTGAGCAGTACCTCAAATTGGCACACGATGGCAGGATGATGACATTTTAAAGCAGTTGTCTTTAAGGGTATTGTGGTAGTCATAGCAACTAGTTTGAAACCTAGTCTTTAAAGTAAGTTTTGCAGAGGAAAATATTTCTTATTTTACATTTTGAGATGCAAATAATACTAGCTTTTATTTATTGTTTCTTTTTCAGTTGACATTAAAGTCAGCTACATCATACAGGACTGACTTTCCAGTTTGACTGAAAAAAAACCACTGCTAAGAAAATGGTGCATTTGAATTCTTGCAGAAAGCCTTTCAAAACATTCAATATAAATCACTGAATGTTTGGGTTTTGTTGTTGTAGTTTTTGCCTTTTTTTTTTTTTCTTCCCCCTCCCCCCGCCCCGGTCTTTCTTTTCAGGAAGCCTTATCCTTATTATATTACAACAGACCTTTGCTGCTTCTCAGGAAGCTGGAGAGCCTGAGTTCCTCATCAGTGAAGAGCAGTTGGGGGACACCAGGGAAATAGTTTTCATTTGCTTCTGCTGAAACTCTTAGGCATCCAAAAAGTCTTTTAGATAACTGTCAGTCAAAAACCAACACTTTTATGCCAATTACAGCCTCAGTGAAATAGTCATAGATTTCTTACACTGAAAATGAAAACAATTAACAAAGCCTAATGTGGATTTGGTATTTTTTAAGTAGCTGTGCTGAACTTAATATGCAAAGTCTTTGGTGTTTCCGAGTATTCAGATAATGGCCAATTACTTTCAGAAATCAGTTCTTAAAACAGTCCAAGAAGTTGGTGTAAACCTTTATATTATAATGTTTAATTTTCCTCCATTCAAACATCTATTTGGCAGAAAAATGATCCAGGTACTCTATTATGACAGCACAGGGTCAAGAAAGAACAGCACTTAATCATGCCTTGGGCTAAAAACCAGGGGCTGGTTCTTCAGTGAAACACAGGTGTCTGCATTTGTCCACCTAGATAATGTTGCAGGACTGTGATCTCACTCTGCACAAGCTGAAATTATTGAGGAAGGATTCTTTTCTGTAACAAGGGATACATTCACCAATGGGGGGGAAAAGAGTTTTAAACAAGCTTAAAAACATCTGACTGTGGAAAATTAAAACACTTTAGCAATGTTGTAACATCTGGTGATTTCCCCCTGCTGCAAACCACATATTTCTAATGTTTTCACTTGAAATGACTGGAAATTACTTAAGAACCGCCCTTCACGGTCTGGCATTGCTGATTCTGCTTTTTCAGAGGCCTGAAAATATCTAGGTATCTCCATGTTTTCAGGATGCTTTGGTTCACATGCAGTTTAAGTGGAAAAAAACAGGAAGATTCTACGCGAGGTTCTTGGTTATATCCTCCTCTCCATCTCCCTTTGCTCAATTGCACCAGCATTCACCACAGAGTACTGTAATGCCAAATATTTATGCACAGAGATTATGCTTTCCCACATTGTCACATTGATACTATTTTTGACAAAACCACACATTTTCTGAAGATTATTTTTGAGATTAAAAGTTTGCCATTTCAGGTCTAGATCTAACAAAATAAGATAAGCAAACTGAAAAACCCTGGCAGTGCATTCAGAATGTCTGCAGGGAAGATATATCTTGCTTTTTAATGGACATCTTCAACTCTGTGTATCCAAAACAAACTGTAATGTCTTAGAGTAAAGTTGCTTTGAGGTTTTGTTTTGAAGTTTACTACTCCCAGTTTTCATTTATTCAATCATACATATGCATAAAACATTTTTATTATTCAGACAGTAATTTGCATGAACCCCAGGGTTTTGTCTCAAATCCTCATGAAGAAGGTTGTTCTTATGTTGGGTCAACTGGAAAATATTCTCCTCTACTGTAGGGTTTTCAGTTAATTAAATTAAAAGAATCTGTTTGCTAATGCCTGTTATACTCCAGATAAGAAAAAAAAAAAATACATTTTTCATCACTCTGTGGGGAGAGACACTGCTAATGCACCTCCCAAGCTGTAGCCACAATACACATTGAAACTTAGGAAGTGTGGCCTGCCCAAAGGTTGACTTAATATTTCAGTGGGGCCCATCGATGATGAATACAGAATGGCTGTTCTGATGCATTTATTGTACAAAACGAACCATATTTCTGAACTTTTAACGCAATGGAAGTTTGTCTGGAATGTGATTTAATTAATGTAGGAAAAAACCAGAATGAACCACAGTTGCAATAGAAGGGGCCTGTACCTAAATTATCATACCAGATAATTGATTCTTCTTATGAGAGTCTGTAAGAAATTAAGACAAATTTGTTCTTTTTTTTTTTCTCTTAAGTTCCACTTTCTGACTGCTGCTTTGACCTGTTAATGGAAGGAGAAATCCTAACACCCACTTTCTGACTTCATTTGTACTAGTATAGGAATTCAGATGGAAAACTAAGTGAAAAATCAGGTAATGGCATTTGAAATTTCTATCAGCCAGGACTTCCTAAATGTCTGACAGTTCTGTATAAATCACAGCTGATAAATGGGGACACCCCAGCTTAATAATAGTGGAGATGCTTTTATTGTACTCCTGCTACTATATATACAAAGTTTCCATATTTTCTCACAGGCATCTTTCATAAATACTTTTGTGAGACTCCCTAGAAGGGGCTGATCTATACTTGGCTAGCAAGCTGGTTACCAAGTTTAAGAAACTAAGTAGTAGAAACCACATTTTTTAAGGTATATATAGTGTTCACTATACTAATGGTAGATATCTTTACTTGGCAGGGAAAGCCAAATTCCTGAAAAACACTGAAGCACTGTAACTGGAACCATTTTCCCCATCTTTTCCTTCAAGAGTGTTGATCTGGGAATTTCAAGAAGGGTTACCTTTTATGCTGAATGGAAGGAATATAGGCAGTATTGCCTCTGGCAATTCAAGAATTATAGAATAGTTTGGGTTGGAAGGGACCTTTAAAGATCATCTAGTCTAACCCCCCTGCCATGAGCAGAGATATTTTCAACTAGATCAGGTTGCTCAAAGCCATCTAACCTAGTCTTGAACACTTCCAGAGATGGGGTGTCCACAACTTCCCTGGGCAACCTGCTCCAGTGTCTCACCACCCTCATTATAAAAAATTTCTTCCTTATCTCCAGTCTAAATGTACACTCTTTCAGTTTAAAACCATTGCCCCTTGTCCTGTCACTATAGGCCTTAGTAATAAGTCTGTCTCTCTTATGAGTTCCTTTATATACTAAAAGTCCACAACAAAGTCTCCCTGGAGCCTTCTCTTCTCCAGGCTGAACAACGCCAACTCTCTAAGCTTTTCTTCATAGGAGAGGTGCTCCAGCCCTCTGATCATCTTCATGGCCTACTGCTGCAACTATCATCAGGTCCATGTCTTTCCTTTGATGAGGGCTCCAGAGCTGGACACAGTGCTCCAGGTGGGTCTCATCAGAGTGGAGTAAAGGGGCAGAATCACTTCCCTTGACCTCCTGGTCTTGCTTCATTTGATGCAACCCAGGGTATGGTTGGGTTTCTGGGCTGCAATCACACATTGCTAGCTGAGATCCAATTTTTCATCCACCAGTATCCCTCAATCCTTCTCCTCAGGGCTGCTTTCAAAGATAATCCTATAATTATTCTCAGGTTTCTTGGCATTCAGATTTTGCTTTGCTGTAGACCTTCCACAACAATACACAAATATTTACCTTTAAAACTAACTTTTATAGACTTTTACATCTTTTACAAAGTGAATTGATAACACAAAAGGCACCTAGGATCAGGGAGTGAATTTGTACAGATTTTTATAGACCTGAAGATTTGAAAAGACTCGAGTTCTGTCTTTGTTTCAAAGAAATAATGTGAGACATGGGGTAGGTGGAAGAAAAGGGATTGATGGGTGTAGATAGCGTAAAGGAGAAATGAGCTTGAAAGCCTAAGGAGGAGAGAAAATTTGAAAAGCAAGAATATGATACAATCTGATTGAGCAGAAATAGAGAACAAAAAATCATCAAGAGACTTCCCTTAAGAGAGACAGAAGAATGGAGATATATTTTATAGGCTGCTATACTGGATTAAAGGAGGCCTAAAATGAAAAGCTGTGTGCAACAAAGGCAGGAGACAAATAGGTTTCTCTTTTTTCATGGCTGAGGGCTTCCAGCCCTTTTCACATTTGGATGATTGCAAAGTACGAAATCTCAGAGGGTTGCTGTCATCTTTGGCTTCTGTTGGTGAGAGGTACAGAACAGACCCCAATGCATTTTTCCCCGGTGATAATAGAACACCTTTCTCTCAGGAGGAGTAGGTGGGAAGTTAGACAGACTCCTTTTATCTGAGTATATGGTAGAAATGCAAGATCTGAAATACAAGTGTAGATCATTATCTATCCAGTGGGCCAAATGCACCCTGGAGTCACTGAGGTAAGTGAAGATTTTAGCCAATATAAAGTTTGATACAATCTTGATGCTTGTCTTTTTTCTCTGCTATTTTGTGTTTGCCTCTGGCAAATAACAGCTTTTTTCTCCCCACTTTTCTACAACATCACCAGGCCTGATCTTTTAGAATCTCAAAATACCAAATGCCTTACATCTAAATGATGCTCCAGGCACAGGTGTAGCATGGCCCTTTAGAACACCGAGCCTGTTGGGCAACCTGACCTGACTGATTTGCCCTCAGACAGTCCGATCCTCACAGAGTGGCTGCTGCCTGATGCGGCAGTAATGTGCTGTGGCTGCTGCTGAGGAGATATAACAGGGAGAGCCTGAGCCACGGGCAAGGCAAGGAGTAAGGTATGGAAACTATTCCAAATCAGTTGCGAGAATGCAAATTGTTTCCCTAAAAAGAGTCTCTCTGCATCAGGAGCCAGCTTCATGCAGGGGCTAATGGATCCAGCACTCGGAAGTTCACTTTTAAGGCTACGCTGGGGGAAAGCAGTGTGGTGTGTGAAATATAAAGACCGTTTGCTTGCTTTTTTAGCCCATTCTGTGAAAAGTGAAGGTCCCTTTATGTTGAAGGAAGCCGTGAATCTGGGCCAATATTGTTGCAACCTTTCTGAGTTTACCTTTAAAATCTTTGTCCCATACTTTATCCTCTCTGTTTAATTGCTGTAACCATCTCTTTACCCTGGTTTCTAGCTTTGCACTTTCTTTTCACCAGCAATCTGCCCACATGTCATTTCATCAACAGTGAGTCCCTCTTTGGACAGTCAGCTGAAGCTTGATTGAGCTGTACTTCATCTCCATCTCACTTCTGCTCCTCTGCCTCTCCCTGGCCCCTCAGTCACTGTGGTTTTGCATATTGGAGGGATGCTCAATGCTTTTTTTCAGAACCTCTGTCCTCATTATGTTTCATGACCTCTTTTGTGTTGCTCTGTACTTCAGGAGTGTTGAGGCAAAAAGGCTGGGACAAAGCACATCATTTTCTCCATTCTCCTCCTGGGAGATCATTTATCCCAGGAAACCTGTTCTATTGGTCTCGCCTATCTTTGTTCAGTTGTTTAATATTAAGCACTTATCCAACGGTGTGAATTGCAATTAACATGAATAATATGACATGACAGTTTCTGCCCTGATTTTCTCTCATTTAGATAAGTGATAAGCTGTAAGCACATTTTGTCTTCCAAACATTTCCTGAGCTGAGAAGTAGGTGTTTTTGAAAGCCTTTGATGACTAAGGACACCAGACTCTTGGACAGAAATGTCAGTGCATGAATAAAATTTATATTTTTTTACTATCTAGGCCTACTATCTACTATCATGGCCTATCTACTTCATTGCCATTCACTATGTTCTGCTCAGATTTGGCTTGGTAAGGGGCTTGGAAAAGGTAGTTAAAATGGGTAATTAAAAAAGAGCATAAGGTGCATGTTGGGTCACAAAGTTGAAGCCCTGGTGCAATTGTGATTTTTCTTTTTGCTTGCATTACACAGGCTAGCTTTTAGGTATTATAAATATGTCGGAACACATAGCTTGTCTGAGTTGGGAATCATGCCTCTGTCTGACTTCCTTTACTGTGCTGTGTGTTACCACATCCCCTAGAAAACACTCTTCAAGAGATTTAAAACCAGTATTTAAAATTTGTTTTCAAACAGGCATTTTTCAGTTGCTGGGGCTGGGTTAGTATTTTCCTTTCTGTCTTTAGATAGTACAAATTTTGTCGTATCCTTTCCTCTACTTAATAAAGTTCACATTGTGCTTCAAACTCGCTCATTCATTCCTGTGACGCTGTTCGTGCCACTTTTGGTCCCCAAAGTCATTACTGATTTAAGGAATGGGCTCAGCCCTGGCCTACGTGATGCTGCTATTTCGTCTGGAAGCATCCTTCTCTCCAAGCCATATAAACCCAGTGCGCTAATGCTATGCTCTCTTCAGCCTTTAGCTGACTGCTTAACACTTACGAAAGAAATGTGTTTTATACGATATCTGTGAAACTAGTTTGTGCAGGAATTAGTCTCCTTTCAGAAAAACAGTGCTATACAAATATAAGTCTTTAATGTTGTCATTCCCCAAGGACAGAAAGGGTTGAAAAAGTACACGTATATTTTTTAGCACTGGTGTAACTAGAGCATTCAGTAAGCCTATTCAAATATTATTTGTTTGGCATATTGGTTGCTATTTAGTTTTAGGCAAGAAGAAATGCAGATGGTTTATGCTTCTTTTAGTTCCATTTTAATTCAGTGCTATTGAACTAAGGAAATTTCAGATTGGAGGGAATGAAATAATAGGATGATTTTAAAAGAGCAGTGACATAGAATTATAAATGAAAATAATTCTAGTTACATAGAGATAATACTTGCTTAAAGTAGCAAACAGCAGTAAAACTGTGTCTGCCTCTACCTCTTTCATCAGCTTCTACTTTTTCCATCCTGAGATTCCGGAATCTTGAAAGCAGAATAGAAAAAACTTATGAAAACTCTGTGAAGTCCATCTACTTCTACAATAGGATTATTCATCACCACGTGTTTTCCCCATCTGGCAGTAAATGGCTCAAATGCTGAGACCACCACCGTCTCACTTGCAAATTGTTCCACAGTCTAACCAGTCATGCTATTGAGAAGACATGCCTGCAGTTCAACCCAAATTGTCTGCAATCATATTGCTTCCTTTCCCTTGTTATCCTGAGTAGTTCCTCCCCACCCATATGTTTAACCTCTCTGAAATATTTGTGGATGGCAATCAGATCCCTCTGAGTCACTGCTTAGCTAAGCTGTATGCATTTTGAGCTTCGTTCATTTCCCATGTAAATCTTTTCAGACATTTAACCATTTTTCTCCACTTTCCTGTGAAATCCTCAACATCCACTGGATCCATTAGAAGAATTACTGAGCATGGGAATCAGCTGCAAGCCTTACACAGATGGTCTCTTCAGTGGCTGTGTGTGGCTGGAGCTATGCTATGAAGCTTGTGTTTTAGCTACACAAAGAGGTAAAGTCCCAGCTCCATTAAAAGCCAATGCCCATATTCTTACTAGTTGTAGCATGGCTCGATTTAATCACCCAAGGCAGCAGAAACAGTGTGCAGGAAATAATGTGTCTTTAGAGTTCAGTGGTAGAACCACCATTTGATTACATTACTGGTCTGACAAACTGTGTGTGACTAGATGCACAGGGAAGCTTTTTGATTTCCAACTTATCTACTATTTTGTTTTGTACCAACAGTTTGGAAATTTGAAATATTCCGTGGAATGGAAAGTTTTTAGGAGAACGATTGTAAAATGGCACTTTCAAAAAATACTGTGGTCAGGGAATTGACTGTTGGACAGAGAAAGAGTCCAGGAAACCAGGCAGGTGGTCAGCACTTTTGACCTCTCCCTTCCCAGTGAACCTAATGACCAAAATAGTTCTTCATCCAGAGAGCTAAGGAGCCTGGAAGGCAAAGCAGGTCACACCATCCTCCCTTGCCTGCTTTCCATCAACAATTTTGACAAGTCCCTGCAGAGTGTTGTTATTAAATCAAATCACTATTTACAGCCAGAAAATGTCTGTCAGAATATATTTTTAACAAGCTGAACTTTAATTCTTCAGCTGTCTGCATGGTAGGCATGTCCTTTACAGGCAATTTTTCATTCCTCGTTCCATTAAAATGTTTTCAGTTTGGCATGCCAAAATAACCCTCTCTCAAAGAAAAAAAAAATGCAATATAGCAAATAAAGGTATAAAATAACTTACTACTTTTGGCTCCAAAACTAATTTTAAAGGAAGAGACAGTAGTGCTTAAATGCCTATGCAAACTGGGGAGCTTATAGGGCAGTGCAACCTAGTCAGATAAGCTAAGTGGTTTGAAACCATTTAGCTTGGTGGTTTGATACTTCCAGTATCTGAGGAAAGCCTACAGGAGAGCTGGAGAGGGACTCTTTGTCAGGGAAGGTAGCAATAGGATGAGGGGTAATGGTTTCAAATTGAAAGAGGGGAGATTTAGATTAGATTCTAGAAGAAATTATTTACTGTGAGGGTGGTGAGACACTGGAACAGGTTGCCCAGAGAAGTTGTGGAAGCCCTGTCAATGGAGGTGTTCGAGGCCAGGCTGGATGGGGCTTTGAGCAGCCTGGTCTAGTGGGAGGTGTCCCTGCCCATGGCAGGGGGGGTCTGGAACTCAATGATCTTTAAGGTCTCTCCCAACTCTAACAGTTCTATGATTCTGTGATACCTAGTATTATTATATGATAAATGATTAAGGCTGTATAAGAAGAAAGCATGAAAAATTGAAATGACAATTCTGCCAGGACTTTGTTAAGTCAGGTAATTGCAGGAAACAGCTGTAGTGCACATTAAGACCATCCAGCACCAGTATGCTTCCAAGGTAGAAGCACTGGATAAAACACTTGGAAAAGAAATTATTACAAATCGGCCTGTCTATTTAATTGGCCTACATTCCACAGCAGTCCTATCTCTTATCAAAAGAGCCAATACCTTCTGTATTTCTGCTTTGCTTTTATTAAGGAACTGCAATCAAGTTCTTGTTCCTCACTTTGCTCAAAATGTGGGATTTGGGATGAGAGTACTTCCCATGACCAATTAGGATTAAGGGCAGCTGGCATTGCAAGGCAAGGGAAAGAAGGCAACATCCCAATGTCAAGGTACCAATGCTTGTAAACAGAAAGGAAGAAAAAATCTCTTATTTGTTTCCTTGGTCACGGATCAATGAATTTTAATTTTATTTTTAGTGGTATATAATGAACATAGAATTGATGAAAAATTGTAGCTGCAGCATATTATTTATGTATGTTTAAATTAATTTTCATACTTCTTTCCCTATGTAGCTTACAATATCCTGGCTCCCACCCACTCCCATCATCCTAATTTAGAAACCTCTTAATTAGGAGGAAAAGACTTTGGGGTGTACTCAAGGAAAAGGACGTTTGCTGTTGAGCCAAAGGACAAGACTGGAGGAGGTAGCTATGAAAAGGTAACTGGATCAGAAGGCGTGGAGTCATTTCAGCTAAAGCAGTGGGGCAAAAATAACGGGAGAGAGGTCAACTGGAAAGGAAGGACCATAGGGAATCCAAGGTCATGGGCAACCTTGAGCCTCTGTTGATGCTGCAGCCTAAGAAACTCTCCTGTACAGCTCTTTCCAGACCATGTTGTGTTGTTACTGGTTTTAAGTGGATGACTTTGCATGTTTTACATGCTTCCATGAAGTGGTATCTATCTTGGCAAAGTGATATTGACAGAGCTGTCAGAACCACCTGTAAGTTATCAGCCCTAAAGACTTCAAAGAGCACTGTGTCCTAAGGAGCACACAGTTTGAGGTGCAAGAAAAGGAGTCAGATCCTGCCTTTATTTGTGAGTGGGAACAGAAAGGGGGAGTGATCTGTCCATCAGGTAGGTACAGTACTTAAGAAATGCAGAGAAATTAACACAGAAATATGTGTTTAAATTGTATTCACTTTCAAAGAAATGTTTCCTGGAATGGCAGAACTGTCTATGAGTATGGATTATCAGTCTGCAATGGTCTTCTGCACTGCAGCCATCACCCATATGAAGAGGTCTGGTTATGCAGAACAGTTACTGTGAAGAAAGTTAGGAAACAGAGGCCCTTGCCTTTAACTGTTGCTTTGGTAACTATTTGCACGGACAGTCTTGCTCTGTCACTCTGCTTTTACTTCCTTCTCCTTCCCCCTCAATCAGGGGAAATTGTCATTAAGAATAACAATTTATCAGGTCCTGATATTATGCTGAAAGTTGTAGGTCCTGGTAGAGCATGTGTATTGTAGAATCACTGCTCCAAAAGCTGGCAGTTCTGCCAAAAAGAGGAATGCGAGCACCGTGGGGGTGTCCTGGTAGAAACTTAGGTTACCGTTGGCCTCAGGCCATTCAGAGTTGGGTATGAGCTGACTGGCCTTGGGCATATAGTGACAGTCAGGGAGCCTGACATTTTCATTATTCCATCTTCAAGTCTGCAGACCATGTGTCTACTGCTAAGTCCCTAAAGTACTGTTTTATATCTGCGCTTTGACTTATGTAAAGTATAAAAGTAATCAGGAGAGGAAGAAGAGACAGGTGAAAAATGTGTAAAGTATAAAAGAACCCACACATTTCCTAAAACCTGGCAAGTTTAAGGAAGGGAAATAGAAGGCACACTGTTGTTTGGTTTACGTTATTCTCCTCCCTGCATGTGATTTTTTAAAATTTTTCTTTCTGCAGTATAAGTGGATGGCACCAATCTAATTCCTACTCAGAGACTCACTCAGGCTTTTTTCATCTTGTTTATTTACCTAGTGACTACAATAACAGGGATCCAGCTCTGAATGGACCTCAGTATAATATTCTAATTTAAATGATTTCTAATTAGAAGATCAGTGAACATTTTACCCTCAGGTCATCAAAGCCCTTTACGAAGAATGGATACTTAACTGCTCACAAACTATATACATCTTTAAGCTATTGAATCCTACTGCTATGAAATCACTTAACTGCTAGTGTATACACACCTCCCTAAGTCAGTTGAAATGGGACTCAGATTAACAAGTCCTTCCATTTATAACAGCAATGATTAAGAATACATTAAGGAAACCCTAAGTGCAGAGACAGATGTGATGTATACTATTCTTTAAGTTTCCTGCTTTTTTTGTTTTCTGAATAGGCTTGAACTGCCTGAGTGTCTAATGCACCTAGGGCAAATTTGAAATTAATTGTAATCAGTACATGCTTTTGAGATAACTGATATAAAAAATAATTAATTCATTTGTTTCCATTTGCAAAATGAGCCTGCTTTCCCTTATTACTTTCTACACATTCATAAAGGTATTAAAGAAATCTCAGCAATTGAGTGAAATGAGTGAACAGGTGAGTGAAGTTGGCATTTAAGCTACTGAAAATTGCATAACAGCTACTAATGTGAAAAAATTATTATAAATATGATGAATGAAGAGCTGCGAATTAACATTTAGAAATTCAACAAGCTGGGTTTTCTGTGTGAATGAATATGAAAGGTGAAGGGAGATATTTTTAAAAGCTTTTATTGTACTTCATCAGAGTGTATGTCAGAAAGAAATTATTTTGAAAATGCTGTAATACCACAGTTGCAGTAATTAGCCTTTAGGTATGTAGAAGGGACTGAGGGTTGTTTTTTTCCCATTGGGAAAGTTTTCAGAGCTTGCTTTTTGCTTCGTCTACACACATGCCTTGAAAACAAGACATAGGAAGATCGTTGCTCACTTGAATTATCTTAGGAACCACTATAGTTCTTGAAGTCCTTTAGTGAAAAAGTAAGGCTGTGATGTGCTGCATAATTGCAAGTTTTGCAGTGAGGTAATCATGAGTAGCTGTAATAGGAAAACATATTGAAAGAGCAGAGACAAAAACTATTCCTGAAGGTAGAAGTTATGGAGGCTTATAAAAATACAAGCTAACATAAAATAAAATAAAGGAATAAAATTACTAAGAAAAAAGCCTAAATGAGTGAATTTGTATCTACTAAAGCTATGCTGATCATGATAGCTTCAAGCTTTGTCCTGCAAGGCCTGGTCACTGGCAAAAGTATTTTGATGAAGCAGAGGAAGTTTGCTGCCTGAGGGATCACTTGCTGCAGGGGTAAAGCTAAGAGATGCTCAGCCTTTGGTCACTAGCTTAAACGGCAGCACACAATTGTCTAGCGACTTGAAGCAGCCTGAGTTCCATGGTACAAAGGGTATCACTACAGCTGAAGTGAAGAAGAGTGAGCAGGAAGGTATTTATTGCTATTGCAGATGTAAATCATGCTTGGAGGAGCATACAGTCTTTACTTATTTTTCATAAATAGCAAAGAAGAAAAAAGCTGTGCGTCTACAGCAGCAATGGGGCTGACATTGAACTGACAGGCAGCCTCCCTGACTGTGGGCCACCTCTTCCACCTGAATACTCTGAAATGATTTTGCTAGTTGGCATTCACAGATCCTCTTGACTTTTCTTGAGAGCAGTGGATGTCAGTCAGGTTTATCTCCTTATTGGTACATTTCTGTAACAAAACTGATTCTATCCTTTTCCTTAAATTAGTTTGTAAAGTATCATTTGTTAGCAGAGGTGATTCCTCATTCTTGGGCTGACCGTATCTGAGGGTTTCTTATTTCTCATGTAGTGAAATAAGTTGGAATTGAAAGGATGGACAAACTGTCTGGTACATGGTTTGTGTAGTTTCACTGACTAAGCCATGTTTAATATCTCTTACATGAGACACAACAGCACCAGTCTTTGAAAAGTCACAAGCATTACAATCCACACAGACCTTCTCTCTTCTCCACTCTACTGCAATGATAAACAAAGACTAATTGATGCTGAGTGAGACCTCCGAGCCAACTGTTGGTCATGCTCTAAATTTCAATATGCAATGGCAAAAAGAGAAAATATTCTGTATCTCTAAATAAAGAAACTGTGGAATGACTAAGTCAGAGACAGAGTGGTGTACCCACAAGCTTGGGTCTGAGAAATAATTAACAGAATTGAAGAAATGGCCATCCTTTCCCGAAAAGGTCAATGATGGTACTGCAAGTCCATTTTCTGAATTACATTATCCTTTCAATTGCTTAGGATAGCTTTATGCCTGTAGATGAATTCTACATTCATTAATATCTGCAAGTCTTTTTTTTTCTGGATTGCTGAGCCCATTTTTGATGCAAGTGATCTCAAGAGCTGCACAGAAGAGGTATATAGTAATGTTATCATAAAACACACTGTGCAAGCCCTGTAAAAATTTGGGAATTTTGCTGGGAAGACTTCTGGTTTCTGACTGAATTTATTAACTTGGGGTATGCAGAGCTTCACCTGGGGAAAGGGGTTTTTCTGTTCCCTCCACTAGTTCCCCTGAGACTTTTAAAACCCCAGGATATAAGAGGAAATTCAAAAGGCAGGGCAGAGGCAACTGCAGGATAGCCAGAGGAATTCTGTTCCTCTCTTTCAACCTGTGCTCCACCATGGCTTATTGCCACCCTTCAGAGAAGAAGGACCATACAAACTAGGCTTCCTACTGGCCTTCAGTGCCTCCCATAGAGTGCTCTGCAATGATGGGTCCCAAGAGCTCCTCTGTGACTGTTCTTTGCCCTACATGCCAAGTAGGGAGAAATGTGGTGAACGGGGAATGCACCAGGATAGGTTAGACTAGGAGGAGGTGGGAATACAATGCTGAGATAGCCAGTCTATCTTCCCTGTCCTAACCTGCAAGAGAAAAAAATCTAGTAAAATAAAATCAGTAATGTGTTTCTACTTTTTGTTGAAGTAAGATTTCTGGATTTGAGGGGGAAAAGCTGCCATAAGAACAGGTAGAAGCTTGTCTTCATTTGTGGTCCTGGAGAGGAATAATGAATGAGCAAGTATACATATTCACTTCTTGGTACATAAGACAACTGCTTGAGAGCAGATGGGATGCAGGTTTCCAAAATCTTCCAGGTGCCTTGCATCGGGTTAGTTTTGCAACAGCCTTCTCATCCCTTGTGAAAGCAGGCCTTTGTATGCTGGTATAATTCAGTGAAGGATGTGATTAAACCATTCCCCATGTCTCCTTTCAATCAGAACTTCCTCCAGAACTAAGTTAGGTCAAATATGAAAACCTTTCCCACAGCAAAGGAGAGAAGCAAAGGGAGACATGCAGGTAAATTTCTTATTGTCCACTGAACAGCACTGTGATTAAAATCTCTGATCTATACTGATAGAACAGCTTCAAAAAACTCATGAGCTCTGAATACTACCACCAGAAAAGTAGGTACCTAGTTTAAACTTGTAGACACTGAGTCAGGTTCTCCAGCAAAGACTGAAGGCTAGAGGAAGTGAAAAGGTTGCAGGCCCTTTGGCACAGAGTAAAGGGAAAGTGAGGAGATACCAGAGGCAAAAGCTCCCTGGTCTTTAAGGGGTTTTGTGTGCATGTGCAGCTCACCTGAGTGTAAAAGTGAGGCCTGAAGGAATCATGTCTGGGTGCCAGTCCATCAGGCTGGCCAGTGTCCAACAGGGAACGCTTCTCAAGAGTGGTGATATAAGAAGTTTAAGAGAAAAGGAGGCCAGAACATAAATTCTTGCCACTCTTTAAAGCTGAACAAAATTGGTATCAGTTGGTGGTTCAATTAATCTCAGTCGAAAATATATATGTTATTATTCAAGATTAAAATCATCTTCCTTCAAGACAGGGGGGATGTGGTTGATGTTTTGTCATATCAGGGACTCAGTGAATTCTGTGAAAAAGAGTTCATATGAAAGACCTCTCAGTTCAGCTCTCATCTTTAACTGGAGCAATGACTCATTTGCTCTAAACTGAAACCCAACAGCATCAAGCATAGCTATTCTCTTTCAAACTAAAAGCAGAACGCTGGTAGGATCACTGCAGCTGCTTGCTTCCATTAAAGGCAAAAAATGTCATAAATGGTTGCAAGGATGCCATCTTCCTGTGCTGCCTGTACCTAATTTGCCATATTTCATTTAAAACATTTCTGAAGGAGGCTGATTGTCTCTTACTGGTAGCTTATAGTTACTGCAGTCTACTTCCAATACCCTTCTTCAGATCCATAGGGTTGTCTGTGATGCCATAATGTGTTCAGAAATGTGACTTTACTTCTACGTCCTAGGCAGAGTCCTTTGTAAATTCATGTTGGTGGGTTCATCTTAGAACACAATCTTCTATCCTAGTTTAGCAATGGCCTTTTATAAGGGGATGAGCAGTAGGGAAATAGAGCTATAACCACTGTTCTGGTCTGGCCAGTGAGATGCGAGGGAGAAACACCTTGTACCCTCTTGTGGAACACGTGGCATACCACCTTCAGATACTCTTCAGAAAGAGACCTGCATCACAGTGCTGACCCACAAGCTTAAACTTTATCTGTGACACAAGTCTTCTTCTAAGAAGGCTCTGAAAATAGTGGTAGGGAGGGAGACAGCAGGAATATTTGGAGAATGTGTATTTGCATTTTTATTTGTTCCCTTTCTAGCAAAAAACATTTTCTCAGCACTGAAATTTTAGAGAAGCAACCTAGCCAGAAAGAGTTCCTGTTCTCAGTCTCTCAAGCCATTTACTTTCTCTTTCTTTTTGTTTCTTAAATTTCAGGTGCACATTGCAAGCTTTTTTCCCTTTTTTTGTTTTCGTTTTTTTTTTTTTTTAAGAATACAGAATTGACAAACATAATTACCTCCCAAAAACCAAATGAAACCAAATCCTCTTTCCTTATCAATTTCCCCAAAAGCTCAACTATCTATTGTAGCAGTGGAAGCAACCACAGAAGAATGAATGTAGTCCCAGAAAACGGTAAAAGAATTCAGTTGCATTTACTTCAGGAATGTTCAATAATATTTCAGCATCTTCTTGTGAGATATGAGACCACCGAAGAGCAGTATGGCAATGAATATGCTCCCTGAGGGAAACACTCTTTTGAATTACTTACAATGGCTGTTAGCATAGTTCTACATAAAATGTGTGACTATTTAAGAGGTGAGCTGGAAAACAGATCTCTATCACTAAGAGTTGATCCTTTCACTGATCTTGAAAACCATACGGGTAACTAAGAAGCTATATAAAATATTGAGGAATCCTGACAAATTCATGATAAAGAATTCCTTTTCATCCATTGTTCTTGCTGGAGAAGCCATGAGAGAATAGATAAACTGTGATCAAGTGATCATTAGCTATGCAGAATGGAAGGAATTGCTGGCTGATGCATTTACAGAAGTACCTTAAAATATTAGTATGCTAAATCTAAAGGGGGAAGAGATGGGGTATTCGTGAATGAGAGCAAAGGAGCACAGTGATCCAAAATTATTCTGACGCTATCACACTGAAATAATCTTTTGTGTGCTTTGAGAATAAAAATGTAATCCCTACTGAAGAACAGAACCTTTCATGCAAAGCAAAGGCAGTTCTGCATACAAACCACAATAAATTGGAGACTTTTTATATTCATCCTAAATTCTAAGAAAATGCCAGTAATGCAGCTAGATCTGGAGGACAGTGGGTGGAATAAGATTTTCTTTAATGATTAAAGCTGAAGTAGTAAACACTTTGGCTCTGGTCTAAATCCTTCATTCCCAGGCAAAATATTATATTTTTCTATCAGCAAATCCTTAGTCCTCGACCTTCACATTAGCTAATCTTCCACCTTCTGTCTTAACACACACAAGCTGTCCCTTGCACCTGTGGTGTTTTCTTGCAGCACTCCTTTTTATTCTGTTAAATATGGGGAGAATATGTTTGAAAATGTGCGACAAGTTTTGAGGGAAAGATATTTGAAAAGGTATATGACATTCACAATTATAAATGAAAATCATATTGATGTGTGTGCACATTTAAGGAAATGTGATGGTAGTGAAATCAGTAGTGAGAGCCCTTTTGACTCGTATTTGTCCTGCTTGACAGTTATTCTGGTACCTGCCATATTCGGAAGGCACAAAGAGACAGCACACAGTTTCATTTCAACATTTTCTTTCACTGAACTGGGTACCCATTCTCAGATAAAAGACAAAGTGAGACAAAAAGGTGGCCTAAAGCAGCCAAGGTGGTTTGAGGAAGTTGGTCTGTTACTGATTATTCAGAGCTGTTGTTACTGCCCAAAATGTGTTTTCTCAGCTGCTCCTTGGGGTGTTACTAGTTGCTCCCCCAGCAAAGCCCAAGGAAGCCCCCAAGCTACTGCTGCCCCCTCAGAGGCAGGCAGCCATCCATCATGGCAGCCATAGCATCATGCTGCTTCATCTGCAGGGTCTTTGCTGCCACACTGATTGGCTGGTCACAAATGACTGATATCAATCAGCCAATTAGATGCCAGGTGGCATAACAGCGGGTGCTGCCAGCCAATCAGAACAGAGGGAGCCCAGGCAGTGGTAGGGCCAGCCCAGGGGCTGAGGAGGGGCCTGCAGGCCAGGCCAGGCCAGGCCAGGCCAGGCCAGGCCAGGCTAGGCTAGGCCAGGCTAGGCCAGGCTAGGCCAGGCTAGGCCAGGCTAGGCTAGGCCAGGCTAGGCCAGGCTAGGCCAGGCTAGGCCAGGCTAGGCTAGGCTAGGCTAGGCTAGGCCAGGCTAGGCTAGGCCAGGCTAGGCCAGGCCAGGCTAGGCCAGGCTAGGCTAGGCCAGGCCAGGCCAGGCCAGGCCAGGCTAGGCTAGGCTAGGCTGGTCTTGGTGCCTGGCCCCTCTGATCAGCTATAGAAGGAAAATTATTCCTTTTTATTTTTTCCCCAGAAAGGGCACTTTGATGCTAACATAAATTTCCTTTATTTTTTCATTAAGAAAATTGTAACAAATCTGTGTTAGCATTGTGGAAAAATGTTTCTTTAGATCAGTTTCTCACAGCAAGTATTTTTATTGATTTTTTTCAATCAGTTGAACTGCTGTTACACAGTTTTTAAAGTTACCTCATTTAACACCTGATACTTCTGTGAGGATTAGTAGAAGTTGTATTTCTTTTTAATAAAGTAACTGGGATAATTCTGGTACCTGCAGAGGAGCACTCCTTCACTTAGACTGACAAGAATTCTTACAAGAAGATATAAAATGAATTATGCAGTTTTATTTTAATGTTGGAATCAGGCAGCATGGTTCTTGTTTTCATTTATTGTAAAAACAATCTAATCTCTAAATTTTCTACATTTAAATTTTCATATTTATATATATCACACACCTTATTTTGTTGCTTCCATGCTGTCGACAGTGGTTCCAAAATGATTCTCAGGCGATTTTTATGAAATCACCTTTTACTATTACTTGCTTATTTTTCCAGTGAGTGGAAAGACCTGCATGAATTTATCCAGTTTTCAGTAAAGTGTATGCAGGTGTAAAACATGAATCTATGCATGTTCTGGTTGGTGGTGTCACTTGTGCAGTTCCAGGTGTTTAGAAAATTTAATAGTTCTGCAAATTCCTGCCCTCAGGAGTTTATTACCTTTAGAGACCAAGCATGTTAATGATATACTTTATATAGTTTTAGCTGTTTCATTAAGGAATTAAAATATTTGTAAACTATTGCTGCACTACATACCAAATTTTCTATGTTGTTGTAGACCTTATCCCATTCATATCTCACACAATGTTTTTAAATGAGAGCACAATTAGCAGAAAACCTGGAAAGTGTTAATTCACAAGAAGAATATTATGCTTTACCTTTTTGTCAGCTTGGCAGATAATTAACTGACACAGTTTGGTACAAGTGGGAGATTAATAAAGAACAAGAGGGAAAAAAAGAACTTTAACGGAGTTTGAGGAAAAACTTAAGGTGAAGATTTGATTTTTGAATGATGGAAGTAGGATGCAAAGTAGGTCATTTCATCTCAGACTGGTATCAAGGGTAGTGTTTAGGTTTTCATATGTGTGATTAGCATCTGTGATTCTTAACCAAACAATCAAGAAATTGGAAATCCTCTCAGAACAGAAGAAATAGTGTACAAAGCTGTCAATGTGTTAAGCTGGGGCACTCCAGGCATCAGAATAATATTGAGGTTAAAAATAGTTGTATGAAAACAAGAAGTGTCTAAGTCTATATATATACCTTCCATTTCATATGAGCATGCAAAGATGGGGACTGTATAAGCAGCAAGCAGCGCTCCATTGAACTAATTTTTATTATTGAGGTAAAAATATGTTTGTGACCTTTCAGTGATTTAAAGAAGAAAGGCTGCAAGGCAAAAATGTTAAATTATTTTATAGGAGAAAGACAAAAATATGTTTAAAATTAAAGTGAAGCTGTACACTTAGAATGGGAATCATTTTACTTATCTATAGGGCAGTGTGAACAGAGCCACACAATGCCATTGGAAGCCCCAGCATGCTTTGGACACTTGCATAACTTTGGAAATATTATGCAGTATTTATGGGAGGCCTTCATGTTTCTGAAGGTGTAGTTGGAAGCCAAATGGCATACCTGGTAGTGTCAAAAGTGCTTGCAAACACCCCTTGTTGAGATAGCTGAGTCGTTCCTTTGACTCCTAGAATCTAGATGTCTCAGTATGACCTAGTCACTCTTAAATGCCCTTTGAGGTCAATAGGGAGAAAATAAAACCTCCAGAAGTCAGCTTTTCTTACCCTAAAGTAGGTCAGATGTATTTTCATCTGTAGCTGCCTGTTTGTCTCCACTGATGGTACGGAGATTCCTAGTGACAGAGTGACTAACTCAGACATTCAGACCTAGCTTGCATCTGAGCTCCCAGTGCCATGTGAAGTGCCCCAGGTCTCCTACCGGGTGCCCAACTCCCACCCTAGAAGGTTTCTTCCATTGGTCCTGGCAGCTAGCCCCATGCAGTGGCCTTGGCCCTGTGGCAGGATGCCAGGCAGGAAAATGTGGAGCACCTGGAATGGCTCTAGTTGCCTGTGCACCAACAACCGAACCAAGCCTGTGATATCTACTATAGGATAAGTGAAATCCCTCTCTAGGCGCTATTGATTACACTGACTAGATTTCCATCCATTTTAATAGTAGCTAACACCACCTAACTCGCGTGTAAATACTGATATATCGACGTATGTAGTAGATCTGAATCTTGTCTCTAATTTTAAACATTTAATTTAAGTTTATCCTGGTCTTAAGAGCTACTTTTAACAAAGAGAACTCAACACAGTTTATGCACCTGCTCCAAAGAGACAGGGTCCAGACTGAACGATATCTCAAGGACTTCTTGAAAAGGTAGCAAGTGAATGAGAACTGGTTGATGCCCCAGATGACCCTGGACTTCAAAATGGGAGCTTCTGTAGTTTGCTTTAGTTGCGCTGAGTCATAAAATTTATTAAAACTATGTGAAAGTCCCATGTCAAATCTTCATGAGAATCTATAAAGACAATGCCAGTAAGCTAATCAGAGAGTTTTATCTTCTCTTTTTGCCATAAAGAACAAAACCATGTCACTGAACCCCTAAGCTGAACTCTATTTAGGGCAGTGGGGGACATAGGAGGGAAGGGGCAGTGAGGGCACTGATATTTACAGAAAGCAGTAGCGATCATAAGTTTTAGTTCCAAAAACGGTTTTCCTCAGGCTCAGGATGATTATTGCAGATTATGGAAGGTTGGCTGCCACATTGGGAGATAAAAAATATTGAGAAAGGTGCTAGCAGGGAAGAAGCAAGCCTAGTGAAGAAGGTGGTATGACCAGTCTGATAGGGTTTGTCTTAACTGAAGCAAGCTGTACTGTGTCAGCAAGGCTGGGGTTTTGGAAGATGCTTATGGATGGAGAAAAAAAAAGGCAAAATGATGATCTGGCCAAATTATCTTCTCACCAAAGGTAGAATATGACAAGATACTGAAGTATAGTTATTCAGCTTCCTCCCACTTCTATCAAAATGCAATTATTTCCCTTGTAAGAGTGGAAAGGGTATTCAGGACCAAAGTTGCTTAATTTTAAAAGTAAAACCGTATAGGCCTCTGTGCAAGCTGAGGAATATAATACTACAAATAAATCATGTATTAGACATAAATTAATACTAAATTAAAATAAAAATCATAAGCAAAATAATCCTAGGCTACAAAAGTTAGTCCAGTATTGTCCTAATATTGTATTGAACAAATATGACTGAATAATTGGGTCAGTTCACTGTTTTAGTTCAGCAGCATTAAGATCCTGAGAACCTCGCTTTAACTCAAAGTTATTTGTTTTACAGTGGCTTCTGGACTGAAACAGAGAGAACATATATCATTTAAATTCATTCTCTGTTCTGTACAGCTAACATGAAAAGTCAAACTTTTAGCTGCAGTGGCAACCGCTTACTCTCCTACAAATTAGATCTCAGAAATGTCAACTAACGTTCTACAGAAAGTTCGGATTATGTGATTAGACAAGCTGTGATGGGAGCTCTGTTGGCAATGGTAGAAAGGGAATCTACCTTTCTCGTGATGGCAGTTGTATAAATTACTAATACTCAGGATGCTCTGGGTAGGACAGTGTAACCTGCTACTACACTGCCATGATGTCACCAGACATGTGCCTATGCTGACCAGAACATTCATCACAGGACTGTGAATGATTCCTCCTGTATACTAGATGTCTCCCCCTTCAAGTGCTTCCTGGGCCTTTTGGGAGAGAAGGGAGCATGGAGAAAAAAGGTGAATCTGGTAAGGTAAACTTTAATTAAGGTGATTCCTCATGTTTTATTTTATTTTCTTATTGTCTTTATCTCTTTTTCAGAATCCTATGGGCAACTGAGGCAGAACGCACATACTACCCTTTCAGTGACTAGTTGTGGCTGTAATACATGTGTAGCCGTGTTACCTTGATGGTCTCAACTATGGGAGGCACCCATAAACTTTCTCAGCCAGAACTGAGTACATAACTAGAAATCTGCTTTTAAAACAATGTGTTACATATTCATTGCCCCAGTGGCACAAACCATACAGACCAAAGGATAAAATCAAACTAGTCTGAAGGACTGTGAATCTTGGGCCCAATTTTTCCTTACAGCTCGTTCTGGTGGGAAGAAAGAGACTGTACGACTCATAGTTGGCTCAATATCATTATAATCCTTATAATATTGGATTCTGTTCCATTCAACAGTCCTTAGCAGACAAGAAGAACACTTGCTTTTGGTCCTGCACATATCACACTCCCTACGGCACAACACAGTCACTCAGTGGGAATGATTCATGGCATGTCTGGTTGGCTTCTAGAAGATGAGAAGAGATGAAACATACTTAGAACAGATGGTGTCTCTGGAAACTGCCAGCATGTAACAAATATCTACTGACCATATTGAGCTTTTTTTTCAAAATCTTCTCATTTGGTCATATTTGGGTAGATTTTCATGGGGTTAAAAAAGGGCATATCTCAGACACCAGGAGGATTCTTGTCTAATGTCAAGTAAGTGCTTCAATGTACAGAGCAGCTTGATCTTTTCAGTAAACAGTCATGAATTTTAAAAACTTTATAACATAAGTGTAACCTATTTCCTCTAGCTACAGCAATAGTTCAATTCTTTTAAGGGAAACTTTTCCAACAAAATCCAGCCTGAGGTAGGACCTGATATGAAACTTTTGAATCTGAACAATTAAAATTTGGCAGGCTTATAATAAGAAGAAAGCCAGGTGAAAAAATAACGTACCCAACTATGGAATTAACCGTCTGTAGCATTGGTAAAATTATTTCATAACATTTTTTTTTAAATGTGCAGTTGTATATTTTGTTATATTAGGAAAACTTACATGTTTCAGCATCTGAGAAAGCATAAAAAAAATTAGAAAACAACTGCTGAAATTGTGTGGACTGGCAATATTCAGATGAGTTATTACTGTTGTATTACCTTCTTGAGCCAATTATTTCAATTAGGAGTGACATCTGTGTCCAGTAGCCACAAAAAGCCATGGTTGAAATTCAAACTTCCAATATTCTTGCACAAAAAAATGACGAATAATAGAAAAAATGTTCATGTTAAAAAAACCCACACCACTTTAATCTCATTTTCGGACTTCTTGATTATTCTCCACTTAGTATGTTATTAAGTTAATCCTGGATAACTCTCTGACATTTTAAACAAATGTTCTTCAAAAGTTAGCAGGAACAATTTCTGATAGTAAGTATTGAATGGAGAAAAAAAACCCTAATGATTTGGTTTAATTAGGAAGCAATATGTCTACCTACACCACCTGCAGAGCAAGCTGTTTCCTAACTGAAATGTCTCTGTCTCTTACCTCTTCAAGGTTTCCTTTTATTGGCTGTTGGTTACATAACCTCTGGCAATAAAGTATTTAATAGTATTATTTCCATCTGTCCACCTGGCTCACTTTAGTAGTAACATGTTGGAGTTCAGGGTTTTTTCTGGCCGCAATTTAAATAATGACCTAATTGTTCATACAGTGTACACTAAATTTTGTATCTATTTGGAAATCTCAAACATAAGTTAAATTATTTGTCTTATTTTATATCTTTTACTAAAAGTCAGCATAAGGTCATAAACACTTTGATAGCATTTTTACTTTCTTCAATTTAACAGACACCAGAAACAGGGAAAGATCAGAATAGGGATGAATTTATACCTTCTTTACTGTAAATTTCAGAATTATTCAGCAAAGAACCAAAGCTCTCCTGAGTGATTCTGTATCACTACAAATTCAGAGGTACAGTGAGCCTTAAAAGATGATCTACCCATCCTCTCCCCCACGGACAGCTGAGTTACCTGTGAACCAGTGGAAGACAGGTGATTGCACAACGTTTTGTTAAAACTGTTGGTGATGGTGATTCCACAAGCTCTGCAGGCAATAATTCCTGTGTTTCACTACAGAAGACAATTCAAAAGTTTTTCCTTGTGTTTTGTCTAAATCCACTGGTTAATATGCTGTGGATAATTTATCATTGATAAATTGAAGCACCATGAACCCTTAATCTACTAGCATGGGCAAATATGGGATTTTATTATTTTCATTAATATGTTAGATAAAAGATAATCCTGATAGTAATAACAAGACTTTGCATGTGTTTTTTTTCTCATGTCTTTTTCTTGAAAAATTGTATTTTCTTAGTATATTTGAGCTTTATTACTTTTGATCTGTTAAACTATTTGCACTATGTTACTATGATAAAAAATGAAAGAAATAATACACTTGTTTTTCAGATGGCTACATATAGTAGGTCGAGCAACAATTCTGAGTTCTGGGGACTAACTGGGTGCTGGTCAGGTACTAGGCTTATCTTGACTGTCCTATGACTGTTTGGTGATCTCAAAAAACACTCATCCCTCAAACAAGACAAGGTCTCAGACACTTGTATCTAATAATACTGGGAAACTTCATTTTTTACTGTGAGATTTTTTTTAAGGTGAGAAATTTGATTTGTGACAGTACAATTGTAACTTGTAACTTGCTTGGTTTCTCACTATTACATTATTTATTAATATAAAATAAGACTATTTAATCAAATAATTGCTTTTATTTCATGCACTTGACATTGTCAGTTTTTTGCCAATAAACACCTGTTGAATTTTCATGCCAATGGGGTTGCTCATTTACTTGGAAAGTTTTCCTGGACCAAGCAATTTCTCATTGGTAATTTGCATGTGTCTTATTGGCTTCATAATTTATGAGCTATTATTGTTAGGATTAGGAAACTTTAGGCTTCTTGGCAAAGTTAATTAAAGGGAACTGTATGGTTGTACAGCAAAGCTTATGTATCTGTAGTGGATTGTCCTATGTAATTTCTGACATCTGCCTGAAACAGATCTTTATGTTTCAAGTAGGTCTGTTTTTTTCTCCTTAAACCTAAGAACTTCTGCTCAATATACGTTATTCTGTCTTGAAATAATGTGCTTGATATCCAAATAGAGAGGGAAAAGTGACACTAAATTAAGTATTTGCCACCTTCTTTCTTCAAAACATGCTGTGGGTTTGCACTTTAAAATGCTCTGTGACATAGAATTCTGATACAAAAGCAGAATATTAGCTTTTGGGGTTAATTATACTATTTCTGCAAACACACTGTTTCCTAGATAGTACGGTTCTTCAGAGAAGAGTATCAGGAGTCATATGAGGTGCTTTTTTGCTCCCTGAAGACAGGTAATATTATTAAAGAAAAGACAAGTTGCCATACAAGGCAATATAATTGCTGTAAAGTGCAATTAATCTGGTGGTGTCCCTTGAAGAATGATCAGTCATAGATACTTCAAAAGAATATGTAGAAGCTTTGTTGTAAACAGTGGTGGCAAACTTTGCTTTGTCCTAGTCTGGAATGGTTAAAAGTTTGGTTTAGGATCTGCATCATGAAGGTTAATATTTTTCCCAGAAGCATACTGGCATAAGCTATTAAAACTCTGTTTATTAGCAATACAAAATGTTCAAGGTCCCTCTAAATGAATCTAAATTACTTCCTTGAGCAACTTCCTTCAGATTCAAGTTTCATGAGTTATGCACTTACTGTGGGTAAAAGTATTTCCTCATACCAGTTTTGATTTTGCCACAGTGGACAAAGTGTTTTCCAAATACAGGAAAAACCGCAGCTCCAAAAAGCTCACATCCTCAGCTGGTACAAGAGATGATAAATGAGACATTGCAAATTTCTGTCGGTGAGTAAAAGTGAGTCACTTTGAAAAAGCTGCAGTTATGTAGAAGGAGTGGGGGACAGGAAGGGACCAATAAATTGACTCAGAAAACGCAAAATTAATCATTACATTAGAAAACAGTAGAAATATGTCAAATGACCTGCTGCCTGAGGTGAAGCTGCAGAAGTTAAAGCCCACTTTCTTGTTCTTGAAACAGCTAAATGATACCCTTGAATTTGCTCAAGAGAACTGGGAAGATAATTACTTTGGCTGACCAGAATGCCTCTTTCGTATTACCCCCAAATTTGTTATGTTGTCCTTAAAACTGTGGCCAGCAGGAGCTACCTTGATGACAGGAATCTGGTGCTCTACCAGACATTTGGAAACCAGAGAATGATTATCTGTAACCAGCAGACAGTGAAGCTCCTGCAGACTGACAGCAATCCAGTTTCTCTGCGTGAGCAACTTCATTTCAAAAAATGTGACACAGTTATGGTTTGTAAGAAAGGCAATGGTCTGTTTGCTTTGCCTTGAAAGAGAAGTAAGAATGATAGGCTGAAAGTCGTAAGGAAAATAAGTAAATTAAAACCACACGTATAACTACATTTAAGAATACATGTCATGTTCTTACATCTCTGTGAGAAACCAGAAATAATTAATTCAAGTGAAGTGTGGGGGTATCATAAATTATCCAACATTTCACAACAAAAATTTTGCTTTCTATTAACGACATCTAACAAAGTTCTTGGCGGTGAGGCTTTTCATGTGGAATCAGGGTTGGGAGTATCTGTTAAAAGGTTGAAAAATGTGTTTTAAGATAATATATTGCACTTAACTAATGTGATGCTAAATGTTTTTTCACGAGCTTTTACATTACAGGTTATATGGAGTGAGTACCAGGTCAATAGGACTACACATGCCAAAGACATCTTTGACCACAAACCTTAGGAAAAGATCAAGTCAAAATAACAGTAACCAGGGATATGCTGTGTGTATTATTTGTATTTCCTGAGCTTTCTTTAGCACATCAGATATCATAAATGACCTTGCTTTGAACAAATGTTTGGATTACAGATCTGAGATCCCTTCTAACTTGAAAAATCTAAGAACTGATAAGCCCAAAATGTTTTAAGAAATTTTCTTTTCCTATATGCTACTTTGCATCAGACAGAAATGTAGTCTTACATTACTTTGAAATGTCATTTTACAGTAAAATTCACATTGCCAGTGGTTAACTCACACCTGTTTATTTTCTTAACTGATTACAAATATATGTATAATGTAATAATGTATAATAATAATGTATAAAATGTTGTGGATTATGACCAAGACCATCTGGACAATATGTTGCTTCCATATAGCACTACATATCCAACTAATATGATTAGAATACAATCTATTTATGTCACTACATCTTTTACTTAATATTTGTGTTTATAAGGACATCATCAATAAAGTATGACTGTTTCATTCTTTGTGAATGGCTCTCTGGGATGACGTAACCCAGAAAAACTGAAAAAGGGGCACTACTGGCTTTTATGCAGTTGTACTGGCACGCTGGCTCTTTCTGTAACATTTCTTTCGAGTGCTCTTTCTGTCAGGTGCTACTTCTATGAAAGAAACTGGCAAGTACTACTTGCCACTCAAACATAACACGGGCCCAAACCATGACAGAGAGTATTCCGAATTATTTGTTGTAATGCATTTAAACTCAAAACCCAAAAGAATTCTCAGGGAAGTCGATTTCTATTCCTTAGCTTCTCAAAATCCAGCAACTCTAAAAAGTCTAGGAGAGCTAGGATCCCTGGCAACCTACAAGTATAATTTCACATTTTCTGTGTTATCTTACTTTATTCGTTGTTCTGCCCCACAAGTTTTCACTTCCATGCTCACAGGGTATCTTGAAAGTGTGTCTAATTTTGCTTTTGTGATATCTGTATCTGGAGTCATTGAACCTAACTGGATTTACAGCTTGTTTCTTACGGCAAAGATTCCAGCTTTTTTATTTTGTGCCTCATTTCAGTTCTTTACAGTAAGATATATATACACATAGCACCACTTTTTGACTCCAGGGAACTAATTGCCGCTAACTGAAACTTTAATTCTTCAAAGCTAAGTGAGTTCAAAGTTATTTTATTACAGTTCTATTTATGTATTTAGAGGGTAAAATAAACAACTGCTCAAAGAATTGTTGGGAAATGAAAGCAACCATGGTAATACATAATTTTAGTTCCTTAACTGCATAAATTACATTTTGCCTAATTATTTTTAATACTGCCTGTCCTTAGAACTTCCCTTTTTGATAATAACATTTAAAAAGAATAAACCAAAGTGAAGAATTAAGAAATATATTAAAAACAAGAAAATGCTGTGGTTCACCCCTGTGGTAGGCATTTTCTGTGTAAGGTGTCCTTATGAAATTAAATAACTTCTAAAATGTGAAAGATGTTCCAGGCTATTGTTCACTAAAAGGCTCTTTTGACTTTTTTTTTTAATGCAGTGCAGAAAAAAGTACAGATGTATGTTTTCTTATATGTGCATATGTGCTTCCCTTCACAGCAACTACTATTGCAAGAAATATTCCACTGAACATATTCGGGGAGGGGGAGGAGCGGGGAGCGAGGCGGGCAGGGGGGATAAAAAAGCCTACACAATGACCCTGCAAAAGAACCTGTTTTTGTGATTCATCTTATTGCTGTTCTGAGGAGTGAACTGGGACTCTCAAAAGTCTGCAGCCCCTGTCAGCTCTAATAAGTCAACTTCTGGGGACCCAGGAGGCCTTCCAATTTATGCTAGTGATACCTGTGTGTGAAGAGAAGTCATCTCTGAAAGAAAACCCAAGTGATAGCTTGAGCTAACAGCAACGTAGAAACAATCTTTATCAAGGTGTTGATTTCATTGCTTTTCAGTACCCGTAGTTCTGTTTTCATGTTATACAATATTCAATAACAAGTATTTGACTTTTAAATGCATTTTCTGTCACAATTCAGCTCACGTTGTGGATGGTAACTGGCACTAGTAAGACACGTGTTACAGAGTAAAATGAGTCAGACAGCTTCCGCTATACTTCGTGCAAGTGACACCTACCATTTTAGCAATATCTGTTTGTTTACGTTTTTATAGCAGTTTCAGTGCTTAAGGGGAAAAAACCTTGGAAGCAAGAGTTGCCTTTTATCAGCTTTGAAAAAAGAAAGAACACAAAAACCCCCAACACAAAAACCCCCAACACACACACATTCACACACAAAACAGAGTGACAAAGAAGAAGATAGGAAATAAAACCTGAGGTAGATCAGGGTTGTATAAATAGACTTGATGATCTTACAGGTCTTTTCCAACCTGAAAAATTCTATGTTTCCATGAATTAAATGAGAGAATTGGATAACACTTCCCTGGAGAATCTTCAAGTCCTGCAAGCACCAATAAATCCTGAATTCTGTTCTGCACTTTTTTGACATGGCTTTGTTGGAAGGCTGATGACTTTGCCTTATTCCTTCTGCAGAATGATTTCAGTCTGAGGGTGAAATGTTCTCGAACAGAATGATGAAACTGTAGCTTGAAATCCCCTCATGGAAAGGGGAAAAATGGGTTGGGCTTATGCTTTTCAAAGAAGTTTGCTACAACCAGCAGACTAATGTTTAAAAGAAAACCATGAACAGCACATATACGTATAGATACTATATATGTAGTTCTATACTTAATATATTAAAAATCAACTAAGTTCAGTTTTGTTCTTGGAAAGAATGGATCAATCCCTTCTTGAAGGAACTCACAGTTGTGAATATTAAAAGGACAGAAGTGCTTCTTCCTTGAACTGCAGGACTTGGCTGTATCAATGACGTCCCTAACATTGTCCTGGCTTTCCACAGCCATTTTGAATTAGCATTCTTCTGGCTTATCATACTGGGTGTTCAGGCTCTTATTCTGAGCTAACTTCCTCCAGCTTTTCCATATTCTGTGGCAAAATCTCCAAGGTAAGCAACCTTCCCTCTTTAGGCATTGTCTACACATTAGATACTGCAGCACATGGCCTAGAAAGCTCTTTGCTCTTTAATGGTTCTAAGGGAACTCGGAAGATTATCCACAGGGATACAGAACAAGAAGGGAACTCGTATAAAATTAAATCATATGATCTCCTCCTATTTTCTATGTGCTTTTATACATGTTCAAAGACTGAAGCAACCAGGAGGTTGCCCTGGTCTTAGAACCAATCAGGACCTGCAACAGAGTCTTGCAGAGAAAGGAAATAGGTCTGTAGCTATGACTCTAATTTTATCACATATCCAGCTGGGGAAGGGTGGAGGGACTAACCTGAATCATCCTCAAATAACAGTTTTTTTATAAGAACAGATTGAATAAAATGCAAGATAAGAAAGCTGACTGTCATCTATTAGCAAGGTTAGAAACTTAACTTTTGTTTTTCTGTACTATTTCAGAGGAGAGACTCCCCTGCCTCATCTGAGATCCCTCTGGGAGGAACTTTGCACAGTCAGAAATACCATTTTGCAGGTGTTGAGGTGTTATTGTATTTACTGAGACATAATTTCTTTTTTTGCCTGGGACAGTTTTTCTTGCTGGCCAAATGGAAGATGCTATTGTTAAATAGAAGCATAGCTTTATTTTCCTGCCTCTCTGGGAGCCTCAAGGCAAAACAGAGCTTTCCAGCAGACTACCATTGATTTCATAATTTTGCTTCACAGTGAGAAGAGAGCTCTTGCTAAACGAAACACTTCTGGCTGCCTACCTCCCTGACTGACTGACTACCTACCTGTTACTCACAGGGTGACAGACTTTGTGGTATGGTAATGGTGCTGCTTTTCTCCCCAGCAAGACAAATGAATGTGAAGGAAGAGCTAATACCTGTGTTGCAATATTGACCTCTTTTTGTGGTTCCATAACTGTGTCCAGAAGCAAGCACCTTCACATTACTGGGAAGGGTTCTAGCTCCACCTATTGTCAGTATTCCCTGGTACTTCTTAAGATTGCATTCAGATGCTTATAATTCAGCCAAACTTTCCCCTTGGTTGAAGGTTCCTGTGCTGGGTGACTGCTCAGGTTGATTATATTTTCTTTTAGATTTCAGCCACAATAGTTCAACCATTTTAGTGATGTAGACTATAAAAAAAAATAAATAAATTGGGGTTTAGTGCAACTGAACAAAAAAGTGAAAGAGATCTTTTGACCAGCACTACTGTTGAGCTGATGCTACAAATAGAGACACAGGGACCTATGCTGTATAAAAATGCTATTATTCTTACTTACTGTAATAGCAGCTTTGAGATATATGAAACTGACTACCCTGAATCAGTTGGTAATTTTCTATTAGTTCTCTGTGCTGCAGGTCTTTGTTGTTATTGGGATAGGATAACAAGGCTAACTGGACTCTTTCATCCATCATGTAAGGATAACCGGACTCTCTCATCAGTTGAAGTTTTTTGAAAATCCATTTATTTCTTCAAGAGAGGAGAGAAGAGGGTTGAAGAGAGGAGAATGTTTTCATATTACATTCTCTTACGTAATCATGAGCACAATGGGACAAATTTTAATCCTGGTATTATCTCAGCTTTTAATAACTGATTTTCAAAATTAATAATGTACTTTCATTGTATTTTTATATGATTTTTTTGCGAAAAACCTGGAGCATCACAGTAGCTAAGTGCATGAAAGGACAGCATCAATGTGCCACAGACCTTATATTTTAAAAAGGCCCAGAGCGGTACAATGACGGAAGAAAAGGTGGGAAAATGCATTTATTTGGTGAAGGAAAGTGGAGTGTTCAGTTTTAAGGCATGATAGATTTTCTGTGAATGATAAATCAAAGAAAACTGTGTACTTCCTATATTGTTTCTTTAATAGTTAAATTTCTTTCAGTTGTGGAATGATATGAAAAATGACATGAAAGTGTTGAAAAGAGAAGCTTCAGCAGATAGTAATGACTGCTCAGTTACAGGTGCACTGCTAATAAACTGGCTTGCATCCACCACAAGGTAAATTTTGGAGGTTCAGCAGGGAGATACACAGTTGATCTCTGCTCCAGATGGCTCTGAAAGACTGCTTCACTGAGAGCAGAGCCGCTCTCCAGAGAATGTTGTGACTTTTAGCTCACTGCTGCATAATCTTCTATACCGAACCTCTCAAACAGGAGCTTTGTCTACCTTCCTGGAGATTTCTTTCATGGTCCAGTTAGTTATCTAACCATATGCCCTTAATGAAATCAGCAGTACTTCCTACTCCAGACCTTGTTAAATGTGCAAACCTTCAACAAGTGTCAGAGGATTTTCATTTATTCCTAAACACAGAATGACACTGCACTTCAGAGAAGACACTGCTGATGGGCATTACAGAGCATCAGGTAAGTTGTCATGAAGCCAAATGCTTCTGTCATTTTCTCCATATATATGGTGAAAAGCTTTTCTGTGTGTACACAGATATACACAATTCACTCTTTACATTTATAATGCCACGTTCATCCTGAAACCATAAGTATAGAGAACAAAATTCCAAGCTGTTTTTTCTATTTTTTGCTTTTCACACTTTTTTTTTCTCCTCCAAACTTTACATTTAAACCTCTAAAAACTCCTTGCTCCCAAGTTCTGATGTAATTAATCTTTCTTACCTGTGGTGTCCAAATGTGTGCTAGGCATGTAACCAAGTGCTTGTCCCACCTACATCAGAAAAACGCAGCTTGAAAGAATGAACACAGACATCATGCTGTGAAATTTTGATCACATTACAAAGTGCAGTGGGGACCAAGTTAGAAATTCTCAAGGCAAGCAATGGAGTAATGCGGCTTCTTGCTCTGGAGTAAGATTTATCAGCTTGTCTGCACTCCAGTGCATGTTGTAGAGTGGCTGTTAGTCATACAATGGAGAAAACATAAGTGTTGTTGAACTTGCAACATTATAATTATCAATCTATCACTCCAAATGCTGAGATGTGTTTAACAAAAATTTTCTTAAAAGGAAAACTGTGGAGAAAACATTTTGACTCAATCCAACACTCAGTGTTGATATTTTCTATTTTCAAATTACTCTTCCTTATCAAGTTGTGATTTCGTAGGATTCACATTAGTCAAAATCAGAACAACACATCTAGTTCTGGTGAAACAATATGTCTGAATTTTTTGTTTTCTGATTGTTATTTTGTACACAAGGTACATTTTATGTGTAGTTTTATTTATTACTTTCATTCTGCTTTAGAACACAAAATGTCCAGGGCACAAAATTAAAATCTTGCATTAGCAGGGCAGGAACAGTACTATTAATTTTGCAGGTTGAGTTCAAAACATTTTCCGTTCCAAAATGACACAAAATGCCTGTGGTTTATCTGAGTGCCCAGGAGAGTATGAAAGCAAAGTTTGTTCTTTGTCTGGGACTAAGGCAGCAGCTGTGGCAGGATACTAGCAAGGGGTTGTCAGATCTCAGAGCTTAAGCATGAAATATACTTTTTGGTCCAGAAAAGTGCAGAACTTGGTCTGTTGCTCTACTCAGTCCTCAGGACTCCATACACATGCTGTCCAGCATAATCACATTTGAGCCTGGTGTGCTCAAGCCACGTCTTCAGAGAGCTTGGAGTACAGGTGTGGCTGCAGGTCCTCCTGCGACAGCACACCTTTGGTCCAGAGGTGTTCCCTGATGGGGTGGGTGAGGCACATCAAGGTCCGAGAGCAGCCAAGAAGCTGAAATGGAGCCCTGAGGCAGCAGGGAGCATGAGGGAGATCTGCCAACTCTGCTGAGCGTCACTGTCTGTGTCTTGATCTGGGCCTCCTTCTGCACAGGCACTGTGATGTAGCTCCGTAGAGAGGGGTATCAACATCATAACAGGACAAGGGGTAACAGTTTTAAACTGAAAGAGAGTAGATTTAAATTAGATGCAAGGAAGACATTCTTTCCTATGAGGGTGGTGAGACAGTGGAACAGGTTGCCCAGAGAAGTTGTGGATGCCCCATTCATGGAGATCAGGGAGATCGAGGGATCAGGGCCAGCCAGCATGGGTTTATGAAAGGGAGGTCCTGCCTGACCAACTTGATCTCTTTCTATGACCATGTGACCCGCTTTCTCGATGAGGGGAAGGCTGTGGATGTTGTCTACCTGGATTTTGGTAAGGCCTTCGACACCGTCCCCCACAGCATTCTCCTGGAGAAACTGGAAAATCACGGTGTAGACAAGTGTACCCTCCGCTGGATTAAAAACTGGCTGGATGGCCGTGCCCAGCGAAATGTGATTAATGGAGCAAAATCCGGCTGGCGGCCAGTCACCAGTGGTGTCCCTCAGGGCTCAGTTCTGGGGCCGGTCTTGTTCAATATCTTTATCGATGATCTGGACAGGGGGATTGAATGCACCCTCAGTAAGTTTGCAGATGACACCAAACTAGGTGGGAGCGTTGATCTGCTTGAGGGTCGGAAGGCTTTACAGAGGGATCTGGACA
>VXBJ01002920.1:449350-461164 GCA_013400055.1 Nycticryphes semicollaris
TGGGGTGTTGTGCGTGGGGTTGTGGGTGTGGGGTTTAGTTGGTGGGTGGCTTTTTTGTTTGTTTGTTTTTGTGAGGGGTTTTTTATTTTTTTTTATATTTTTTTTCTTTTCATGTGGTTGGACTCGATGATCTCAAAGGTCCCTTCCAACCACTAAGATTCTGTGATTCTGTGATTCTGTGAGATATTCAGGGTCAGGTTTGATGGAGTTTTGAGCAACCTGGTCTAATGGGAGGTGTCCCTGCCCATGGCAGGGGGGTTGGAACTCAATGATCATTAAGGTCCCTTCCGACTCTAACCGGGGAGGTTAGACTAGATCTTTAGAAGGCCCTTTCCAACCCAAACCATTCTATCATCCTATGATATTAAAAATGCACTTAGTTAACCTCTGTAGCATGCCTGGGAAATGGTTTTCACTGTTTATAATTCTTTGCAGCATTGCAGCAATCCACAGAGATAAGTAGCATCCAGACTTTCTGAGTTCTAGGTCTATTATAATCTGGCTTCTTCCTTCTTCCTTTAGGGTGCCCAGTGCCTTCAGCTGACACAACCAAAGTCTGACTTTCTGTGAGGTTTAATCAAATCAAAAATTTGCATATCAAGGAAAAAGTGTTGAAGTAAGAAAGTCTGAAGGGGTATGCGGATGTACTGGAAGAAAAAAATTACTCCAAAGTAGGTAAAACCTATTACAGACAACCAGAGAAGTCACAGTTACTTCTCGCTTACATACCCGTGTTTGTAGAATTATGTTTCTAGAATTGTGATTTGGTTTGTGTCACTAACACAGACTGTTTTGGAATTTAGGGAGCAATGAGTCCTGGTCTGGGTTTGCTGATAGATTTACACTGGGGTATCTCACTTCTGCTATTGGTTGCCCCAGTTACTCAGCCATTATTTTCGGGGTAGATACTATTACCTACTAGATAATATTTTTCTACTAGATACTAGAACAAAAATAGTTTGTTCAGCACAGCTGAGCTATTGCAGCATTTGCAGGCTGCCTGTCAGTTAAAAATCCCCTAAGATCACTGAAACTTTCCTTCAGCCACAGCTACGTCTGGGAGTTGTGCCATCTACAGGGAGTTGTCTGTCTCTGAAAGCAGTCCTGCTCTACTACTGGAGTGACTCTGTTCAGTCAGCTGCGTTGTGTAATTATTTACATAGAACATCTTTCACACAAACTATTCCAGGATACTCTGCAAAATTAAACAGCACAATTATGTATGAGGAAGCTCTGCTGTCAGACAGTCTTGTGAACCAGGCATTAATGTCACTGGTGAAGAGTTTGCAGACATTCTCAAAAACATTTAGATAAGTTTCAGAGTCCAAAGATAATCAATATATGAGCAATTTAAATACACAAACAGGAGAGAGATACACCATCTGCTTATGAGCTGGAAAGTTGGATGTTTCCTAAGACCACCGTTACAAAATAATCATATAGTTTCTTACCGAGAAGTTTTACCAGTACACATTCCAGATCAACCCTTATTTCTGTAGGTCTTTTCCTTCAGTTCACTGCAGTCCTTTCTTCCATCTGTCCATATAATCACAATACACCATTGGTTAAAAATTATTCTTATGTTTGGTTATCTCTTCACTTTTCTCACTTCTTCTATTACGTTCCAGTATCTTCCCATTGCCTGCAAAGGTCTGCTGTGTTCACAGCTTTCAGCTCCAATTCATGCTGTGCTCTCCAGCTTGTTTAAGTGTCTTTTTTGTAGTGTTCTCATAGCCTTGCTATTGTGCCATTCCCTGTAATGCTTTTTAGGATAACTGAAATTACTTACTAAGAAACTGTTTTCAGAAATGCTTTTCTGTGAAGTATCCTTACTATCCAGCATCCATGAAAGTGCCTTCCAAATGAGGAAAGCTCTGTAGGTTGCAAACTTGCCTTCAAACAAAGAATTCAGATAGCCTAACTTCAGATATTACACCTGGGCAGTAGAATTAAAATCCTCACCCCTCTGTATGGCAAATGAAATGTCCAGGGGGTACTTCTGAGTCCCTAGAGATTCCATGGGTAAATGATATGAGTTTGAAGACCCAAATTGCCCAGAGTTGCATTTGAATAATTGCCTATAGTTCCTATGTGCTTCCACAAGAGAGAACATGTTTACGGACTAAGGGGAGTTTTGGCATCTGAGTAAGAACTTAATGGAGACCCTACTTCTACTCATGACTGACGTACTCTGTTTGTTTGGCCTTCTTGAATTTCCTATGAGCAAGATAGTGATTTAGAAATATGCTGTAAAAATAAATCCATTAGTGTATGTGAATAATCAGGTTCTAGAGTGAAAGGAATCATAAATCATCTAGACTGATAGGCGTTGATTGGTTTAGAGACTGAAACTGAAGACTATCCTGCCTGCTGTGATATTATCTCTTTTTAATCAGTACTGTTGAAGGAGCAGGTAATAGTAACGTGGAGAATTTAAAGTGTCTGCTTAATGTACTCAATGCTCAAAATCAGATAGTAAAGCAGAGAGGTTTCATTAAAATCTTTCCTCTGACATGTTGGCTTTAACTGTATATAACAAGAGATTTGTAATTAAGAAGGTGTGACTGTTTTTCCAGTGTGACAGTATTATAACAGCCAGCACAAGAGCAACTGCCCACTAACAGCAAAGTTGTACCCAAAACATAGCATTTACAGAAAAAAAGCAATGTGAAATACAAAAGAAAGCAAACAAATTTCATACTGTCTGCACAAATAATTAACAAACTGATCAGTAGATTCTCATAAGCAGATTAAATTTAGGAAAATACAACCACCACCCAAGACTAAGGAAAAGTAAAAGCTTTTGAGTTTCAGTCCATCTTTAAAAAATAACTGATTCTTCATCTTTTAATTTTCTTTCTTTTCCAGGAAGGACATTGAGTTTTTTCTCCGGTTAAAGATCCATCTTTAATTGGAGAGTAGAGAGTAGGACTTCATTGGTGAAGGTGTCCTGCAGGCCTCTTTGGGTAAGAACCTGTTTGGAAGGGTTTAATGGGGACACCTAACAGGAGGTTATTTGCCTTGCCTGTTCAGAAACTGTGCAGACTGAGCCTTAGTGTCACCTTTATGAAGGAAACATAAAACTCTACTGAAGAGTATATTTAGGATTGTATAGCATTTCTGGAAATGTCAACCTGGCATTTGTGTTAAAGAGACCTGGCAATTCTTCAAGAAAACACTACTAAAGGCAGAAGCACAAGCTGTCTCAATGCAGAAGGATAAAAGATGTAGTAAGAGATCAGGTTAGTTAAACTGTGAACTCTTCGTTGACATCAAGCCAAAGAAGAGAGAACAGAGAAAGTGTAAAGTAGATCAGATCGCTAAGGATGGATATAAAAAGACAAACTGAGCAAGTAGAAACAACATCAGAAGAACAAAGCATGAGTGAAATATAGATGCAAGGAAACATCAGTAATGACAAGAAATCCTCTGCGCCTTCAATCAGTATATTAGAAGCAAGAAGAAGACCAGAGCCCATGGTTTTCTGCTAACTAATGGACAGGAAAAGTGACTAACAAAGGATATCAAGAAGGCAAATTATACATGTTTTTGAGCCTGTCTTCACCAAAAAGGTCAGCTGTGACCTAATATAGCTACGGCAAACAACAAAGGAGTAAGGTCCCAGACTGCAAAATGGAAAGAACAAATTAGAGAGTAAATTAGGTAAATTAAGGGGTTTCAGCTCAGCTGAGTCTGACAGACTTTATCTTAAGATGCATGAATCATAAAATCATAGAATCATAGAATGATTTGGGTTGGAAGGGACCTTAAAGATCATCTAGTTCCAACACCCCCGCCATGGGCAGGGACACCTCCCACATGAAGACCTGACGGAAGGAAGCCTTTTGGAACCATTAACAATTTTGTGCTTTTGGGGAGAATGGATTATTTACCAGAACCTGTCTTTAGTGAAGGGAGGAAAAAGGGATCTAAGAGATCATACAGTATCTGTTCTATAATCAGTGTTTCTTCAATCCCTGGGGATTAAAAAAACCCAGAAAACGCAACAGATTTGGATATCTTCAGAGCAAATCATGTCAGACCAGTATAAATTTATTCTGTGGCAGCAGAGCTGGCTTTTTGATAGAGGGGAAAAAAATAAAATCAAATTTTACGCTTCTCTATGATGATTAACCTGAGAAAGTTAATGATATCTGTCTCCTATTACAGAAACCAACAGACCTAACAGACTAGTGTTTTTGTTTCCAGTTAATTTATGCAGTTCTTTGAAAAGCAGCTGTTTGACCATTTGGTTTTCTTGAACTTTTAATTTTGTGCACAGAACAAAAGGACTATCAATTTGAACTAATAAAAGTGGTGATCTGAAAGCTTTGAAAGGAATTAAAGAACTAAAGCCACATTCCAAAAACAGTGTCAGGCAGTGGGACTGAGGCAGGATTTATAGGTTATTAAACAGGTAAAGGAGCTCAGGATTGGTCTTGAAAAATACTGAACATGCCACCCAAATCACATTAGGTTACAGTAGATTTTCTCACTTTAAAGTAACAGGGACCAAGCCTGCACTGGTCTTGAAAATAAACATGTAACAACAAATCATAAACTAAAAGCAAAATCTCAGATGAAAGGAGGTCTTTATTGATATAATTGGCCACATGGAAGTATGGACCCCAATATATGAGTGCTCCAAACAATAGACAACTAAATATAAATACTTTAATGAGCATGAAACTGAAAGAAATTGTATGAGTATTTGCTTCATGAGCAAGGCAAATGAGGAAGTTAATTGACTCAAAATAGAACCTAAAAATTAACTGGGGCAGAAAAAAGTGGGTTTTTTTCTTCTGAAGAAACAAAACCTCCTCACTATCTCATTCGTCTGGAATCAAGATGCACATCTTTGCCCTTTAAGGCCATTTCCTTTTTTAAGCCTCATTGCTTGGCGTTACCATGGCTACCGATCATGAACTGAAATCGCTGTGTAATATAGTTTATTTCCAGCCATAATTGTACTGAGGCTCTAGCACTCAGTTTTGAGCAATTAAAGAAGACAGGCTCTAAAGTGGACTTGACAAAAGCCTCTAACCCTATGGGTGGTAAAGCCTGCTGGGATTTATGGGCTCCTTCTTTTTGACTTACAAGGTGCATTAGTATATACGGTGTCATTACAGATGTATCCTAATGTGTGGTAAGTATCATCATCAGTTCATGGAGTTAAATTTGATATTTGTGAAGACAAAGGGCAAAGAGCCAACCTCCATCACTTAAATACACCTCACACCCATCCTGAGTCCTGGAAAAATTACCTCTGCTGCTTCCTATTTTTCCAAGTCCATCTTTGACTGGAAGTCCTTCATCTCTTTGGCATTTGAGCAGAGTATCTTCTGCTCCCTCAAATATTACACTTAACCTCCACGTGAGTTGCACCTTTCCCAGTGAATTGTACCAGGGCAATAGGAAACTTGGAAACAACAGGAACCGACACCCTGGTGACCAAGTAATTTCAGAGGTTGAAGGAGGCAGGACTTTTTTTAATTGCAGTTCTTTCATATTTCACAGGACTAGCTTATATAATTTATATTTATTACGTTGTTTCAACATTCTTACTTAACGCTGCCCTGTGACCACCATAGTGCCCTAAAGACCATAATAATTTTATGTTTGCCTTTGTTTTGGTGATGTAAGTCCTATGCAAAAAGGCTCTGTTCTGAAGATAAACATAGTCAGGCTGAAATAAGTCTGCCCTGGGACAGTAGTGAGTCAATGCTGTTCCTTCTGGGTAAGAAATGAGTTAAGGCCCCACCATAACCTCTTAACACAATGGGAGATGCTGCACTCTGAGTGTGATAAAATGCACAGGAGCACTGCCTATTACAAAAAGGCAGGATATTACCTGCCTGGCAGAGAACTGATACTGGTGACATGCACTAACTCCTGTTCATCTGATTGTGTTGTAGAGCCAACTTCTTGTGTCTGTAGTGACTATAGCATCATTCTGTTTCCTGGGGTCACTGTCTCCTACCACAGAGTAGCTTTGGTTCAGTAGAGGTGAGATGGCCTCTGTTTGAGACCCACTTCTTCTTGGGGAGCTGCTGTGCAGCTTGAGGAGATAATGGTTGTAAGAAATGGGAAGATCATAATCTAAAATGTAGATTCATTTTCACTTTTTCTTCATAATTTTATTGGTTTTTTCCAGTGCTCCTTTTGTGTCTGGTAGAGTTTTTGCAGTTGTTTGAAGAGATTTTGCTCTCCCAGTATACATTATGGCAAACAGAATTAACTAGACCCAGACCACTCTCGCTAAAGTACCTGTGAGTAATCTGACTGTGAGGAACTGATTATAACAGGCAGTCAGATTCACACGGTGTAAATTAGGTGAACTTTAGATTTCCAAGCCCCAGTGAGCTCAATTTCCATACCACTTACCTATTGTTTTCCTAAAACAAGAGGGGCCTGTGGGCACACTGAAATTCACATAGGTGCTCGAGGAAAGGTGCAGGATAGGTCCCATGAAAACTGGGAATAGTGGTGCTTCCTGTTGCTCTCTTTTATTCCCTCAGTTTGTGCTGTTCACCTGGAACTAGGAGATGTGGCATCTAGGCTCTCCTCCTACCCCCCCGACTCTTCATCTCAGCTCTGCCTGTTATTGCCTTTGCTTCAGGGATCTTCTGACATTTAACTATATACTCCCAAAACACCTGACAACTCTTCTGAGAGTGTCACTAGGATGACCTTTCTTAGTTTCATTTTCAAGTCTGTTTCCTGGTGCTGGGATAATATATGATGCTGTTTTATTGTATCCTGTCAGTTTTTTATTTGTTACCCTGAAGTGCTGTGTAGTCTTGACTACCTTTGGAGAAGAATCGTGAGAACTTAAACCACTGCAACCAGTGACATTAGCCTGGCTGTAACTCATATGCTTTAGGTTGGACTGTGTGATTTGAAAATTGTTATTAGTGTTACTGCATTGGCATTAGGAAGCAGGACCAGGAACTTCTGCTTTATCAGGCTTCCTGTGTTGCTTCCATATTCATCTCAGTCCATCCACATTATTCTATGTTTGGTTATACTGAGTGCAGCAACCTCATGATTTCAGTACTTGAAAGGCAGACAATTCAGACTACTACTACACCTCATCCTTCTGGGGACAATCTTGTAAACAGATTATCTATGCAATACTAAAACTGCTACATTACCTTAAGGATGGGAATGTATACTGGTACAGGTGTCTAGTATATACTAATGCAAGTATCTAAAAATGAGATGTCTAACTGAGCTAGTTATTCTAGGCTCCCTTAGAGTTTCTGGAGAGAAAAAGTTACTTATGGATCCACTGCATTCTAAGACAGTGCCTAAGGCTGAGATAGGTTAAGCAGCTGAAATGGTTTACTACCTCAGTGACGCTGAGACAGTCACTCAGCTTCCTACATAGAGTGCTGTCTTCATCCTCCAGGTCCTGGACCTGTGCTGTCATTTGCTTTGCTGCACTGGCTCTGGCGCTTAGATAAACCCTCTGTGAGTTGCTTGAATTTCTTCTCACAGGAGTAGCTGCTTTGTTCTGGTTTCATTTTCTGCCAGACTAAGTCAAAATGGCTTGTGGAAAGGACTCAGAAATTCTGAGGTCAGGACAACACAACTAGTGGGAGCATAGGGGTAGATGTGTGAGGGGATGGGACCCTATAGGTAGAACACAGATAGTTTGCCTCATGCATTTTGGATAGGCCCATATTGAGAAGTAGATCAAACTTTCTTTTCTGTCACATCCTCAGATCGGCCCAAAGCCTCTATCTGTGTAAGTTTGTGTCTAAAGACTGTGTAGGTGCTAGGTAGGTTTAGGCTGTAATCTCCATCCTGCACTCCGAACTTAGAACACAATGATGCTATTTCATGAGTATTTTCACTTACCACTGACAGCAGTTCTGGGAAATGAACCACCTGAAGAAGATTTATTTAACATTTTCTTCAAGCAGTCTTCAGACAGCTACTGGAAATCCATTGAGCTTGTCCTTTATCTGTTCTGAAACCCTGATATCACTCATTGTCATAAGTAAATCCTTTTGTCTCTATGAGCCTTCTTTCCTTTCCTCTGTGCTGTCATCATACCACATATTTCCAAGCTGGTTATAAAAGGCATCTATTTTTGCCCAGGCAGGTATCCTTGCTCTACAGTTTTCCTAAAAGTTTCCAAAGTCTGGTTTCAGGTGTCATCACTGATTCTCTGGATGTCTTCTTCTGTTCCTGATGGTTTTTGCCAGCCTCATTTTGTACCATTTCTCTCCTGGAAAGCAACACTGACATAAGATTAACTGGCTGTCTACAGATCCAGTGAAAGGAAATGGACAGCCCTCCTAAATGACCAAGCCCATTCTCAGCTCACTGCTAAAAGGTCTGCAGAGGGCTTTCTGGTAGATTTAAAAGCTTATTGCTGTTATACCTGACTGCCTACCCATCTCCTGTGACCTGCTGTGCATGCAGTCAGAACTGAAATTCACCCAGTGCTTTGTTTCAGACAACAATGGACCAAATACTATCTTAAGTAACTTTTGCAAACAAAGAGCATACTTTTATTCTAGTCAAATTATCATCCTTCATTGAAAACAGCATGTATCCAAGGAATCTTTTATAGTAACTATATAGGAAACAGCTAATCCTACACACAACAGAACTTAGTTATAGTAAAGAAGATTCTTGCTTTTCTAATTACCTCAAAGTAATGAAGTCAAGCTCAGTTCAAGTCTGGGGCTAGCTTTCCTACCAAAACAAGGAGTAAAAGACAATTTGTCTATTGTTTTTACTTTCCCTAACCATTTTGACATTGCAATTTTAAAGCTAATTACTTGATGACAGGGATCAAAGGCAAATCAGTAAAGTCACTTTCCAAAGGCTGTTTTTGATAATGTTCTTTTCTGTGTTCTTCTCTGCTTAAAAATATTAATACTTTGGGTTATCTAAAGAGAAAGGGGTGGGGATAGGTCGGGAACTGAAAGGCATTTTAATGCAGCATTTTTTTGTTCACATAGATTGAAGATAATTACAAATAACATTTTATTTTACAGAAAAAATCCCAGACAGACTGCAGATAATGTATCTCTAATGTCAATATAAGCAACTGTTCCTCTTCGTTCCCTGGACTTAAAGCAACATTTCACAGCCAGGGTGATATGACATTTCCCTTCTATGTATAAGCCTTACCAATAGAATCCCAGGATTATAAACTATTTGAGTGTGGGTGGGACTTCTGGAGGTCATTTGTTCAACCCCATGCTCAAAGCAGCCGCAAGGGTCTTGTCCAGCAGAACTTTGAATATTTTCATACTTGAAGTTTCCACAGCCTTTTTGGACAACCTGTTCAGGTGCTGAACTGCCCACATGAAGAAAATCTTTTTCCTGTATCTAACTGGAATTACCCTTGTTGCAACCTGTGGCTGTCATGCCCCTTGTGCTTTTGTTGCTTGCCTCTGTGAAGAGGCAGGTTTGTTTTCTTCATATCAAAGTTGGAAGTTATTTTCATAGGACAGCTAGTCTAAGTCCTTGTTCTGGCAAGGATCAAGGACCCTGACATTCTGAGTAGCAAAGGTTTCCTGAGACGGTCTTTAAAACATCCAGTAATGGGAATGCCACAGCTTTGGTAGCTTATTGATGGTTATTGATCTTTGTGGTTAGGAACACATACCATAATATCTAAACTATATCTTGTCCTACAGAAAATTAATTATTATTGCTTTCTTTCACTCCATGGAAATGAAAGGTCATGTATCACCATCCTTTCAAATGTTTTTAATACTGGAATTATTATCATGTTGTCCCAATACTGTTTTTTTTAATTCCAAAAATAAACCAAATTACTTCTGCATTGATGGATAGATCACATTTTCTAAAGTTTCTCAGCATTCTTGTTATTCTTCTCAGTGTGACTGTATCTCTCGTAAAGTTTAGTGCCTCGAGCTGTACGGAGACAAAAAGATTAATTGCTTCATACGTTCTGCAGATGACACATTTGGGATGGTGATTTGCTTTGTCTGTGAGAACACTGCATAGTAGTCCTGTCATACCATTTGTGGTCCACAACAGAATGTAGTGCCTTTCCTCCAAGGTACTGTTTCACTCATATTTTCTTTTTTTTTGTCTTTTTATGTATGTGCAGTTGCCGTTTTCTTCTCCTGAGTTCATCTTTGCATATACCAATCTATTTATTTTTGTTATTGTTTTCAACCCCTTTCTTTCTAGTCTCAAGTAATTATCTTGACTTCCAATCCTGTACTTGGTGTTTAGAATCTGCTCTGAGCATTGATGTCGACACACTTTGTAAGACCTTCTCTTCCCTCAACTTACCTATTAATCAACATGTTCATTGACACTCAGGAACTCAGGTGAGCACCCTGTTAGTTCTCACTTGAAATGCTGTGCAAGTTTGGTGTGATCTACTAATACTTAGTATGGAATAATTTGCTGCAAAGCCACCTTTTGACAATTTATCTAGACCATTTCTCCTGTTTCCTTGAAACAGTGTTAAAGAATATGGTCACCTAAAACAATATTTTGGGGACATTTAGACACTGAGCTCCAAAACATCAGTTTTAACAATTCCCTCTTTCCTAATGCCCAAGCCCTGACTCTGAAGGTCAACATTCCCCAACACCTAGATTTTCCTGTCCTTAAGCGCTTAAGCTGTGAAGCTGAGAGCCAGCTCAGAACTAAATTCGTTCAGGATCTTGAAAGCAACCATAGGGATTCCCACTTTCTGAGGCCTATTGAGACAGGAGCACCCCAAACACGCATTCACAGGATCTTACCCCAAGACATTTTTCTTGTCAGCATAGCTATATGCTTTCCCTGCACAGCAACAGCTTTGTGACAAACACTCTTCTTTAAGCCTCCCTGTGTCTTCACCATGGATTTTGCCAATAAAGCAGCATCAACTCTGTGGGCGATTTTCTTACACCTCTAAACAATACAGGTATGCCAGCAAAATCCTGTGGCGGAGACCTGGCTTCAATTTCTTCAGTTCCAAACAACGTGTTTGCTTTTAAAAGCTTCCCCCCTTCCCCTAGGCACTAAATTTACACTTGTCATTTGAGTGGTGACTCATACCCTTCTGACTCAGCCGCATCTAATCAGTGGCCTATTGAAAAAAATTATTTTTCTCTGGCTTTGAAGAGCCATGTGTCAGTTTGCACACTAACCACCAATTCATGCACTAACAGACAACATGAAGAACAATCTAGACTAGACAGTCAGCCCCACATCCAGGCTCCAAATAAACCAATGCCCAAACTTTCTCCGAGCTTGTCCAGTTCAAACAGTTTAACAGCACTGAAAAGGGTCCTTTTTATCCTCTGACAGAAGCAAGGAAAAATCATCCTGCCTTTTTTTTCCNCCCTCTTTTTTTTTTTTTTTTTTTTTTTTTTTTTTTTTTTTTTTTTTTTTTTTTTTCCTGAGACTTTCTTCTATGCCAGACCAACAGATTCAAAGAAGCAGGCATGCAGTGCAGATCTGGGAACAGAGTCCTTCCCCTGACAATGATGATCTCTTACCTACCAATGTGCAGATAAACTCTGGGTGTATCTACACTAGCATTTCAGCTCAGATCACCACTGGGTTTTTTAAATTAATCTCCTTTTCTGCTTCCCATGTTTTGCTTCACATCAGAAAGCAGTCATGGAAGACAGAAACTGGGTTCCTGCTGGCTAAAACCAGAATGGAAGATAAGCCCTAGGTGTGCACCTATTTCACTCCAGCTGTTAATGGGTGTCAGGGGGGGGGAAACCTCGCAACCAAAGATGAGGAAAAGGCTGAGATACTTAATGCCTTCTTTGCCTCTGTCTTTAATAGTCAGACCAGCTACCCCCAGGGTGC
>VXBJ01002920.1:461698-490237 GCA_013400055.1 Nycticryphes semicollaris
TTTTTTTTTTTTCATGTGGTTGGACTCGATGATCTCAAAGGTCCCTTCCAACCACTAAGATTCTGTGATTCTGTGAATCCAGGGGACCAAATTAGACACTCCCTGAAATTGTGGACAGTGGGTTGTCAACATAGTGTTTCCCTCAAAAGATCCATTTACATTAGGCCACACTACTTGCCAATGCAGACAGGTTTCGTAGATCATGCCACAGGTCCTTTCCCAAAGAACTCCAAATTCCTTGGTTATGCCTACTCCCTCACCCAAATAATGTGCTTCTGCCGCTTTTTTACCATTGCACTAGTGCCTTTCTGAGCAAGTTCTTTCCAGGAGCTAAGTCATAGAAAAATTACTCACTTTTTTGCAGAGGTAATTTTCTGTAATCATTGTATAACGACTATGTCAAGGTTAATCAGTGTCTTGAGGTCCTATGTATTCCCTCTGGATTTTGATTTGATATTAAATTGGTTTGATTTCTTCTCAGGAAATCAAATAGCTCAAATGGTCCTCCAAATAGCTAATTAAACTTCAGTCTTTGCCCACTTACAAGTTTTGTGTGTTTTCACTCTCCTTTTGAAGTGTGTGCAAATGTGTTCCTCTCATATGTTTCTTCTTTAGGTGCAGCTCAGGTGCCTTTGGCATCAGTTCATCATTGTCACTCTTTCCTAGAAAAAAACCAGACCTAATGAGGTATGAGGAATCCTATATTGGTAGAAACAAAACCATCTTCTTGCTTACTTTTCTTTGCGTTCTAGAACTGATCACTTGTGATTCAGGATGAAATGTTTTTTTACCATTCACATGTCTTTCTCCCTTCCAGAGGTTTCAGTTCTGGTGGGGATTTTCCCTGCTCTCATTTATTTTTACATTGAAAACCAAGTGATGTTCAGCAATCATGGAGATTTTCTTGCAGTCACTGTCTAAATGACAAACACTCAGCCTTGTGTATCAGAGATGTCCCTGTTATAACATTAATTCAGCTTTAGCAAATTTTTATTCCAGGTTCTGATTTTATACAGTTCCTTACACCTACCTTATCTTATGCAATGTTTCAGGAACTGAGGCACCTAACTTAAGAGCTGTGGATTTCAAACCACAGGCTGCCAGGTTTCTCCTCACTCAGGAACATCTGCAAGAGAACTAAAACTTGAAACTTGACTACTTCATTCTTGTAAAAGTGCTTTAAACACAAACCTCTTCTTGAACCATTAAAGGACAAGAAAAGAACTGTTCTTGTTCAGTGCCAAATAATAATTAGAAAGAGATTGAGCATCCATTCTCTTAGGTAGAATAATATGAAATACAAATCACAATCACAGCTTAAAAAAAAAAAAGTTTTAAATTAGCAGAAAGGAAATTGCTTCATTGAAATATCCATTTCAGAGTGTGTCCATTAAAAAGGCAGAAAGAGATTGTGACAGTTTTTATGCCAGCATGGAAATATATCACAATCATCAGAATTAATTTAAACTCCATCCTTCATTATAAAGAGTGGCCAACCATGGCTGCCTTTTGCCATATTCATAATTTCACAATGCTTATAGATTGCTGTAATGCAACTGTGTGGAATTTATGAAATATGACACAGGAGATGGGATTCATTGTCTTGATAAAAAGGAACCCATTTAAAGTAGGTATGTCAATCAGATTATGCAACAGCAAAAGAACAATTTATTTTCTGCCTAAGGAGCATGGTAGCATAAGTCTCTAGAAATTCGGTAGGTACTTGAGTTGACAGCATCAGGATTTCCTGCTCACAAAAAATGTACTAAACTGAAGAAAGACAGTGGTAACGTCAATCACAAACAATGACCTTGATATAATTTCAATATGTCATTGGCAGCACACTGCAAAATGCAGCAGGCCTAAAATAATTGAATGGTTCTCAGAAACTCAATTTAATAAATAAAATGGTTGTTAGAGGAAAACAAAATACTGTTTACAACTCCTTTTTTTTCCTCATAAAAGCTGCTTACATCCAAAGTCTGAGATTGTTTGGCTCCTTTTTCCTTAATGGCTTTACTTAAAAGACTTGCACAAACAAAAAGAACATCTGAAAATGTAGATCACACAAAGCGAAATTCTATAGTGATGTTATTCTCTGAATGTGGATTCATAGGGATGAATCCCAGAATTTCAAAGTCCTTGTGAAATTTCATGGGTTTTTTTTCCAGTAGAAAAAGAGTATTTTCACAACTTATTATCTTAAAAATATAACAAGAAAAAAATATAAAAATAAGGAATTTAAGACACTGAGAGACATTAATTAGAGATACAGAACAATGCACCATAGTTTCCTGTTCAGATTTTTGAAATAATGCTTACTTGTTTAGAGTTTTACGTTTCAAAAAAGTTGATACAGATAAATTTTGCATTGAGCTTTGAAGTTACCAAGGTTTTTCCAGTAGTTCAGCTTGTTCTTCTTCTTTTACTTTTGAAGATTGAAGCCTTTTCCAACTTATAATATCCCCCAGAACTAGTTTGGTGAATGGAAATTTTGAGTCATGTTCTTATGAATCTGCTTGTGCCTTGCTGTGAAAATAGGTTTGGTTTCTCTAATACCATTATTACCATTTCCTTTATTTCAGTGCTTTCAAAAATGTTTTTTTGACAGTGTACAATGTGCACTGGCTAGTACTGAGTTATGCAGAACTTCAAGAAATTTATTCTTTCATGTCATGGCATCTTACCAGCAATGGGCTTCACTTTCTTCACTTACCTGAAGGCAGAACTCCATGATTTAACTACTGAGAAAGGAGAAATGGGTTATCTTCGTTTTCAGTCGTCTACATGATTCAAGAGAGTTTGTTCAAACAATTCCTTTTTGCTCAGTCAAAGGTATGTAGCAGTGTGAAACAGAGTAGCATGAGGCCTATTTGCCTGAGTTTTATGCTGAAAACTTCTAAAACTCAGGGTGGGGACTGATCTCGCTGCCTTGGACATCCTTTAGAGCCTACATCTCAGTCAGTCTTCCCAAACAGGCCTATAAGCTATTTCTCTTATCTGCCCTCCAGGAGAAGTCCATTAGCTCTTTAATACTCTTTTTGTATTAGATCTTGACAAGCCATATTACTTTCCCTAGTACCTAGTGAAAAAAGATTTTACAATGAATGTTCAACCCGTGGTTCTCTTTCTCTCTTGGAACTGTTTACCTTATGACTATAATTTTTCTTCTTTTTGTTTGCTTTAGAGCTTCTTTGCTTTGACATTTATGTGACAGAATAATATCCAGTGATGGGCTAAATTCAGTTATACATATTATTCATAGAAATGATATAGATAGAAGACTCTAGTTTGCAACTGTTTCTTGGGTGATGAGAGGGCATGTTGTGGTTAAAACCTAATGCACTGATAAATAAATTGCAACTGCCATATTTTGAGGCTGTGCAGCTATTGGTAGCATCTTCCAAAAGTGAGAGTAAGGCTATTTTCAAAAAGATATTGCAGGGGGAGGATTTTAATGTGTCCTGGTTATGTGTCCAGGACATAATGTATCACTGCAAATAGGATAGAAAAGATGGAAATTTATTTGATCGATTCTAACATAGAAGGTATGATAACTGAGAGTAAATTACAGGCACTTCTATCAGATAATCAGCCTTTATGGCAAAGTGCAGAAGATACTAAAAACTTACATCAAACCCAGTATTTCTAAAGGTAAACAGTAAAGCTGAGAAAATGATGATGTTGCACAAAAGGTACTGAGACAGGTTCACATACAGATGCTTATTAGTGGATCTGTAGCTGATGATATATATCCACTCAAATAGTGCAAGTTACTTCTGGAAAAAAAAACAAAAACGTAAGTGGCAGGGGAAGGGGAGGAGGAGAAAGAGACATGAAGAGGGAAACTTATTGCCTGGGCCCAGACAGGAAGAACAGAAATAGAGTCTTTGTTGACTGTCGTCCTCTTGGGAGGCCGTGGATGTAGTGTTCGGCACAGCTGGTGGTAAGGATGAAGATGACAAGGATAATGATGATTTTATTATGTTTTTTTCCATAGCAGTATATAATCTTCATTGTGAGCCACTCATATTCCCTATTGTTTCCACTTACGTTACAATTAGCACTAATTGGAGTATACTAATTGGGTGCAAATTTTGCACATTGGCTACCTGTTAAGCTTCTGTGTACATAAATTATGAGATAATATTGATGGAATAGTTAAATTTCTGCTCTATATTTTTCCTCCAATATGAGCCCAGGTCTACAAAACAAGAGGTAAGCCATGAGGAAAAAGAGGGATAAAGTGGTGGTTGTTTCCCATAATAACTTGCCCTGAAAAATCTGTTGGGGTTTCTAGGTGCAGGGCATAATGCAAGAATAAAAGCAGAAAAGTACCACTATGGAGATTCCTAAAAACTTGCTTGGAATGGTACAGAGCTGAGAACAGCATAAGGCACTCTGCAATAGTAAGTGCCATTTTGGTTCATATAGCTTTCACTTGCCTATTTGGGAAATGTCAGCTAACTCAATAAACATGCCTATTCCAATTTTACCTGGACTTTAAAAAATATCTTTATCACTTATTTGACACCTATCATTAGCAGCTTCCCTAAATGGCTATTTCAGCCCCAGGTGAATGTACTATCTCATATTTGCTATGGTGCCCGTAAAAAAATTATAAACATAATACATCCACAGCTGACTTTTTGCTGACTTGTTTTAACTAGTTATTTCCTAGTGTCCATGTGTCTGTTTGCTGTAACCTGTTTCTGTCGTTTTTTTCTAAGCTTGGAAGGCCCTTAAGACAAGGACTACCTTTTTACTGTGTTTGCAGAGTACAAACACACTCAAGAAAGCAAGCAGTACCACAGTACAAATAACAAAATAGAATATTTTACTTGTTCTCACAACATTTATGAAAGTTAATGCAAAGCAGTCTAAGTTTTGCAAAGCAGTCTGAGTTTACATGGTTGAGTAAGTCCTCTATGTAAGTATCTCATACAGTCTTTTCAGCCATGATATGCACTTTTCATTAGTGTGAGTCATGAATGAGCTCTGGTGGGTCTGCGCTGCACAGTGCAAGAGCAGGGTGCTCCCCCAAAGCATCTGGGCCATTATTTGGTCATGTTAAATAGTATTAGATGAAAACTGTGGTCAGTAGACACACAGGTGCTAAAAACTGGTGGAAAAAATATAATTTTCAGAAAAAAAAAACCTTAAGTTCTTCTTGATTCATCTTGAAATGGATGAAATTTCTGTATAACTTGTCATGCCATGCAAAATCTGAAATGTTGAACACAGTGACTTATTTTCACAGAAAAGTGACCTTTCATGCCAAGATTTTTAAAGAGTTTGACATTTGGGAAAGAATGAGGTTCAAGCGGAAAGTGGTAAAAGTGGTCACAAATGAGTATTTGTTAAAAGGTTTTACCTTAATGGACTGTAATGAATGTAAAGATATGCAAAACTGTTAGGCAAACGAATCCAGATGAGACGAATTAGAATAAATTAAAATATTGCTTAACAGCATAATTAACCTTTCAAAATTTCAAAAGAGTTATCAGTTAGTTTGAGAAAATCCCACCCTGAAAAACAGCAAGGGCCAAATTTTATGCTCAATTAAAATTCTGCAAATTTCCTAAATTTGGAGGAATTCCTCTGAATTAGGAGAGTCCACATGGAAATTGGTGTAGGAGTCTCACTCCCTCTGTCTCTTCCCTGAATTTCTTCTAATGCAGTCTCTATAACCCCAGAAACAGCCCACACCTTCCTGTTTATGCTTTTTTCACAAAACCCAGTCATTTGAAAGCCTAATCATTTTCTGAGCTGGTTGTTGCTACCGGTAACAAAATTGCATGTTTGCTGTGCATAAAAGCAGAAAACCGAAACCTAGCCTTCTTTCATAACTAGTTCTTTAGGCAGAAAAAACAGTCTGTAATCAGGGATGAATATTATATAAAGACTAAGTACTTCCACAAAGTAAGGAAGAGGAAATGAGTGGGACACTAGAAAATTTTATCTCAAAGGATCCTATAGTACACTTTGTGTACTAAGATTGGGTTTTTCAATGCGTCTTAAGAGGGTTCATCTGTTGAGCCTGGTGGGGAGAGTTTACATGTATACATCTGTGTATGGAGCAGGGTGGGGAGGAAGATGTGCATCAGCCTCAAAACAGTGTGTTAAAGTAGTTAGTTGCTACATGACATTAAGCTCACAAAATGCTGTAGCTCGGGTTTTCTGTGCCATTGTTCCTTGGTCTCCCTCTACACCTGCATTTGGGTGTAGTCTGTCCCATGTCCCCCAGATAGCCCTTGGCTACAGCCTGTTGGAATTTTTAATTTCTCTGCACTGGATTTTTTTCCACTTCATTCTCTGGCTTTTTCCAGAGAATATCCCTGTGAGGGATATATCTCTTTGCTGCAGTCAAGTTAGGCTTCTTCCTCTTTATTGAGAGCAGCCTTGAGGAGAAGGACTTGGGGGTTTTGGTGGACAAGAAACTCAACATGAGCTGACACTATGTCCTGGCAGCCCAGAAAGCCAACCGCATCCTGGGCTGCACCAAAAGAAGAGTGGCCAGTAGGTTGAAGGAAGTGATTCTGCCCCTCAGCTCTGCTCTGGTGAGACCCCACCTGGAGTATTGTGTCTAGCTCTAGAGTCCGCAGCACAGGAAGGGCATGGACCTGTTGGAACGGGTCCAGCAGAGGGCCATGGGGATGATCAGAGGGCTGGAACACCTCTGCTATGAGGACAGGCTGAGAGAGTTGGGGTTGTTCAGCCTGGAGAAGAGAAGGCTCCAGGGAGACCTTGAGGCTGCCTTCCAATACTTAAAAAGGGCCTACAGCAGAGCTGGAGAGGGCTTCTTTATCATGGAGCGTACCAATAGGACAAGGGATAATGGCTTTAAATTGGAAGAGGGGAGATTTAGATTAAATACCAGAAAGAAATTCTTTACTGTGAGGGTGGTGAGGCACTGGAACAGGTTGCCCAGAGAAGTTGTTGATGCCCCATCCCTGAAAGTGTTTAAGGCCAGGCTGCATAAGGTTTTGAGCGACCTGGTCTAATGGGAGGTGTCCCTGCCTGTGGCAAGGGAGTTGGAATTCAATGATCTTTAAGGTCCCTTCCAACTCTAACCATTCTATGATTCTATGATTCCCATCTGAGCCACCAGCAAATAGAGACATGCAAACCTGATGAAAATGGTGTGCAGTCCGTGCAGGAGGTGCCTGCCTATTAATCAAATTCCAGCCAGGCTGTATTGATTCCTGGCAACTTCAACGTGTTGTGAATTTAGAATGTTTCTGGTGAAAACAGGAAGGCAACTGACAGTAGAAGGCTCCTCCTATAAGGGCATTTAAAATTCTTACTCCAGAACTAGAAAGGATCTGATAAGGAGTGAGAAGATTTCTTCAATCACAGTATCAGAAACTTGGTGGGGTTGAAAAGGCCGTCTGAAGATAATCTAGTTCAAACCCCCTACCCAAGCAGGATCAGGAGGAGTAGTTTGTCCAGAACTATGTCCAGCTAGGTTTAGAAGATCCTCCTGAACAGAGACTCCACAACATCTCTCACAGTAAATAAATGTTTTTGTGTTTTCAGATGGAGTTTCATGTTTCAGTTTTCTTCCCATTAGTTTCTTGTCCTGTCGGTGGGCACTAGTGAGAACAGTTTGGCTTTCTCTTCCTCCTTCCTTCCTATCAGATATGTATACACATGGATAAAATCTGCTTCAGCCTTCTCTTTCCCCAGCTGAATAGTCCTAGCTTTTTCAGCCTCTCCCTGTATGTAAGATACTCCTTAAATCACCTTAGTGGCCTTTCTTTGGGCTGACTTCACTAAGTCCATGTCTTTCTTGTACTGGGGAGCCCAGAACTAGACCTGGCACTCCAGATGCTCTCATAAGTTCTGAACAAAGAGAGGTCACCTCCCTCCACCTGCTGACAACACAGCTTCTAATGCAGCCCAGGGTGTTGTTGGCTGTCTTCCTGCAGGGACTCATTGTTGGCTTATGGTCAGCTTGTTGTCCACCAGGTCAGATCCTTCTTTGCAGAGCTGCTTCCCAGCCAGTCATCCCTCAGCCTGTTTTCCTGCCTGGTATTATTCCTCCCCAGATGCAGGGCTTTGCATTTCCTTTTCTTGAGCTTCGCAAGATTTCTGTCAGCCCATTTCTTCATCCTGTCCAGATTCCTCTGAATAGCAACACACTCAGCTAGTGTATCAGCCACTCCTCCCAGTTTTATTTTTTGTAGATTGTTAGGAGCCAAACAAGAAGCTTCTCCATCAGAAATAGCCGGACTATGTTAAGTGAAACTTAGAAGAAGAAAAGGTCATCCAGAAGCAGAAAGACGGCATAGAAAACGTCCACCTTACCTTTAGAAGTCTGCAAAGTTTTAAGTAGTTGAAAATACAACAGGAAGCATCAGGGTCACCTTTATTAGGGTCACCTTTATTACCATGAGAGACATCAGCTCCATCTGCCATTTCCTGACCATTGCCACCAGCCAAGGCAGCCTAGCCAGAACTCAGCACACCACCACATTCCAGTTCCACCAGTCGCTTATCACTGAGCCTGAATAAAAAGGGAATGACATAGCCGAAATATGCAGCATCTTGGAACAGATAGTCCTTTCGTCCAGACATTTGTTATCTGTGATGGTTTTCTTTCTTTTCTCGCTATTTTTTGCCAGAGAAGGCAACAAGACATCTGAAAATTTAATGTAATATTATGACATGCCATGTACAGAGAGCCCCAAAATATTAAAAGAACACATTTATTCACATTCATCATCTCTGCCTTGCTAATTTTAAGTCTTCAATCAATGAGGTAATTTATCCCTCTCTGTAGAGGCTGGTCTAACAAGAAACTTTTATGCCTCTGTGTGCAAAAAGATGGACAATGAGGGGATTTTTGCTGAAAGGTGGGTGTATTTAATCCATCAGTTCAGTTTTGAACAAAATACCTCGGAAAGTTGAAACAGATGGGCCAGAACCTTAAGAGAGCTGAGCTGGCTTTGCGATGTGGCTTAAAATGGAGTAACGGCGCTACAGCTGATCAGGCTGTTTTCCTCCACATTACTGCCTCATGTTGGAGTAGAAGCCTACGAGACTTCTTTTTGAAGCATGGTCAAAGACAGGACAGAACATTTTCATCACAATGCTTGAAGTTTGTTATGCTTTAAAGAGGAATCTCATATTTTGCTGTTGGACACGTAATTCTTGCAAACAAACAAAAAACAGATTGAACCTTAAATCACTCCTCACCAGCTTCCAAATAGACTCTTAAAATCTGCTGGTGAACATCAAGGGGAGAAATTAATTTGTTATTCTCCACAAGTACACTGGCTAGGACTGGTGTTTTGCAAGAGTCACAGCTGAAGCATAGCAAATTCTGAGGAAATCATAACTCTCTTACGCAGCTCTGATTATTTGTGTTTGTCCAAGTACATATGCTACTTCTGCTCTCCATCAGCTGGTCTGAAAGCTTTCTGGCTGCCTCCATCATAAGTGAAATGCAGGAAAACGCTGTTTCAGCTGAAAGGAGGATTAGGGCATGTTTTTCCCCTGGCAAGTCTGCCAGTGACAGTGATGGAGCGGTAGGGATACAAACTCAGGAATGCCAAGTCTATTTTCTCTCAAAAGACACCAGGCAACTATGAAAAAGCTGTGAGGCCAGGAAAAGAAAAATCCAGTGGGCAACCTTGTGCTACACCAGTGTTTGTCCATTACCTATTCCAGGGGGGCAGAACTTCTCATGAGACAGGGCCCTGGGAGGAAGTTGAATTATCTTTACTTACTGCACAATAGTGAGGGTGACAAATGTCGGTCTGTTGCTTGCAGCACACAGCCATGAAAGGATGGAGTCCCAGCTTCCTTGCTTGGCTGTACTGCATCCTTGTAGCTCATGCTACTCAGCTCAAACTCATTCTGAGAGATAGAGCCAATAGGGAGACACACCTAAAGGCAGCCAGGTGGTAGACCTGCAACCCGTCAACTTGTGTTGCTCCTCAAAAGTAAGGATGTGGCTTCAGTGACAGTGACTGTCAGGTGTATGGCCGATTTTGAACCTCAAGCAGCTAAGAACAACCAAATTAAGCTTCAGCAGCATCTCCTAGAGGACTGCCAGGCTCAAGGTCAGCTGAGCAAACTGCAAATAACAAACGTGAGATACTTGTCTTCTAGAGTGATACAGAACTGCTGTACGGGCTTAAACTGGATGTTTGTATCACCCAGCCTTTCATTGCTGGTGTTGGCATGTAGCAGATACATAGGAAAGTGAGGACTTGCTGGAACTGCAAGAGGGGTCATGTCACAGTCTTATAATCGTGAACTGAATCACAATTGCATGAAGGGCTGTTCATGCATTTGGATCTAATAAGACAATAAATTAATGCTTTTTCTTACGTTTTTCAGAACAAGGTGTTTCAAAGAGTAATACAAATGTACTGTTATTCTGTGTTGTTAATGACATGAATCCTGTATCAAAATGAGAGCTAACAGAAGTGTATGTGGGAAAACCTGAAGTAATCTCCTAAAACAGGAAGCTTTTAAACAGAAAAATACTTTCAAAATTTGACTGGACAAGGTCCTGATCAACCTATGGTATCTTTGAAGTTGGCCCTGCTTTGAGCAGGGAGTTGGACAAGATGATTTCCAGAGGTCCCTTTGCATCTGAATTATGTTCTGATTCTACTCTGTGATTCTAAGAATATGACAAGATTACAGATATGTTCAGTAAGAAATAAAGTTGGACTAGCACTTGTTTTAACCTCTTCCTTTTGGAGAAAAGCATTCATTAGTAGTGAGTTATTTCTCAGCTCACCTCCCTGAAACTTCAGTGTCATGACCTTGTGAGTTTTCATTCAGCTGAGCTACAGGTTTAGCACCATGGTGCACGTTTTTTTAAGTAATCATGGGTTAAACACACACAGATATTGGCAGTATTCTGTTAAGTATCTCCTTTTCTCTGGTTCCCTTATAATTCCCACAGTAAATTGCTGACATGTCACCTTGACAATCTTTTAAAGGAGAGATCAAACAAGTGGAAAGTATTTTAAAATAAGACCTTGGAAAACATGAGCGTACAGTGTGATTGCAGGACACGAATTCAACTGGTATGAAATTATGTCATTTGCAAGCATATGTCATCTGGAAGCACTTTACTTCACCTCATGTGTGTGGGAAGGAGAGGGTTGTGGCAGGGGAAGGCAGCCTGGGGAAGCAAAGGTGTTTGGCTTATGGCCGCTTCAGTTCATGGCCTCAGATGGTGAAGTTCCATGTGAGCTACATCTCACTGCTGGAGGAGGGAGTTCCTGCTCCCTCCTCTCCCCTGGCCGCTTGCTCCTACTCTGGGTTAACCCTGGTGCATGTCAGACCCTTCCCCAAGCCCACTCTCCTCACTAGCACAGCACAAAGGTGATCTGCAGAAAAGAAGTGGTTGGGGTCACGGAGTTCAATCATCTCCATGAAGGGTCCCACAAATACCAGAAGTGGTGCAAACCCAGGGTATGATGAGGGAGTGAGAGAGGAAGAAGAACAGAGCAGAGAGCAGGAGCAACGAGCTCCTAGATCAGTTCAGAAGCTGTTGGCACCCAACTGACCCCTGGAGAAATAAAGGCAGTGGATTCACTAACAGTCCATAAAAATCATCCCCCTTAAATCCCTGCTCTCAACCTCCCAGGGCCTGTCTTCTCCTTTAAGGAAGAGAGGCACCAAAAATTTGCACTGAGACATTACATCTTAAGCCTGTCCAGGCAGAAAGTGGTATGCTAATATCAAAAATACCCTTTACTTTTCCTTTTTACCTTCACAGTAACTTCAGACACAGAAACCTTCATGCACTTTTAAAAATGGAATAAATTGGCTTATTTAGTTCTACGCTCGATTGCTGCCTTTCCACCACTTCTTTACCTCTGTGAAATTAAGTTACATTTTCCCAGAATATAGCAGATTCAACAAAAATTAAATAATAATGCTAACATTTCTTCTGTAAGTAAACTGATGTCTCTCTAAGGTTGGATGAGGTTACTAGGAGCTTTGTAGAATACGTTGTTTAGTTAAAATTAAGGTTTACTTAGATACTGTTGAATCTGTACTTAACACACGTCACTCTGGTGTTGTCAAGTTCTTTGAGGCTTTAGTGAATTAATTTTTCCGTCAGAGGAACATTCTTGATCCAATGGTTCCATGCAAATGTAACAAACTTTTCTGTACTTCTATGCCTTAAAGTACTGACAACACTCTACACCAAACAAATCAGGGCAACCAATGACCAGTCCAGTCATAGTTTGGGTTGTAAAATAAGATTATGGCACATAAATTGGGCCATTTATGGAGGAGATTAGCTTTATATCCTGCTGACACAGATGTACTTGATTGCCACTTATTCCTCAATCCATGTTGATTGCCATATTGAACCAGGGAAGAGACGGGCCAAAGCCTACTTCTCCTTTTCATGGAATTGCAGAGTCACAGAATGATACGGGGTTGGAAGAGGCCTCTGGAGATCATCTACTCCAAACACCCTGCCAAAGCAAGTCCACCTACAGCAGGTTGCACAGGAAAATGTCCAGGCAGGTTTTGAACGTCTCCAGAGATGGAGACTCCACCACTTCTCTGGGCAGCCTGTTCCAGTGTTCTGCCACCCTCAAAGTAAAGAAGTTCCTCCTCATGTTTATATGAAATTTCTTATGTATAGGTTTGTGCCCGTTACCTCTTGTCCTCTCACTGGGCACCCCTGAAAAAAGACTGGCCCCATCAAAACAGGGGGCAGGTCATCCAGTGGTATTCTACCCACACAGGACTGAAAAGGGATTAGTGTTATGTTTCCAGATCACATCCATATATAATAAAAAACTGAATGAGAGATTTAGTATTCAAACCTAATGGTCAAGAAAAAACCCCCAGCCCTTTAAGAAGCTGTCTCAAAGACTTTTTGTCTTGACATGGGTGAATAGTTTCATGTAACAGTGATGTTGGTAAAGGAGAGGTTTTAGGTGTTGGACACTATATTGATACAAGCAAGACTGCAAGGCTGGAATCTTACTATTGGAAAGATGAAATCATTTCCATGGTAACAGTGAATAATTTTTTCCATCAAAAAGAAAGAGAGAAAAGAGTATGACTCAAACCAGAACTGCTCAATCTATCTTCTAAGAGAAAAAAAAAACAAAACCAGAAAAGAGCAACAAGACAGTAATATAGCATATGTAAAGTGTCCTAATAAAAGATACTACTTTCCTGTGACTGTAATGGCCAATTTTTTTTCTTTGTTAGGGAATAGTAGGAAATTCGGACTTCCTGATCTCAAGTTTACAGGGAAATGACGTTCCCCTGAACTTTCTTGTTTGTAATCAGCACATTGTTTGTATGTTTGGTAGAACACTATTTCATACTATTACCTCTCAGAACAGTGGTATCACTAAATGGGTGATAAACGTGCAATTTACCTAGCCATGACTGAAGGAAATTTCACATTAACTTGAGCTGGAATTTTTATGTCCTTTGATTGCAATGAGATTTGAAACTTTCGTTACAATCACTGTATTTAACTTCTCTAAGCAGGTTTCATTACAAGACATTTTTGTTAAAATAACTGTGCATGTGGGCATTTATATCATTCTTTCTCATAAATGTGACCTTTAAAGTCAGCTAGATATCATGTTACCATTACCCAAATTATTGTGAAATCTTTTTCCTAAGTGAATCTTTTCACTTACAAGCAGAGTTTTATCCATGAAACAATTTAGATTAAAGGATCTGGAAATGTTCTTAGCATTCCTATAATTTTCAGTAACCACCATTTTTTCCACCTTGAGAAGTTACATTGCAAGGCCACATACCCTAGCAAAAAAAAAACCCCACATTAACTCTTTAAGTGCGCAAAGAAATAATATGGAGTAGATTTTCATCTAAGTTGCCTCAGATTGGGGGGAAAAAAAATAAATAAATAAGTGAAGGTGCTTGTTGTGAACTTGAGACCAAAGAAGACAAGAACAGCACTAAAGTTCACCTATGTCTGCCTGTGGCTTGGGGAGCTGCAGGAAGCTTTTAGTATGTAGGTGCACTCTGAAACTGCCTTGGTGGCAACATACAGTGTGAATTTACTCCAGGACTGGGTCTGGCCAAAGCTAAGTTTTTATCTTTCATGTTGCTGTGTTATGCAAAGTGAATCTATACAAAACATGGATTTGTATGTTTGTTTGTCTATTAATGCACAGCGCCTAGCAACTCCTCACTTCTGTGCTGGGGAAGATCATGGAACAGATCCTCCTAGAAGATTTGTTAAGGCACGCAGAGGACAGAGAAGAGATTCAGGACAGTCAGCATGGCTTCACCAAAGGCGAGTTCTCCCTGACCAACCTCAAGGCCTTCTACAATGGAGTGACTATGCCAGTGGACAAAGGAAGAGTTATGGATGTCATCTATCTGGACTTCTGTAAGGCCTTTAATGTGGTCACCCATAACATCTTTCAAAATCGGAGAGATATGGATCTGTTGGGTGGACTATTCGATGGATAAGGAATTGGCTGGATGGCCACATCTGGAGAGTAGTGGTTAATGCCTGAATGTCCAGATGGAGATCGATGACAAGTGGTGTCCTTCAGGGTCTGTATTGGATCCAGGACTGTTCAGTGTCTTTATTAATGACATAGACAGTGGGATCAAGTGCACCCTCAGCAAATCTGCAGACACCTCCAAGTTGAGTGGTGTGGATGTCATGCCTGAGGGAAGGGATGCCAAAAAAGGTGTTAATGTGGCCTTTTTAAAGATGAATTCTCACTTATACCCATAAAACACATGGATTTTGTCTCTGTTGGCCTTTTCTTACTGTTTTATTTTCTCTCAAACATAAGGCCTTGGGAGAACGGGAACAGTCAAGTGTTTTCTCATGCGATATCAGTATGAATTAAAAGGCTGCAAAGAAAATGAAAAATAAGATTAGTCTTTCTAAATACCTTTTAGAAGGGATGGTGATATTCAAGTGTGGTGAGCATAGAGAGAAATGCAAGACAGTGCATGCATCATTTCTTCTGAAGTTCATTATTTTACCCTGTATTCTCACATATAGCTAAATATCAACTTCATAAATAGCTTTCTTCCCTCAGATGTGTCTGTCCTTGCCTGATAAGTTCATGTGATAACAGCAGTGCCCTGGTGCCACGTGGTGCCTCAGAGCCTGCCAGCCTGGATGGATGAATCTCTTTGTCTATGGTGTGGACAATTCACCCAAGTTTAGTATCGAGTGCATTAATGTATTTGGCTTGTGTGAAAGCCATAATTTCTGAGTTGTTTGCATTGTCTAACCCTCCAGTCTGCATTCTTTTCCTTGTTGTGCTCTGGCCGAGCTCATCTGAGCACTGTAATGTCACACTACCAAAGCATTTCATTTGATGATGCTTTGTTGATGTTTTATCTGTTCACTAAGATACTGTAACCTGCATTACATGTTTGGCATTCCGTTTGCTTTTGTGTGGCTGCTGTAGCTTTGTCTTTGCACCTACTGCAACCTTGCCTTACCAACTATTTATTTTTAATTAGTATTACATTATTTTGAAGCTCCTCCTGTGAGTCACTGCTTTCTTCCTCAGGATGATACATTTTTACTTGGCTTTTCTTGTCTGCAAACTTTGGCATTTCCCTAACCTTAGTTATTGCAAATGACTCAATGTATTGAGCATTAAGTATTAGAAAGTTTTCCTCCAAAAGTATTCCTTTATTTGTAATTTCCTGTTTTGTATTTGTGCATTTCTCACTATCTTTCCTTGAAAATTTTTGTTCTTTTCTACTTGGAGAATTATTTTTCTTTATATCTGTATAAGAGTTTATTTGCTAAGTTTACTCATATCTGTAGCCTTGGACAACATGTGTACTTTCTCCATGCTTTGACATGCAAACTTTGTCTCTTATTCATAATTCCCTATAACCTATTTCAGTTCCCAAGTTCTAGTAGCTCCATGAATTAGTGACAAGTGTGGTTTGGCAATAAGAGGTTATAGTGTTTCCACAGATTCTTGATTATGTACAACATGATCAAGCGTGAGCACATCTATTATTTCCCTGGGTCCTTAGTCTGTTAGCCATATAGTGCATTGTGGGTGGAGCATGTGACAGTGAAACTCTTTTCTTCTTTTATCCTGACTTCATTCCATTTTGTGCTGGTTTTGTCTGGGATAGAGTTACTTTTCTCCATATTAATTTGTACTGGGCTATGTTTTGGATTTGTGCTGAAAATAGTGTTGATAATACAGGGATGTTTCCATTATTGCTGGGCGGCACTTACATACAGCCGAAGCCTATTCTGCCTCTCTCACTACCCCACCAGCGAGCAGGCTGGGAGTGCACAAGAAGCTGGGAGGGGACACAGCCAGGTGAGCTGATCCCAACTGACCAAGGAGATATTCTATACCATATGATGTCAGGCTCAGCAATAAAAGCTGGGGAAAGAAGAAGGAAGGGGGTGGGGGAGCACACAACATTTGGAGTTATGGCATTTTGTCTTCTCATGGCTGAACACCTGCCTGTCGATGGGAAGTAGTGAATGAATTTCCTTGGTTTACTTTGCTTGCATGTGTGGCTTTTGCTTTACCTATTAAACTGTCTTTAGTTTAATTCATGAGTTTTCTCACTTTTACTCTTCCGGTTCGCTTCCCCAACCCAGCCAGTGGGAGTGAGCAAGCAGCTGCATGGTGCNTCATGGCTGAACACCTGCCTGTCGATGGGAAGTAGTGAATGAATTTCCTTGGTTTACTTTGCTTGCATGTGTGGCTTTTGCTTTACCTATTAAACTGTCTTTAGTTTAATTCATGAGTTTTCTCACTTTTACTCTTCCGGTTCGCTTCCCCAACCCAGCCAGTGGGAGTGAGCAAGCAGCTGCATGGTGCTTAGTTGCCAGCCAGGCTTAAACCGTGGCACATTTCCATTAATATTTGATATTATGTATGATTTCTAATTATATACCTACTCAGGATCATCTGATCTGTATGATCACTATTTATCTCTTTTTTTAAATTTTGTGGGGTTATTTTATTTTATTTTTCTACATTTCCCCCCCATTCTTTTAATTTCTGATTGCCTGACTTGAAAGGCCTGGCAGATTACAGTTTCTGAAATAATTTTCAGGATTTTTACTCTGTATGTACAGAAAGATCTGGGACATTTAGCCCTTGAGCAACAGTCCAGATGTCTTTTCTCGGTAAGCAGCTACTGAAAGTCTTTACTGTTCAGTGCTGCTAAATTGAAACACAAACCCCAAACACCCAGGCACACCTTGAGATCCATAAACCCGGCAACAACTCCTAGTGATTAAGTACTCTTGAACCTTTCATGTTGGACTTATATAGCTATAGTATACTTTAGCCTTATTCATCTGATAGGACGTAAGTTTAGGTACAGCCTCTATCGAAAATCTTCATGCCTTTAGAGACAGAAGGCTCCTGAAATGGACTGCACAAACCTCAGTCTAGATCTGACTTCACGGACTGGTATACAGTCTTGCATGGTTCAAAAATTAATGCTTGGGAGAAATGGGCTCCTGTTGTGGAGGAATGAAGGAGCTAAGAGCACCATCCTCTTCCTAAGGGGGAGAAAGTGATTCACAACATGCAGTATTGCCACTTAAAAAGACATTTTATTCCATCCAAAATTAAAATTACAGAGAATAACTTGATATTCCCTACTGAGAGATTTATCTGAAAATCATGAAACTGTTTCGGTCAGGAAATATGAATTACTTGTTGGAGTTCAATTTAAAACAAAAGCTTATCCTTCGGTTACCTTTTCAAATTATTCAACATATTGTATGAAGCTGTTGCGCTGCAGTGCGAGGGCCATTAATTTCCAAGTCTTTCAGAAGTAGCTCTGATTTCCCAAAGGATCAAGCAATTTAGGAGCTTGGATCCCACCTTCAGAGGCAATAGGCATATAGGAGCCTTAGTCCCTTGATTTACAAGGCCAGCTATGGTTTGCTACCTAAACCATCCTTGGAAATGAAGCTTAAGTGCCTACGTCTTTATAGACTATTATTCTAAATCACTGTGTACATGCTCTTCCCTGAGTTTCTGGGGGACCTGACAGGACCCTTTAACTTTCCGGAAGTTTGGCAGCTGCTCAGAGATGCCTGCTGCTGCCTGTATGGAAGAATATTTACATTCAACAGGTAATTCATCTCTCCCATCTGAGACATGCTCTGGTGAAGGCACAGATCATATTTTGAAGAGGCATCTCTCCGCATTAACTGAGGCTGCATCCCAAACAACTAGTTTAGACCAATGTCTTTTGGAGGACTAAATTTAAGTAAGATTAATTTCTCCATTGGTCATTTACTTCTACTTGCCTGACAATAAAATCCAGGAATCTTACCTAATGTACTGAGGCTGGTGTCTCTTCATTTATCAACATAGATTTGGTTATTTTTTTAATACCTTCTTTCTCTAGACATAGCCACAGGAGCCTACAAGAAACATGATGCATCATGTCATCTGGCCAGAGCCTGACAGTAAGTGATTTGCTTTGTCATAAAGAGCATGGGAAGAAAAAGCCATTTGAAAATCAAAACAATTGCTCAGAAGGGCATGACAACATGTGGCAATGGTCTCCTGTTTGGATATTGGCTTTCACACTACCTGTGAGAGCACATAAAGCATCTGGAGAAAGAGACAGGCATTGATTAGCTTTCCACAGCTCTGCAGGTCATCCACACAGCTATTCATCTTGTTTGGCAATGGTTTGAAAGGGCTGTAGCAGGAACCTTTGGGGCCAACCTGGCAACATCAAACCTGAACACAGCTGAAAGGAATGTTGAATCGGACATTTGTGTTTATTGATCTTAAATACCCAGTGGTGTGAGGGAAACAGATGGGATGCTGTAACTATTTCCTGCTCCTTCCTAGTCAAGAGCTCAGAGAGTCCTTGGGCCTAGTTAAGAGCTCTGGGGTGGCTGTGCATTTCTCCCTTGGGGGTGGTGCAGCAGAAACATGAGTCAAATCCCTCATGTTTGAAATGGTGTCATCAAACACTCGCACAGCAGAAGTTTCAGCATGTCAGACAAACAAGTCTTGGCTGGGCTGGTAATACAGTTCTTGTGCTTTCCTCTGTTGCATTCCTCCTGCCTCTTCTCTGCAGGGCTTAGTTTCCCTCACAGCGACATGTGAGCACACCACATGGCTGCATCCACACTGCTGTATTTACTATAACATTTCAATTATGCTAAAGAATGGAGATAAAAATGCTGGGGCATATACAACCCTCTGAAACATCCCTGCTGTGGAGTTGGCAACATCCAGGAGAGGACTGGGTGGGGTAGCTGGGGCAACTGCTTCTGGCTTCTCAGCATATCATCTTGCTGCTGCTCAAGATGACAACACTTGGAGCAAATATATACAGTCATCTTAATGTAAGACTCCCAGGGAGTCAAAATTGCCCACATAGGCAGACAGACACACAGACACATATGCATATAAACAGCCGCCTGCACAAGACAAACTATGCACTGACTGCAATTTTTAATGACCCTTTTCCTCACAGGAGCATCTGCCTTACAGCGTCACTCAAGATCTTGCCCCAGGAAGTGACTGGTGGTGTCTAAGCAGAACACTTCACATGAGGTTACAAAACATGCCAGAACACTGTGTATGCTTCAAGTAATTTGTAGTCCCTCAAATAAGGTTCCTTGATTTGTTTTAGGTGCTATCAGAATATATAGCAAGGTACTGATGTGCCTTAGCCCAGAATTTGAAATGTACCAGTGAATAAGTTTATTTGGATCACTTTCTTTACCCAGGAGATTTCTTCTTGTTATTGTTGTTGTGCAAGGAATAAAAAGCTCAACAGTTTGCAGTTCAACTTGCAAAGTTCAGCTCTAGCACCTGCGATCCCCAAGGTGCATGGGGAGGCATGGGTATCTCATCAGGTCTCCCAGTTCCTGTCCAGCTCCAGCTGTAACCTTTAAAAATATGCCTTGAGGTGCAATTAGCTGCTGTACAGTTTGGTTTGGTTCTAAGTTGCCTGAGACTTCAGACTGTAATAGACCTTCAGACTACAGGGATGCAATAAGAACAAGTTCATTGACCTTTTATTTTCCTTGTAAATCACTTAATGGAGCAGACTTCTTTTGAACTTTAAAACACTGTTGTGATGCTACGTCTGTTCTGAATCTTTACATTATCATTTAAGTGTCCATTAGACAAGATTTTAAATTACTTTAAACCACTACAGATTGTGTCTTTAAAGGAAATCTGCAGTTTGGCAGAAAATAGCTTGTAATCATTAGAGAATAATATAAGAACACATTATTGATAGGTTTCTTTGGAGGAGGGGAGAGGATGGATCTGCACATGAAATGTAATCAGTAATTACTAGTCACACAAGAATTTAGTACCTTTATAGGAATGGGGAGGCAAAGGCAGACATCAACAGGGAAGCCAGGCAGAGGTGTTGTATGACATACACCTCTGAAACAATAGTTTACTACTGCTCGTTGTCATATATGCCTTTCCTTAGCAGTTTCTATTAACCTGTGTTACCCGAGTGCCTCACAGTAATTGAGATTGCTCTGTCATGGCTTCACTGCAGTTAATTTTATGTGGCCATCATGGTACTAAGTATTTACAGAGCTCAGAAGAGGATTTTGCAGAGATCAAAGTGAATCCTGCTGTAACCACAAAAAAAAAAAAAAGGTAATAAAAGTTACTGGGAATTCCAAGTACCCAGCACAGTCTATATGTTTTAATAGGGATCATGAACCTTTCTTGACAGTTGTCTTGTACCTTTTTGAATCACTGGAACAAGGCCTGGAGCCTCTACATTAGGATGAAATTCACCCCTCAGCAATTGTCGAAGGTGATCCTTTACAGCAATTATCAGGTCTGCAGCTATGACAGCTCAAAAAGGAGAACACAAAGGTGGCCTTTATGCCCCTTTGGCCTTGATTCACTCTGTGTCTGGAAAAAAACCTGGCTTCTACACTAAAATTAGACTTTTATTTGCCCTCTCTTCAGAGCTGAATTTCACATCAGGCGATGGATCTTTAGGGATAACATCATGTGATACTGATGGCCTGTTTTACCTTTTCTAGATAGGAAAAATTTCATCTGCATTTCAACTTTATTTGCATTTTAATTATGCCTTTGGATTATCACTACAGAAAGGCAGTATGCCTTTCTCTTAGCTGTTAATCCAATCTCTGGGAATATGGGGTGATAGCAAATATTAGCATCAATGGCTTGTACTGAGGTTCAAAAGTTTGAAATTAGTTCTAGAAGTTATTAAAGAACAGTATCAATGTTTTTTACTGAGGTAACCAAGATGATATTTGGGTTTCTTCAATTTTAAACTGAATTCTTTCAATAAATTTAAGGAAAACCTGTAGCTATCAAAATGTTTGAAAATAATCACCCTGGCTGCATTATCTTAACAAAAACCATGCGAAAGCTCCAACTACACTGCTGATTTCCTTCTGTGCAGACTGATGAAGAAACTTATAGTACCGCTTTTTCAGATTTGCCAGCACTCCCTTTGTCTGCCAAAAAACTAATAAATCCTGCCCGCCCCACAAACACTCAGGGTTTCCTCAGGAGCAAAGCCTTCGCCCTCCAGTGGTGCATTTTGGCAGTACTGTGCAGACGGTTTCCACCACTGCTTTCAGGTGCAGAAAACAATTCTTTGTGCTCTTGCTCAATTTACTGAATTTACAACGGTTCCGAAGCTTTTGCAATAAAACAGTCTGATTTTGGGCACCGTCCCGAAGCTTCTGTGCCTGAGGTTCTGGAGTGGTTTGTCTGCAATGAATATTTGAGAGATAAAAAACACAAAACCAAAACCAGCATGAAACTCTGCTACTTTCAAGTTGAGGAACAGATGGCAGGATAGTGAGATTATCCAATTTTAATTCTTCACATTTAATTTGTAGGCTTAATGAATATTGAGCAATGTTGGCTTGAATAAGATGCAATGAATATACTTAAAGGGAAAGACTGCTTACAGGCAGTAAATACTGCTAACCCAGCCACAGATCACAGAAGTGTAATATTATACACCCAGGTGGCATATCTGTCTGTACATTTCCTCTTTATATTTATATGTGCTTGCAGCATTTGAGAAGCATCAAGTTATGTTTCATGAACTGGACAGTGTATTCTGTACGAGGGACTATTACCAATATACATTGTGTAAACATCTGTATATAGACAACTGATAGAAGAAACCTTCCTTATTTCCCTTTTCTCAGTAGCCCTTGTACAGCATTCTATCATTTTTTGAATATAGCAAAAATTAGTCTTTTAATTGAGAGTTGTGAGTAGAAGCATCATGTGGAGGATGAATGCTGCCATCCGCTGTTTGCTGGCTTTGATACCCAGACACCACTCAGGTCTGTCAGGAGCAGTGAGCAGATGCAAATCATGCTTTTGACATAAGCAAAGCCACTGAGCTGACTTCAGACTGAACTGGGGTCAGCATCTAATTAAATCTTAGCCATAATCCCTATCACACTTTTAATATGTGAAATTCTTTCATATATGTATGTAGAATGTATATACATTCAGGTGTTGCCATATCCACCATGTGTAGGTTGCTCATAGCAGCCTGGAGATTTATCTACAGAAGCAGCTGTAGATAAAGACATCTACAGCTTTATCTACATTACCCAAAGATGAGGAATGGTGTGGACTTTGGTGCTGCTGGCAGCCTCAACTACTCTGTGTGAGACTGTATCACCAGAGAGATACCTGTAACCATCAACCCCTGACAGAGCCATCAGAAAGAAATTAGTACAACAATCTTTTTCCCACACCCCGTGGACACATCAGGGCTTGCACTAATGCTTCTTCCACCAGCTACATTGAGGTTCTTGTAGCTATTGTCAGTATATTGCTTCAGAGAGTCTGTCTCAGGGTGAGTTTCATCTTGATAACCTTTAATTTTTGTATAGAGTGAAAGCCAGTTGTCTGGGAATCCTTCTAGAGGTGATGGAAAGAGATGAGCACCTCCAAAAGGTGATTCACTACACCAAAGTAGAAGTGTCATGATGCCAAACTGCTTCCCTGCCTGCAGTTACCTCTCTCCCCATAGCTGTGGAAGAGTTCAGACAGTTAGCTGGACCTGAAGCTTTTCAGTTGACTACAGCAAGGTCAGAAGAACACAGAAAGCAGCACTTCTGGGAATCGCTTCACTGGTTTGGTCACTACTGCGCATACAGGCATGAGGTTGACTAAGCATATTATGATGCCAAAACATAGGTGTCTCCTGGTGGGTGTTTGCCTGCATGCTCAGGGCTTCATTGCTCACTGCAGTCTGTGGAGATCTAGGGAGCAGAGCCCAGGAGGTACGCAGCTCCTGCTTCCACAGACACTTGGTGGGTGACTTGGTGGGTCACTTGCTGGCCTCCCATCAGCTGGAAACAAGAGTTTCATTTTTGTAGCAGGAGCTCAGACAGCCAGTGCACACACACACACGCTGAAATTTAACATGAGCTCAGTCTCACCCCACACACATGCAGCAGCACTAAAAAGATTTAGGAGGTAAAGTAGGACAAGAAATAAAATTGAACCTACCAGAAGCTGAGGGCCCTTTAGTTAGATATTATGCTACTTGCCTAACCTTGAACTTTGCTAAGAAATTAGTGTTAGTATATTCACGAAAAAAATTGCCAGGAGATGAGGCTGTAATGGTGCTGCATGATAATATCTCATCCAGAAAATGGAAACAACAGAAAATGGTCATGCTGCCCTTTCCCTAGCATCAGTTCAGTCTATAGGACGATTTCTGCAACAGTTCTAGAAAGAAATATACTTTCCAAAACATCACCACAGTATTCTGCCAGATCAGGGGTGTTTTGTCTACTTTCCTCCTTTCTCATTCTTGCTGTGATTTCCTATGGCTTATTTTATGAGCTCAGGTGAAAGACCAGCCAGAGAAAACACAAGTTTAGCTGAAGGTGGTAGTAACTTTAAAGATCTTCAACAAAATCACCTGCAGTGAAGAAGAATCTGTCTCTATGGCTGTAAGTGAAGTTCTGTTGGCATTCATACAATTTGTAAAATGAGGAAAAAGTTTTCAAATGTGAGTTTTGCACAAATACCTATCTTTCACCCAGTTTCCCCTCTCCCCCTCTCCCCTTGTTTCATATCTGGTGGCTATCAAGTACTGATGGGCATTAGCTTTTCCATAGCAGGATAATTCTATACCATGACAGATTTGTTTCTATTACATAGAATCATAGAATGGTTAGAGTGGGACCTTAAAGATCAACAAGTTCCAACCCCCCTGCCATGGCCAGGGACACCTCCCACTAGATCAGGCTGCTCAAAGCCCCATCCAGCCTGGCCTTGAACACTTCCAGGGATGGGACTTCCACAACTTCTCTGGGCAATCTGTTCCAGCGCCTCACCACCCTCACAGTCAAGAATTTCTTTCTGGTATTTTATTTAAATCTCCCCTCTTCCAATTTAAAGCCGCTACTCCTTGTCCAGTCAAGGACAAGGGTACAAGGACATTTTTATATTGTAAACGAAGTGTCAGATCATATTGTTTGCCCTGGAATGACACAGCATGACTAAATTAAAAATTATTGCTCCTCCCAGGAAACTTAAAGTAATACATATTATTTCCATAGTGGAATAGCCACTGTGGATTCATACAGCAATTTTCACAATGGGAAAACAGCAGCAAAATAGCATGGACTAATGAGAGCAAATACATGTAGTCAGGACCGCCAGGCAAATCTACCTGTTTTCTTGTGTTTGACTGATTTGGAACCATTCACTGATATACCTATTTTTTAACAGTATAGGTTTCTTCTATGAAACTATGGTCTGAGGCAAGTTTTATACTAGGGTTGCTTTTTTCTTTTATCACTGAAAGCATCTTTGCAAACACTGAAAGAAATAGGATACTACAGATCTTTGGAAAATGGGTTTATGAAGGAGAGTGTCTGCAAGCAGCAATTATCTCCTCTAAGCTGTTTGAAGTAGAAAGGAGCAGGGGAAGTGAGCCCTTGCAGACTGAAGTTAATGCTTTTGTGTTTGCAGTCCTGGCATTTCCTTGGCCCCACTGGATTTGTGTTGCACTTGGGAGACAAAAGTCTAACTGGGCATGACTCAGATAAATCTGCTTTCAGGTACCTCATGCTGCTAGTGTTAGCAGCAGAAAGTAATTAAAGTAATTTGCTTGCAAGGGGACAAAGCTTTCTGTATCATCGACTGAGTCAGAGGCAGTAACTGGGGTGGCCCTGTGAGACAAGGGTTGAATATGGGTCACAGCATGTTACTTTTTATCAGAGGAAAAACAAGTCAGTGCTGCCATTCTGCAAGGACTGCCCAGAAGAACCATCAGCCTTCAGGAGGTTTCATTTCACTCTCTACAGGATCGGGGCTTCAGTCTTCAGACAAAAGCTAGTGCTTCAGGAAAGAGCCTCAGCAAGTGCCAGGAGCTCCTTTAATGTTACACAATCCTTTTTATACAAGGGAAAAAAAGTTAACTTTTGCAGTACATGCAGCTCAGTTCACAGAACACAGTTACCTGGTAAAGTGCTTCACATGCAGTGTGGTGGGTAATTAAAGGGATCAGTGCTTTTACTGTCAAACTTGAAACGGAGATGCGGTATCAGCTGGCATTTGGCTATGCACAATTGACATTTCCTGGAGCCTTTTCTGAACTCAATCCTTCTGCAGCCTGTGCTCCTGCTCCGTGGTCATTTGCTTTGCAATTGTCTGAATTCACTGATGCTGAGCTTTGGTGTCCTTAGGGGGTCTCAAATGGATACCCATCTAACAGGTTATGGGCCTGCCCTGTCTGCTGAGGAGAAGTGACACAGGTTTTATGGGTACATCCTGGCATGCCTGGAGCCAGTCACTGCTTCCAAGCAGTCCTGCCAAGGACCAGTCTGGAACCAGGACCGAGTACTTAGCAGGATGGTCCAGAAAAAAGATAAAAAGACTATTAAAAATAGCCACATGCTGCTCTGGCTACTGAACATGTCTCAAGACTAAACATGTTTGTAACGCTGTACTGTTGTTCTTATTAAAAGTTCAGGGAAATTGTTACCAGTAAATGAAGTCCTTTGTGACTTTCATTTTGTAGCTGAGTAGCAATATTTGTCTTCATCAAAGTACTCAAATATTTAAAAAATTGTAACTAAGGAGTAACTCTGTTTCAGTGTTATTAATGAAGAGCCACATTGCTAGGAATGTGTTTCCGAGACAGAATGCAAAAACTGAAGGTATTATATTGTTCAGATTTTCTATCTATGCATGTTTATTTTGCTAGAGAAGTGAATGTTTCATGTCAGGCATAGACATATTAGTTAGTTGTTGTTTCAATTTTTTATTTTCTTTCTCTCCGTGTAGAACTTTCATCAGCACGAATACTTCAGCATAGTATGGAATTTATTGCAAAGTATGTTTACAGATATGTGAGAGAAAAATTTCTTGCCTATTATATTGTCAAAGCTATTATGAAGAAAACCACATTGGTAGAATACAGACCTTCAATTCTGTGACCTTTTAAGCTTTATTCTGAGGTAGTTAAAGTCAGGAATGTCAATTAGATTATTAATTAGAATCATAGAATCGTTTAGGTTGGGAGGGACCTTTAAGATCATCAAGTCCAACCATTAACTTAGCGCTGCCAAAAACATAACTAAACCATGTCCCTCAGTGCTACACCTGTCTGTCTTTTGAATACCTTCATGGATGGTGACTCAACCACTTCCCTGGGCAGCCAGTTCCAATGCTGGACAACTCTTTCAGTGAAGAAACTTTTCCTAATATCCAATCTAAACCTTCCATGGTGCAACTTGAGGCTGTTTCCTCTTGTTCTATCACTTTTACTTGGGAGAAGAGACTGACCCACACCTCGCTAAAACCTCCCCTCAGGTAGTTGTGGAGAGTGGTAAGGTCTCCCCTCAGCCTCCTTTTCTCCAGGCTAAACAGCCCCAGTTCCCCCAGCTGCTCCTCATAAGACTTGTGCTCTGGACCCCTCTGATGATCATGCTTCGTTGCCCTTCTCTGGACATGCTCCAGCAGCTCAATGTCTTTCTTGGCATGAGGGGCCCAGAACTGAACACAGTACTCAAGATGTGGCCTCACCAGTGCTGAGTACAGGGAGATGGTCACTTCCCTAGTCCTGCTGGCCCACACTATTTCTGATAAAAGCCAGGATGCTGTTGGCCTTCTTGGCCACCTGGGCACAATGCTGGCCCATATTCAACCCCCTGTTGACAAACACCCCCATGTCCTTTTCTGATGGGCAGCTTTCCAGCTACTCTTCCCCAAGCCTGCAGTGTTGTATGGGGTTGCTGTGACCCTAGTTCGGGATCCAGTGCTTGGCCTTGTTGAACCTCATACCACTGGCTGTGGCCCATTGATCCAGCCTGTCCAGATCCCTTTGCAGAGTCTTCCTACCCTCAAGCAGATCAATGCTCCCACTCAACTTGGTTTCATCTGCAAACTTACTGAGGGAAATGAGCACAGCTGGACAGTAAGCTTAGATTAATTGAGTAAATATCTATTATGGCAAGTGCTAAGAAGATCCCAATCTGAAAAGAAAAACAGGGATTTTTTTTTATTTTACTGTCAGGTGAAACTGCTAAAAAGAAGGCTTATAGCTATTTAAAGTCAGTGTCATTGGAAAGAGGGTGAACAAAGTATGTTTTTATGAGGAATTTATTTTTTGATAAAAGATGTTTTTGTAGTGTGATCTCAAGGTCAATATGCTATAATAGCAATATTTTTTTACCGGAAGATTGTACCTTTGCCTTGTGCAAAGTTTTGCAATTGTAAATCAGTGGACTCACATGCTGCTGTTCAAGTTCATCTACAGGGGGACAGTCCAGCAATATGGGCCATGCTTTAGGACAGTACATCCCACCTGGAGGCAAGCCCCCAGGAGCGTTGGATGCTGACCATAAAAAGGATTCACAGGCAGATCTGCGAATAAGTGTGTAAGGGATAATAGAGGATGGTCCATGTGAGACACAATGGAAAATTTTCAGTTGAACCTAGCCCAGTACACTTGCTGAGGGAAAAAAGGCAGCTCAGTACTATTGTTGCTCAACTGTGTGCTTTATGATGAGAATCGGACCTTCAAAGAGGGAAACAACCAAAACGGGGTGCAAAGGAAAGAACAAAACCAAGGTGCAACAAGGTGGTCAGCAGCTTCTTGATAAGCTGCTGTTAGCAGCCGGATCACAAGGCTGGTGAGGCTCGCTGCATGCACTGGCCACATGCACCTCAACCCTGTCCAGTACCTTTGCACCCACTCCAATGCAGGATATAAGGTGGCTGTCTCGGGTGGAGAGAGAGACATGAGCACACTTTGAAACTACAGGGGACACCCTGAAGGTGCTGTGTCTACCTCCTTCCGCTGGACCGATGTGTCTCCTCACTACCCTGCTGCTTGGCAGTACTGCTATGATCTCTGGGTTGGTAAGACTCTCATAAGTAATATTTGGGACATTTGGTAACTACTTAGTAAGACTTTATAATAAAGCTGAGTTAACTGTCTTTCTGTGTGTGAGGTCTCATTTGTATGTTGGAATCTCCCTAAAAGGTCCTGTTACAGTAAGTGCTATGATGTGAACAATAGCTGTATGCAAAAAAAAAAAAA
>VXBJ01002920.1:490261-616671 GCA_013400055.1 Nycticryphes semicollaris
AAAAAAAAAAAAAAGGCATTCAACTATTCAACTCAAGGAAGCAGACTATGACAAGGACAACTTCTCCAGGTGACTCCCTCTGATCAATATTTTCACACTAAATATTTCCTTGTCATTTCTTGTCAGTGGGAGGAACTCCAGGCCACTTCGTTCTCAGCTAGATATTTATGTCTAACATTCCTTCTGGGCAAGAACTTTATGTGGTTAGCATCTTCTGAATGACTAAACTGGATGACGTGTGAAAGTGCTTTGCTCAGAAAGTAATTGGTATGTATCCAGCCATGTAATCTTCCATAGAAGGCTGAAGTGGAGAAGGAAGACCATTCCTAACTCAAGCACTGACCTCCACTTCCTAAAGCTAGGTAAGGTACCTGGCTGCCCTTTTGTAAGCTGAAAAATGAACAGATTCCACTATTTTTAGTATTCTCATTTTAAAAACTTGCTTTGACCAGCTATTGGGCTGGAAAAAACTGAATATTGGAGAAGAGCCCTTCTCATTCTCATCCCTCACAGTGGCGCCTACGCAGCAGCACCGCCAGTGATCTTGGCTCTCAGGGCTCCAGCAGAGGGGAAGATGCCGGTTCCCATGGAGACTGATTGCATCTCAGTGCAAGATGAGCAGAAGCCATGAGGGATGGGGACTGAGGCACTGTGGACAGCCAGAACACCCTGCATGCTTTGTCGTCCCTCTGCTGGGCAGTTGTTTCCTCTTGGAGGACCATGCCTTCTCTAAGGCAAAGTGAAGCAGGATATTAGGTTGTTGCTCCCTGAGACTGTGCTGAGTTTACCTAAGTATGTGTTCTCTGAAGTTGTGATCACTTAAAATTGTTTATACTCAATCTCATTTTTCCTAGTGAGTATGAACCTTACTGAAGAATACTCACATTCACATACAAAATTTGGGCATAAATATAACAATTCAGGTGTTAGTTCCAGGTGTCATTGCAAGACTTCAGTGAGAGCATCATTTGAACACAAAGAAAGAACTCTTTAAGATTCCCTGCTTTCTTTACATTTCTTTCCATCTTTAATTCATTAATTTCTTATATTAAAATGGATTCATATCTGGAATTATTGTTTTAAAGTCAGAAGTCTATGTGTCTCCTCTCTTCATTTCAAAAAGTATAAAACAGATCGCAGGATATAAAATTGTAATATTTGAAATAATATTTACATTAAGTATTTTGAAAGTAACTTTTCCATAATTGGAAACATGCGAGTCAAAAGTTCTAGTACAATGACTGTTTATTTTAATTTTTTTTTTATTTTTAATGGCTAGTCAGTTGACTCACCATGGCCTGAGGACTGCATTTTACAGTAGAGGAAATCTAAACTTTGTCAGTGTCAAACTGTGTTCGTGGTATACAGAAAAGTTACCTGGACTATGCAAGTTTGAAACTTAGTTAGGAAACTTAGCTAAGCTAACTTGTGTTAGGAAATTAAAGTCAGAAGAGATGACATGGTTTAGCAAAAGCAGGTCCTTTGCACAAGGTATTATCTGTCTGAAAAGTCTTCAGGGAAGGAGATTCTGCACCCTCGATAGATAGTCTCTGCCAGCGTTTCAATGAACTTACCATTAGGAGTTATCTATATGCTGTCTAACTTCAGGCAGCAAACCTCCCCTTTAGCAGCACCAACAGAATTTTTATTGGTCACTGAAGAGAGATCATGAGAAGAAATCCGACTTAAACCAATTATCATTTCTATTGTTTTTCCTGTGTGTGATATTTTGTGTTTTGCTCTTAAAAAGAAACTTCACAAATGTTGTTTCAAAGAAAAAGTTGGAAATGAAAAAAAGAAAAAGTGGAATACTTGGCTTTAAATGATGGCGTTGCTAGAACAGGCAACTCAAAAGCTTGTTGAAAGAAAATTTATCAAGGGAGTACCTAACAGCATAGTTCTGTGATGTAAACCATATAAAGTTGCCATGGGCAGGCTTCACCAGTGAAGGTCTGCAATGCTGAAGAAAAATTCAAAGCACATAAATCTCCACTCAGAAGCAGTCTGGCTAGTGGGAAGATTATGGTATCTGCACTACTGCTCTCCCAATTGAAATGATGGCAATTATGGTCCAAAATGGGAAGGGAAATAAGAAAGGTTGTGAAAGCAGAATACAAATATTAAGAGGAGTCAGAAAAAAACCCAATGTTTTCAAACATCATGGAACCATGAAGAAGCTAGTCAGAAAGTCTAGAAGAGGAGAAGCACTTTTTGGTATACTTCCAAGCAGTGCAGAGGAACTGGTTCAAGATGTAGCAACTGAAGACTGGACCCACTTTATCACAGTGACCATCTCTGTAGAAAAGACAAAACCAAAAGAATCTGACATGAGCAAGTGTTAAAAAGGGGATCTGAATGAAAATGAGAGCATATCTTGAAAGAAAATTACCAACAATAGTGAAGAGAAGAAAAACAGCTGAAGGAACCATGAAGAATGTTTAATGACACCACCATGGTGATTCAGAGCATATAAACACTCTTAAATTTAGGATTTCATAAAGACCAAACACAGCCGGAAAAACAGCACAGACAAAACAAAAATACTGGGTGTTAAAAAGCACTGTTCAAAAAGCACAAAAATTTATAAAAGGTAATGATTTCTGTATACAGTTGGTGTATACCATCACAATGTGATAAGCCAGAAAAGATTTCCTGAAACAATTTGCTTTATGAATATAAGAAGTAATAAAGCTTTTAAAACATGTAAAGGAGAAGGTCTTCCAGAGCCAGTGAGGCCAGTAGCGTGTGGAATTATAAAGTGGAGCTGAAACATTTTGCACAGAAAATAGCTAGCATGCTTTGAGGCAACTTCATAGCTAAACTTGTAGAAATGGGACCTCTCATTTTCCAGGAGTTCAGTCTCCTTATCTCAGCATTAGCTTAAATGTATAAATACAATTGCTGCTTTGGAAATTCTGAATCTCTGCCTTACAGCTTACAATGACCTTCTTTTTTCCCAAATGGTCATTAGCTTTAAAGGTGATTTATTCAAAATGCAACATGACAAGAAGATATATGAGTGTAGGAGATACTAAAGGTCTATAATTTATCAGAAACATGACAGGATTTTTCCAGTGTGAATGATAGCAGTGAATTTAAGATTGTTTTCAGAGTTTTCAATCTCCTAAATGTAAACAAGAAGGTACGTGAGTACACATTTCTCCTTATAGTTCTGTTTTGTTTCCAAGGAGAGTAATGGAAACTGAATTTGGATAAGGCTGATCAAAGGACTTCTTGTCTTGACATTTTATTTGCACATGGTAGATTATTTATTCAATTAGTTACAGAATGGCACATCTACTTCAATTTAAATTTTTCTAAGCATCTGGTAGGTAATATCAACAGTCCAAAAAAAAGCATTATGGCTGTTTGGATAGGATTTAAGGGTCAATAAAAATAAAAATAAAAATAGTAATAACACCGCTTGAAAAAGACATGCAGCTAATTACAGTTCTATGAAGAAGAACAAGACTGTAGAATAAGTACCTGCTACATTAGCACTCTCTTTTCACATCTGTCATACAGGGTCCTTACACAGCTGAGCAAGAGTACTTCAGATTAAATTGGTTGGCATTTATTGACAAGGACCCTGCTTTAATATTAGCTCCCTCCCTATAGCTTCAGCTAACCCTTGCTTACCTGTTTTGCCTACATCCATTCTATTTCCTTCTATAGGTTTGCAACATGTGATAAAAGTCCTTTTGTCTGGTATTGTTTTGCATTGTTATTTGACCTCAACTGTGATGAAACAGAACAAACAGATATGATCCTCAGAATACAGGCAGGAGGTCGAAATTTATTTTGAAAATCAGCAGGACTGTTTTTGCTCTCAGGAAGAACTATGGCTACTCACATGTCACTGTAAGAAGTAAAATGAGTCACATGGAAGGATTATCATCCCCGCTTTTATTTCCAAATACTGCTGTGAAACCAAAACATAAAGACTGTGAGTCCCAGAGCCTGCCTGAGCTGTCCCGAGTCAACCATTCCTCTCCCCAGCTGTTCCTAGGCAGGTTTGGCAGTTCACATGTGTAAAAACGTCTCTTAATAGCAGGTTGGTTGCAGTCAGAGATAGACTGTGGGAGAACTTAGAGACCAAAAGGTCAGGTATGGAGCTAAGGTGAAGAGATGGGAATCCCATGGGTGGCTGGCAGTATATCTTGTGCATTGTGATGCGAGCTTCCTTCAGCATAGCTCATCCAATCTGTACACCAAGTGGCACAAAATAGTGTGATATTAATAAAATGCACACAAGTATCATATATGCACTTCAAATTATAAAATCAGGTTTAAAGGAGCGAAATTTAACAACACCACCCCCACAAAAAATATGTGCCTTTGTTTTTCCCCTAGCTTCTGGTTTCAAAGTTATAGGTTTTATTTCCTGCAGATTTTTTTCTCTAGTCACAAAAGATAGAAACTTGTTTATGCAACTCATAAATGCAAGCTGAGGCTCTTACATAATTACAGGTCTCCAAACAATATGCATACAGGAGCTGGCAAGGCTACGCTGGATAATCAGTTTTAAGACAGAGCAGCCTTTGAAACAAGCAGAGAATCTCATTACCCAGCTGCATAAATCCATGGTTCAGCCATATCTTGAACTGGTGTGTGCTGTTCTCATCCTACAGTCTCAAAAAATGCAGAACACAACTAGGAAAGATCAAGAGCAGGTTGATAGGGATGCTCAAAACCATGGAACTATTTTTAAAAATATGGAACACTTTCCATAGGAATAGCAGCTAAGTGAACACTAGTTTAGCAAGGAGAGAAATTGTAAGGGGGAGTAGGGAGAGGTGGAACATTTTTTAAAAATGCGTAGAGACGCATTGGGAATGGCTAATCACAGTTGTTGCCAAAGTGAGAACTACAAAATAACAGAAGAAGTAAGAAAACGACAGACTCAGTGCAAATAAAAATAGTAGATTCTTCACATGGTGCAGGCAAACTAAAGTTTCTTTTCAGGTACAAAGCATCTAGATGAGTTAAAAAGATAACTGGGGAAAAAAAATATCCAAAGGAAAAAAAAAAACCATCAGGGCTATTAGTTACAAAGTCACCATCTCTTATTCAAGGAGTCCCTGAAGCAGAAAAAGTATTCTAGGGAAACATCATTATATTGTTGACCTTTTCTTTTTCTCTTCTCAGGGTGTCTGCTTTTGTCTGCTTCATGGCAAGATACTAGGCAAGATGGATACATCTATCCCATGCTCTGAATCCAGACTGTATCACAGCTGCCAAGGATCATGAAAATCAGAAGTAATCAAAAGACCTCTCGAGTTTTTTCCTGCTGGATGACAAACCCCAGAGGTAGAATGTAGAATTGGATTTAGTTTTCTCCAGTTATTTCTGTGAAATTCACAAAATTGCTTCCTGGCTTCCGAGTCCCTTTCTCCCCAGGAAGTCCTGAGCATTGACAGGAGACCTCTAAGTGACAGGACATACTCAAGTGTACAGTGAGATATAAAGCTTCTGTACAGTATTTCATCACCAAGCCTTTGCACTTACACTAGTACATTTCTTCCGAGAGTGCTGGAGACCTCCATGTTTTCGAGGGCACTGCTAATTCCAGTGCAGACCTCTCTTGAGTTCACTCTAAGCTAAGCCGTGGGTCCTACATGGATCCCAAGCTAACTCACACAGCATGACCACAGCTCATCTTCTCTCACCTCTGGGTGGGAATCCCACCACTGCCTTGGACCAAAAGTTCCGTTTTATGAACTGAATTGTTCCTCCCACTATACTAGGAGGCATGTTACCCTTTTACAAGATGCTCCAGGCACCGCGCTTCTGCTTTTGTAATGCAAATGAGCATTTGTATGAAGGAGAAGGAAGGCTGTGAGGAATAGACCTGATATTTTATGGGCTAGCAGAGGTAAAGAGAAGAATAAAGTCTGTCCCTGGAGAAGTGGGCGGAAGTTTAGGGAAATTAGTGGTTATTCTGAATGAAGTGTGATGCTAAGACACAGGTTCACACTGAGAGTAGTAAAATTAAGAAGCAGCATAAAATTTCTCATTTCTCTCTTTAATCAAAAAACTGCTTCATAACATTAAGAAAGGCAATCAACCTACAAATGACATCTCTGAAGGATAACTGTGCATTGTTCATGATAACAAGTGCATCTTCTCTGAAGGAGTGAAACGTGATCAATTAGCACACAAATATCTCTGCTGTTATTTGTGAAGAAGAACTACAGAATTAAGGCAGCATATAGTATGCCTGACATAAAAATTTGCAGTTGTCTCAAAATATGCAACCTCTGGCTGGGGGTGAGTGGGTGGATAACCTGGTGATTAGCAGGGATCTCTGTTCCAATACTTCCTCCAACACTTTACAGTGCACCATTTTGCTTTCAGTCTTCAGATACATATTGCTTCATCTAAAATTAAGTCCCCTGATTGTCTCAGTGGGTATCTCAGGCAATATTTGCAGTAATTATGTCACTTTGAAAGCAGCATAGGAAAACAATATTGTGCCATTTTATTTCTCTTCACAGCTATCCAAACAACATTAAAATGAATCAGAAGTGCATTGCATTCAGAGTAACAACATAAATATCAAATCTCTCCAGCACAGCAAGTGCCATCGAACAATTAGCAGGAGTCCTCCTGACTAAACAAATGTAGTTTGCACTTCTGAGCAATCCAATGGGAATGCACATCACCAAGGGCAAAAGTAGTGATCTTTAATACTGTTAATATGTCGTAGAGTAGAGAATATTCTATAATTACTTCAATAGCTATTTTACAGAAGAGAAGAGTGTTCATAAAAGTCAGCACTTCCAGTGTCATCCTTCTAGGCCTACACTGAAAATCATTCATATCTTATTTGTATTTTTTAATTGACATTTAGTGTCTTTGTGGCTTTGGTGTCTTCTGGCATGTTCTAGATAGCTGCTTGCTGTATGTAGGGTCTGGTATTCTTAACTACATCAAGTTAAATACAACAATATGGACATATTGAAATCTGACCTGACTCCACAATTGCTTAAGTACAGTATAAATACGAAAGTATTTTAGATGTAAATAGTGGCACAATAACCACTGGAGCCACAAAGCTGTAGAACAGATTTCTTGGGGGAGCATTTTTGTTGCCCTACTTTGTACCTTCTTATTCCTGCCGATACTCTTTCTGAGACTGGGGGAGCCACAGTTACCACAGTCTGCAAAAGTAACATGTAGGTAAATACATAAATATCTAAAATGCCAATAGTGATAGTAATAATCACTGGTGTCACACTCGATTCATACCAAACAAGAGAGGTACCACCACCTCTGTTATTTGGAGAGAACCTCATCCCAGCACACTGCTAAACCTGAATTAAACAAAATGAGTGAGATTCAGAATGAAGTGTTGGTGGATCATGGTTTATCTATGACAAAGATAACCAAATGAAAATAAGTTCAACCAAGTTCAAAGGTATTTGCCTTCTGCCACATTCAGAATATCAAAGAAATATTTTTAAATATTTTTACTGTCAGATAATATCCTATGATCGAGATGTGGTCATGAATATGTTGCCATTTTATCCGCCAGTGTTGTATATGGTTTTGTTGTGCTTAATTCATCTTGTACCTTGTTAATCAGGTAGAAACAAATTACATATCTAATTTATTTCCTACTGGGCCTAATGCTTTGTTTTCAGTGAGATCTATATAAACAAATAAATACTCCAGCCAGTTGCCCAAGTTGGAGATGGAACTTCAAATGTTCTAACTGAAGCTTTCAGAGCCAGTCTGTTATGCATAATAGGGTCTCATGAAAGGTGCAAGTATAGTTGTCACATGGTGACTGGCACTGCTTAGCATTTATTCATTCAGATTTCAAGATGCAATGGAAGAAGGTTCAAATTTCAATGCACAACATTTATCAACATGATGAGTTAAATGAACACACCTTCTCTTTTTTTCTGTCCATCGTGAAGGAAGAAAAAGTACAAATCTTATGACAGAAGAAAATTCAAAGACAATTTCCTCATGAGTTGGATTATTATTCTCAAAGCACTTTCAGGAGTTCTAATCTTGCTTCCCTGTTGCAATGGGCAGGGCACTTCTGTGCCCTCTTTTCCTCATCTATAAAATATGGACAGAGCAATAATGAGTTCTTAGGTTTTATGATACACTTCGTGTTTGCATAGCACTTTAAAATACCAGGAGTAACATAAAAATAATGACTACTTCATGCATTATAGCAAATATAAATACCTTTAATTACAGCACGTCCTCTTGTATTAGTTCTGTACATTATTGAACTGTAACTTGTGATTTTTATTAATGATAAATTGATTACTGGGTAATATACTAAGTAAAAACTTGGCTTGAAACAATCTAAAACAATAATTTCAATCCCAGAAGAAACAAAGGTATTTAAAAGATGCTTTTTCAATAAATATAAACTGTTAAAATGTTGGCAGGGATTCTCTGGGTGTAATTACAGCTATGCTTGTTTCAAAATGCCCATTAAATCTGATTCACCAGTACTGTACTACTGGCATGCCTCTGCCTATGGGAAAAGCCTGGGCAATAATTTAAACTACTTTAAATTGAAATTTAGAGCTGTTGTAATTAATTGTGAATCATTAGAAACAGCTCAATAAAAATAATAAAAAACAAAACCCAAACAAAAATCAGACCAAAACAACATTGTTTATAAAATAGCAAATCATTAGCAAACTGCTAGAGAACCAAATAATTTGCCAGATATATGTAGTGCAAGAGAAAGAAAGATATATCGCAGACAATCATGCTTTTATATCAAAACTCAAATTTGCTATCATACACTCCAACTTAGTGTAGCCCATCCCCACGTGGGTTTTATAGCCCTCAATTTAGGATTTGTGAGTATTACTTACCCTTGGAACAAAGGAAATTTGGAGATGCCCAACACTCTGGCTGCCCTCTGATTCAGTTTGTGAGGTGCAGTGATGTGTATGTACATACGGTAGGTGTACCCATGTGTTCAACCCTCCTTTGTAGGATGAAGCAGTTTTTATCATTAAATGGGGGGAGGGAGAGCATCTATGTCTTGGGGTTGATAAGCGGGCTTAGCACATGTCATAGCACACTCATGTACCTACACAGGTACTCTAAGAGAGGATTTGATGCCTGTCCCAGGCTCCCAGAGATGACAGTGTGGCAATGGGAAAAGGGCATACCAGAGAAAGTGAAAAGATCCTCTGCAAAGTAATAGCCATTTTTTTTCTGTTTTCTGATGTATAACCACTGAATGCTCCTATTTTGTTCATTTTATCTTGATAATGAGTAACTTATACTGCTGTTTTGTATGATCTTCTTCTCCTAAAGCCCCACTGTATTACAAATGTGCATATACACACACCTGTTGAGATTGTCATCAGCTAAAAAACACTAGAGATGCCACAAATATCCTCCATCATGTCACTGGAATTTGTACAAGAGAAAGGGAAAAAAATTACCCTTGGAAAGCCTGAACATTCACCATTAATATTATAGAGGAACTACTTAAGATCGGATCTGGCAAAACAGGACTGCCCATATATCTTGACATCAGACATGTTTATAGAGCCTGCTGAATCTGAACCTATATATTTTGTAGAAATCTAATGACATACAGCCTTCTTGGTCAGCTTTGCAGACCTGCATTCATTCAGCACAATCGCATTATACTTTAAAATTTTAAAAATGTGGGAATCACTCTGCTAGGCCAAACGAATGCCTTATGTAGTGCATCACATTCTTGACAGTGACTTCCAAGAGGAGTTTTGCAGGGAAACAAAAAGAACAAATAAACCCCCTACTTTTTCCTGGTTTTGTAATTTTCTCCTATTACATAAAAAGCAGCTCCGGCATTAGTTGTGAATAGCAGCTTTGCTGGAACAGCAGGGCTAATGGCTATTCTGTTCATAACACAGTTTCTGAAATTTAAAAGAGAGCAATAGACTAAAGAGGAGAGTACAGTCTAACTGTGGCCAGCTGAAATGAATAGACTCCATCTGAATGGTAATCTAAATACACCTTAGCATCAGCATTAAAATATGCCTCAGAAAGTGTTTTTCATAAGGATGAGATGCAATTAAATTAAATTCCTCTCCAACAATAATTTACAGCTGCCTATTATGAGCTTGTGAGAAGTGTCAGTGGAGATACTGAACACATCTCTTGCCAGTTTGAACTTCTCTTAAAAATTAAAATTTCTGTACATTTGCACAGTATTATTCTGTTTCTGTCTAGCGGCACTTTCTATTCTATTCTAAAGGAACTGTGTTCTATTATCCATGGCTAATTTTAATTACTATATCTATAATTTCAGCCACATCCTAATTTACCACATTGATTGTCCATTGAGATCCTGTGAACTGTAAACTGTTATTTCCATCTCTTCCTCAGCAATCATGTCAGTTATTCAGTCAGTTTTCCCACTGCAGAGTTTTCTATTCAGAGATAAAGTTGGTTGATTATTTATTTTTACAGTAATAGTGTCCAAAACAGTTAATGTTCAGTTGACTGCACATTTTCCTCATTAGAAAAGTTATGGTTTCAAGCTACACTGTGTAAATCTCAAAGTTTGTACAGTGAGAGAGAAACTTGGTCTCTTCTCATTTCCTTACTTGCAAAAATATGCTATTTTTGGTTGCACAGTAACTCGTGCTCAAAGTCATGATCCTTGGACAGCAATTTAAATTTAGAAAGTGAGGTCTACACATGGATGTGTGGGTCCTCAGCAAAACCACTTACTCTTAAGCAAACTGTAGAAAAGCTGTTAGATTTGGGCATTAAAACTGCTTGTCATTGATGGCTGGGAAGGAAGACTATGCCTGTTGAGCCACTGCCTGTTTATTCTGCCATTCCTGCTTGACAAAGCTTGTCACTCAACTCTCCTGATCTCTGGCCACCACTTTTCTCTGTATCTCCCAGCCTGGCAGGCTTGAAGGAAACAAATGTCCAAAAGCAGAAGGGATGTCATGGTTGTTGCAGCACCCATTGAATAGGCTCCCCTGAGGCAGGACAGCACAGGGTACAATGACTCCAGGAGTCATTCCCTTCTTTCGCACCCAGACCCTTGACAAATCAGGCTCTCTCTTTCACTGCAAAATGTACACACACATTATCAAGGAACAATTGCACCCTTTCATTCATCCTTGGGAAAGAGACTTGTTTTTCTTTTACCTTCTTTTTTCTCCTTTCCTTTTCAACAAAGTTTCAGCTGCCAAACTTAATGCATTTCCCTGCCCATTCCTCTAATTGTGGAAGATCTATGAAATCCTTATATCCTGCTTCCCTTTCCCCCCTTCCCAGTGTCTTCCCTTGACTTCTAAAACACCTTTGTTTCACTTTTCTTGAGCTCAGTCTTACTTTCTATCTTGGTTTCTTTTCCCAATGCTGGACTTTTCCAGACAAAATTGTCTGTGGGAACAACTTCACATTCACTTACCATCCTTCCAACGTATTTGTTCTTAGGAGCTTCCCACCATACAGTTTATTGGCTCCTTGGTACTCAGCCCAGGCTTAGCACACTTCACCTGAAGTACAGCATAGCTCTGGCACAGATCTTTCTGTGTCGTTTTGGGCAAGTCACATGTGTTTGCAGGACATCAATTTATCATTTGCAAAATGATGATAATGTCTTTTTCTTCTTCTGTGCCTTGCCATCTACCTTTCATTCCAGCAATTTTTTAGAGCCAGGGTCCAGGAGTGCTGATGAGCTTATGGCACTATGTATTTCAAAAGGTCTGTATGAGTACAGACCTCCCTGTCCTTCCTTAAAGGCAGATGCAGAATTGCCTTTGAAACAAAGGCCAGACAGTGTCACTGTGTAGATGGGATCTGGACTACAGCCATCAACTGAACTACTTGCTTGGGCTGACATTGTACTAAAGCAGGGTCTGGCTTTGTCTCCGTGATAGAATCATAGAATGGTTAGAGTTGGAAGGGACCTTAAAGAGTTCTAACCTCCCTGCCATGTGCAGGGACACCTCCCACTAGACCAGCTTGCTCAAAGCCCCATCCAGCCCTGTCCTGGTCTGTCCTTCCCTCCTCCCCACCTCAACCCATCAACAAGTATCTGTCTGTGAAGGATTCAGCCAGGGTGAGTTCTGCTGGGTATCGGTATTCATGTAACATGGAAAATAAAAATTATCTGTGTTTTTCTAATGGGACAAGTAGTTTTAAATTTCTATATAAGTGCACTAATAAATGAGACAGTTTTGTCTGCCTAATAATTCTATTTTTTGTTTTCATTTTGGATGGACTTTGGTATTTTGAGACAATACATATAAAAATTTCCTCTATTCTTTTAATGACAGCAAAATGTAACATGCTAAGGTAGAAAAAGAGTCATTTAGTTACACAGGTATGACTGAAATCAAAGAAAATTAATGTGAAGTTCAGAAAGGCCAAATAAAACGTCTACAATTTACCTGCTGTGAGGTGATCTTTCTCATGGTATTATTGCTGGAGTAATCTCTTTATGTAATTCCTAACAGTTCATTCAGCTCAGTATCTGAAGTGTTTATTATGAGTGAATAGCTACATCAGGCATTTACTAACTCTTTTTGGGACACTGACAAGTATTAAAGGTTTGGATAGTGAAGCAGATTTCAAATGTTTGCAGATTCACCATCTGTGGCTATCAAAACCTTCTGCAATGCCGTATGTGAAACCAATTCAGATATGCTATAAACCAAAACTTGGAGAGAGGGCATAAATTGTTGGAAGCAAATATTTATCTGAAGCTGAATGGCAAAAATTGCACTGAATGAAAAACATTATCATTTTACTTCTTCTGGAAAATGAAGGAAGGGCCATGCTTTTCTAGACTGGATGATCAGTGGTATCTCAGCTTTCTGGGTATCAACAATGTAAGCCAGGCAGTTTGGTTATCATGAAAAGTCTGATCATATTTGTCTCAAGACTGTGATGACAACCTCCATTATGCAATTACTTGACTTTCAGATGGGCTTTTGATGTATCCCCATGCTGCATTTCACACCTGTGAAGGATTGCCATTAAGCATCCCAAAAGCTACAGCATGAGAGCGCCAAGGAGCTTGCCTGACTGACATGAGAGACATGATCTAGGCAATTTCCTCTTTACTTTGTTGTAAGAAATGCCTGAATGGAGAAATCATTATTTTCTATAGATGGACAGGTGTGTTTGGTGTCCAGCTGCAGGGACAGGTTGTTAGTAACTAGCTAATAATCACCATCCTCCTTCCAACTTGGTAAGAGTAAAATTAAAACTATTGTCACCCCTGCTTGACACCATTCGCTCCCTCCTTCTGTCCTAAGAAAGGACTGAAGTCCCACTGTTACTCCTGAACCCAGAAGGACACCCACTGTGCGGGGAGCCTTTGGCTGACTGGGCTGTTAGGAGACACACTGGCAGGTAAAATGTTTCCATTTTTGATTACTATATTTAGTTGGTAAAACTGTCCAAAAATGTCAGATATCAGCATGTGCCCATGCCTCCTGATACAGCCACATACATAACTTAGAGAAAAAGTCCTTTAGTGAAAATGTCAAGAAGTTTTATGTGGAGGAACAGGAGAGAGATTTTTTATCCTTTTCTTTCAGGAAAGATAGAAAAAAGATATTGGGGAAAGTGAAAATTAGAGGTGTGGTATACTATCAATGAAAGAACACATTTTAAAAACATCTATAAAATGTTTAAGTTGGTGGGAAATGAGGCCTGATTTAGACTTAAAATCAAAAAATTACATTAAAAAAATTAAAACTCCAGAGTCCTATTTTTCAGAAAGCAGTCCGTCTGCTTTGCAACAGCTAAATAATGTATGACACTTGTTCAGACAATGGGATGTCCTGATGTACTCCTCGAGAATTACATGGCAAACAAAATGTCAGTGGGTCATAGCATTTAAAAGGAGGGAATGGACTTATTAACATAGAAAATGGCAGAAGGGAGTCTCACATTCAGAAACAGGATTGATAACGAAAAAGCATGGGAACCTCACTTTACAGTTGGGAATTATTCAGACCTCTTTGTCAAGAATATGGTGTGGAGTAAGTAATGGTCATTAAGATGACCCTAGCATTAAAAAGAAATCCATTCTTTTTCTTGGTGTGAGATATGTGAGCAGGAAGGCAGAGCAAGCACTGTTAAGGTGATTGCTGCTTACTCACCCTGCTGCCACATCCCTGAAGATATCAGAGAGTCCTGAGCTTTTCTGCTGATATGAAGGGAGAGACAGCATCTTCCTGACAATGGGAATAAAGGGGTGATATGGGGAAGTCCTGAAAATTTCTCTGTAAATCTGACACTGTTCCCTGCAGCAGGAATGGATGCCCACCAAACATTTCTTATCCCAGACAAGGCTCAAAACATGTCCTGAGCAGATCAGCTTGTGGGATGAAAAAGATTTCATCCTTGGATGGACCTTTCTTTTGTGGAACAGTTCTTACAATATTTCTCTGAATAAGAGAGATTGCCCATAACAGTAAATCCTGCAGAAATTGCTAACCCTCAGACACTGGCAAAAATAACAATCCAGATCAATAAACCTCATGTTCTTTCCAATTACAAAGTGCTCTTAGAAATTACTGCTCATCTTAAATGTTTATGCTGCTTTTCCTTATCTAATAGATTATCTGGATTTGTAGTCATAACATATTACAATGTATCGCTACTATAAATGTTCGTCTTGTCATTGTAATATTTTAAATGCAAGTAATGTTAGTACTTATAACTATTGTTCTAGAGACCAACAAAAGAGTTCCTTGCCCCTGCTGTACTGCTTAATCATATTTGCATGAAAAGTTTAGCTATTAGTTAAAGAATGCAAGCGCTTTCTGAGTGAGGAGTTGACTAACAACGCAAGAACCTCAAGCTTTCCAGGTCATCAGCATTCTCAGTTTAGGGGAGTGTCACTATAAATTCCTTAATTTTGTCAGATCTGCAGAGTTGGCTTTATCAGTTCCTTTGGGCAAGGACCTACACTACACTTACACCTACACTTTGCCTAAATTTGGCAGATTTCAAGCAGCTTTGCTAGGCTAGGGAACAAGCAAGTCTTCTCCCTCACCACAGAGCTTGACTCACAATATTCCTAAAAGACTTTAGGCAGCTCTGAAATCATCCCAGACTCATCTCTAATCTAGTAAAAATTATGTAAGCATAGCTAAACTTTGCTGATATGTTAATTTTAAAAGTTTACTGGAGCAGGTCCAATATATCTTTTGCCAGTATCCAAATGGCTAGAGCCACTTCTCTTAGCCAAAAGAGATGGGATTTTCCCTGTTGGAGGGATCTGAATCTGAAGAATGCACACTGAACACAGTCACTTCAAGAAAAGGTGTGTCCTGAAATACCCCCTGAAGCTGCATCCCCTGCACAGCTAGTAAAGCAAAAGAAATGAAGTGTGGCTGTATTATCTAGTGGTGAGGTATCCAGCCAAGGTGACAGAGTCCAAGGATCTCTTCCTCTTGGATTTTTCTCTCTCTATATTACACTAGATAGTCACTGGATTAAATGACAGTACTGGGAAACTACTTTTTGCATGATTATCTGAAACTGCTTTTCTGAAATCCCATTGCCTTAATCAGTACTTTCTACTGCAAGGTAAGCCATATGAAGTAAAATGGCATCTTTTAAGAGGTGTTGATATTTATTTCAATCATGTTAAATTGCTGCTTATTCTCTTCTGCCAGTGTATTTGAATGTTCATTCTCTGTCCCAGCATCTCAAACGGACACCATAGGGATATGCATGATACTTGATAGCTTCTGGGGTCTTGGTGGTCACTTACAGGAAAGCTTTACAGACTGAGGTACTCCTGGAGCCTTGCAGTCACAGATGGGCAACCACCAAACTTTGCAATCCACTGCAAAATTGAGAGAACCTAATGAATTTTTCACATACAGCTAAATCTTATGGTAAGCAATGTGATGGTTAATTCAGAAGAAAGAAACCCATGGCTTCTAATTTGGGTGAAGGCAAAGCAAATGGCCATTTTAATGTTTACACATCCATTAAAAAAGGGAAGATTTTCAGCAAATAAAAATCATTGGCTTCTGTGAGATGTACATGCAGATTAAAAATCTTGTCTGGAAGCAGGTAATAAGAATATGACAATATTTCCAGTTCAGGTATAGATATTTATGAACATCTGTCAAGGAGATGAGATTGTAAATGATTCAAATGAAATCCCCATCCTGTTCCCCCCAGTAAATGAAATTCTGAGAAATTAATTCTGCCTATGTAGTTTATTATGAAGACATGACCCCTAATTAAGCAGCTGCAGTAACAAGACACACTGTATTATACAAGTGATCAGATGTGATCTTTTAACAGACTCATTCAGGGGCAAAAGACTAAAAAGAAGGTCAGCCATTAGCATCCCAGTCCAATTAGCAAGGTGAGGACCAAAATTCTGCAAAATGTAATTAATAATCATGTTGTTAGCTTAGGACCAAACACGAATAATTGAGCAAAGCACACTCACGGTACTTATCTAGTCTCAGCAGCACACAATCTAAGAAGTGCCAAGAGCTTCTTGACATTTTGAATTCGAACATCAGGATGACTGAGATGCTAAGTTACCACAAATAAAAATACAGACCTAATGAAGATCATTAGATAGCTGGACCAATGTCCAGTGTTAAGAAAGGTGACTGTGAAGTGTATCAATGAAACTAGGTAAGGGATGGTTGGGTAACTGCATGTACAATGAGAAAACATCTGTAGGAAAAGAAAAAAATAAAGATACAGTGAGATAATTCTAGCAAAAAAATAAGAAGAAGTCAACAAGGCTTTTACAAATAATACATGGAGACATTTTAAGGATCATATGAACTTACCTGTAAATAAGAAGATGAAACTGATGACAACCATGACAACCTGGATGCTGATACTTAAAGACAGCAGTTTGATCAATTATGAAGTATTAAAGGCTTGGTTATACCAGATATTGACAAAATGAAGTCTAGATGTCATCAGTGGAATAAATATGAGGAGAAAAAATCTGAATGTGTGAGTAAGATGGAACCATAAACAACAAACAACATAATCGGATATTGAACAGCTGTTTTCTAAGACTGTTACAAAATTAGTAGGTTATGCAACCTACTAATAACTAACTAACGTATGCAAGAGATGAAGTAGGAAGATTTTAGTTACACATTTGATATATTCAATGAATACCTGAAAATATATTAAAAAACAATTATATAAAATAATTTCTAGATAGTCTGAAAGATGAATAATGCCCTGATAAACAGCGACTGATCTAATTAGTAGAGGGAGCACATAGAATCAGAGAATAGTTCAGGTTGGAAGGGACCTATAAAGGTCATCTAGTCCAGCCTCCCTTAGAATAAGCAGAGATGTCTTGAACTGGTTTGGGTTGCTCAGAGTCCCATCTGACATGACCCTGAATGTTTCCAGAGATGAGGCATCTACCACTTCTCTCAGCAACATGTTCCATTGTTTCACCACCCTCATCATAAAATACTTCTTCCTTCTGTCTAGTCTGAATCTATTATCTTTAATTTAAGACCACTACCCCTTGTCCTATTGCAAAAGAGCCTTCTAGAACTTTTGTCCCTGTCTTTATTCTAAGCCCCCTTTAAGCCACAACAGGGTCTCACTGGAGCCTTTTCTTCTCCAGGCTTAATAAATGCAACTTGCTCAGCCTGTCCTCATAGGGAAGGTCTTCCAGTGCTCGCTTCATTTTTGTGATTCTCTTTTGGACCCTCTCCAGCAGGTCCATGTCTTTCCTGTACTGAGAGCTCCAGAGCTGGACACAGTACTCCAGGTGGGGTCTCACCAGAGCAGACTAGAGGGGCTGAATCATCTCCCACAAGGTGGTGCTTTTGATGTGGCCCAGAATACAGTTGCCTTCGGGTCTGTGAGTGCACATTGCCAGCCTATGTCCAGCTTTTCATCGACTGGTACCCCCAAGTCCATCTTAGCATGCCTGCTCTCAATCACAATTTATCCCCCAGCCTGTATTGATACAGGGGTTGCCCCAGCCCAAGTACAGGACTCTGCACTTGGCCTTGTTGATTCTCATGAGGTTCACACAAGACCACCTCTCAAGCTTGTCCAGGTCCCTCTGGATGGCATCCCATCCCTCAGGCATGTCATCTGCACCACTCAGCTTGGTGTCATGTGCAAACTTGCTGAGGGTGCACTTGATGCCACTGTATATGCTATTGCTGATGATATTGAACAGTACTGGTGCCAGTATAGATGCCTGAGGGACACCACTCATCACTGATGTCCATCTGGACTTTGAGCCATTGATCATTGACGTGGTCATCCAGCCAATTCCTCATACACCAAACAGTCCATCCATCAAATCCATATCTCTCCAATTTAGAGTAAAGACTGTTGTGGGGAACAGTGCAAAAGGCCTTGCAGAAGTCCAGATAGATGACAGCCATGGATCTTCCCTTGTCCACTGATGTGGTCACTCCATCGTAGAAGGACACTAGGCAGTACTTGCCCTTGGTGTAGCCATGTTAGCTCTCTCAAATCACCTTCCTGTCCTCCACGTGCCTTAGCATAACTTCTAGGAGGATCTGTTCCATGATCTCTGCAGGCACAGAGGTGAGGCTGACAGGTCAGTAGGTACCAGGGTCCTCCTTTCTACCCTCTCACAGTACCCATAAATACATCAGATCCACTTCATTTCCCTTGTTCACATCTCCATTTTCAGTTCTTTTTGAGTTGATTATTTCAAAGAAAACTAAACCCTTGACAACAGCAAAGCTTTTTACCTGTTACTCTGTCAAATGCTAGCTCATTATTCACTGTGTTTCATTGTGTACACCTATGCTTTCTCTTGAATTGTGCAATTTTTGAATTGCAGACTATTTTTTGGGGTGTGCATTTGTGCAGCACTACACAAGGAGTCCTCCCCGGTGGCAGTGTTTCTAAATTCCACAGGGACAAACATCTACCAGTATAACTGAACCAGAAGCACAGCAGATAGCTGAGCAACTAGAAAAAAACAGTCACAGAAAAATTTAGTCTGCAATGTATCCTGTATTTCTAGAGCAATCACACACAGAACAATACAAAATAGCACCAAATTTGTACATCTGTGGGCCTAGGGTTTTGTTCTTCCCTCTTCACTGTGGTATATAAATGTGCACTTGGATATTGCCCACGGGTCCTGAAGGTACATGCTATATAGTCAGAAAGACACACAGGACAATAACAGTCCTAAAACATGTTTCTTTTTACTGGATGAACAATAAAATTTATGACTGTTGTCATAGTTGTGCACGCATCATCAGATTTAAGTTTTTCCTTTCACTAATTGACCACCAGGGTGCTCCCTAATTGAATTTTCTCTCCTGTAGCTTTATGTTAAAGATCTGCACTACCCATTTTCTCAGGAGGGTCTGCATGACTCTAGGTTTGCATTTGTTCTGCATTTTTGTATGTTTCTGCTCAACAGGAAACAAATGTAAGTGCTTTAAAACCGGACTGGAAGTAATTTCCATTTGTGTATCTAAAATTCACCGTTTTGAAAAGGAAAATTGCAAATATAGAGGGGTACTTCTCACTGATGCTATTGAGAATGTTCTGTCCTTGGCACATAATTTTAAAAGGTGGCTCAAACGAGTGTGTATTTTAAACACAGAGATGCAAATAAATCATCCGTGTTTTTTTCTCTGATACCTAAACAACCAAAGCTGATTTTCTGACATGCAAACCTACAGCAGCTGTCTGATCTTTTAATCTGCTACATATGCTCTGTCTGATGCTCTCCTTACAGGAGAACACAAAACTGCTATAGACATCATTATGCCTCTTGGTCTGCCAATTCAAGACCTGCACTCCCTTGTATTTCCGAAGTGAGAAGTAATGCACATGGGAGATATTAGCCAAAGCTTCTTAGTCACTGGGGGATTTCGAAAATATACTGTGTATACTTCTCTGGTCGTTGAGCTGTAGGATTTTGGAAGCAGATCACTCTTTCTCCTCTTATCATTTTAATCAATTAAAAGGGTTGTCAAAACGGTGCTAATCTTCCTTCAAGCCTTACAATATCAAAAGTCTCCAGTTGATTATCATTGAAGATTAACAGGATGTTAGACAACTGTTAATTTTTGTGTTACAAAGTCATTGTCAGCATTCATCGTACATCTCTAAGGCCTGCAGAGCAGAGATGAACATGATTAAGAAAGGAACAGGAAGAAAGCTTGAGGTATGGCTATTTTCATGTTCCCCAAATCATGGAAAGGCATGAAAGTCTGTTTTCAAAGCTCTACTCAGGAAACAGAGATGTGAGAGAAGTGTTTACATTTTAGTTGTTCATACCCTGACAGCACAATAAAAAACCCAGCCTAAAACTTATTTTCTCCTCTTTCCCTATCACACACAACATAGGAGTCATCAAACCACCTCTGAAATTTGGATGAGAAAGGTTAAATAACACAATAGATTAATAGGAAGTCCAAGTGACATTGTAGATGTAGATGTCACTTAGGCTCCTTAGAGCACACTGTATTTGAACACATTTTGGATCTGTCTTTTAGGAAAAAGCCCCAGCATTGTTCCACAAGGCGTGGGGGTGAGAGAGTGGTCTGTCACGCCAAAGTATGTAGCAGCTTGGTGATGCAGGCCTTCATCTGATGGGCACACCCAAAAACCTGGACTCAGAAGGTGCAATCTAATTGTGATGATACTTTATGAACAATAATTTCAACTCCCTGTTAGCTGTGTTTCCATCCCTGCCTGCCAGGTTTCCCCTTTGCCTGATTATGGTGCTGGTGGACAGCCCTTGAAGCTCTCCGTGCAAGGCTCTAGCTGTGAAACACTTATGATATTTATCCAAGAGAAATTAAATTACCTGCTTTCCTTCTAAAGATATCTATATGGGGAATAGACCCCTGATAGTAAATAGGTCTTCTGTTCAAGAGAGCAAGACACAGCGAGGTTCAGTGATCAGAAGTAAAACGTGAATGAACTAAGTCTAGAAAAAAAGTCTATGTTGTTTTGTTTTCTTTATCTGTGTTGACAACTAACAGCTGGTGTGTTCCCCATCACTGAAAGGCTTGATTCAGGATTGATTATATTTCTAAAAGTTATACCATAGCTCATTCAAAAATTATGGGTTTGGTGCTGAAATGAGTGCACTGTTATGGGATACAGATATTCAGCATGCATTGCACATAGTATCAGGCTATTTCACTGCAGTGATGCATTCTTGCTTTTAAATCTATTTGAATGCAAGACCTACAGGGCACTTATTTACTCTTTTTATGGCCACTAGGCACCATCTAACATAGCATACTCATGTTGTCAGTAGAGGATTTCTAGCCCATGTCCTCTGAACAATATATAAACCCAATATATTTTTGATAACTAAATAAAATATTTGGCTCTTGTTGTCTAAGTAGAAGCTGTTACACAACTCAAAGCAGAACTTGGTTAGGCCAGTGTTTCATTGCTTCCAAAACAATAAAGCAATGTAGGTTGCACAAGTGACCCATGTTCTGCCTCACTGTTCACAAGACCCATGTCAATACCATGTGAGAATATAGTTCACAGAACTTTATTACCAGAGGTGTTCATGTACAACTTCTTGAGAATACTTCAAGTGTTTCTTTCTACATCTATTTCTGCAATGTCTGAGGCATGACATTTCACGTTTTATGCAGTACTTTTGCACATCAGCAGAATACGCAAGGTGGGGTAATACCGAGCCAGGCACAAGATCCAAACAAACTAGCTTCCTGCATGCAAAAGTAGCCACTACCATGAACTTCACTAGAAAGTCTCCTAAACACCTAAGTAGGTATGTATGAGGAAATTTGAATCATTAGGTCACATCTTTTCTAACTCGTGGCAGGCTTCATTTTAATTTATAGAGAAGTATGTGTACATATATGTGTAGTATATGTTATATATTCTATAATATGCAATACACAGTTCTATAAAGTTTATAAATAATATCATAGTCTGATAAATTTTTATACATACATACATAAATATCTACATGTATCTTTTAGCTAAGTATCTCAATACATTTTTGGTGCATTTTAAAAGAGCCACTCCTACAATTTAATGAATGTCTTCTAGATCTTTATGTTATAAGACAAGAATGAACAAATTTTCAACTCTCCTTTGTAAACTATTCATAATATACATGGTATTGTAAGATTAGATTGCAAGGTTTGAAACAGGCAAAATCCCCACACAATCTGAGTGTGATCAAATTCATCCAATGAATGCCACATCACAGCAAGAAGTGACAATGAATACATATATTAGCTGGCATGTCCGCATCTTTATTAATTGAAGGAGCTCTGGAAATTCTTTAATTCTGGATTGTGTTTCAGTGGAGACATTCTCAGTGCGTATGCAGTCCTGCAGCTGGCTGTCAAGAGGTAATGTTCATAGTACCATCCTACTGTTTGGTGGATTTTTTCAGTTGCTTTAATGATGGACTTTAAAAGACAGGGTTCTCTGTACTTCTTGAAACAAATTCTAGTTTTCCCATGTAGTGACAGGGCTTTCTTCTATACAGAAGCAGGCCACATGCATTTGTGCAATTCCCAAGCACGTCTTTGTAACATGGTGAGTCTTTCTGCCAGACACACACATATATTCAGTGTGCAGATGACTCAATGAAGTGCCTGACAGATACCCAGATCAGCCTGGGAATGGGGGACTGCAGCAGAAGACGTGGTTCTGTGATCTTCAGATTCTGCAGTCATGAAAAGTTGTCCCAATCACTGGGGTAGGAAGACTGTTCCCTAGCTACAATATGCCATGATAGATTTATTTAGCTATGAATTATTCTAAAAGCTAAGTGATCAGGCTAGAAATTAAGATGTACCTTAGAGGAATATGTGAAGATGCAAGAGGTGGCTGGCTGGGCAGGATGACTTTGCCTTGTCCATATCAGCAAGGCAGATGTGGAAAAGCAATATTGTCCCTGGTGTCCATGTTTTGCTTGTCCAGACTGAAGAACCGCACACATCTCTTCTGACTTAGGTTTTGTCTGAATTTCCAACCCATGGGGACTGAGGAGGGTGATTTAGAAGGTAAAATACATGACCAAGCTTGCTTTTTCTGGGTGCTAGGACATGGCTGGGGGGAGAGAGGGCAGGGAGGACATCTTTCCTGATTCCTACAGGTTAGCCGTAGGTAGAAATGTAAGATTTAAATATTAAGATCTCTTTTCCACTATGCCCACATGGCTGCCTGAACTTTTGGTTATGTTGATAATGTTTGCCTTAAGCCTGGTTTTGCCATAGTGTTAAGGGCTTTAATACTTTCTTTATCCAGCTGTGACCTTCTCTTTCTCATGCCCTAAAAGAGACAGGCATAAACTCAGAAGACCAACACTATGGTGAGAGAGCTGAGCGATAAGGCTTGCTCAACTATGTCAAATCTTCAGAGTTCTTCAGTTTGTATTAAAAACAAATGTCTTATCAAGTGATCTCTCAAGCCCATTAGGAATGATTTTATTTCATTTTTCAATTATTGTACAACAGATTCTCCAACCTGAAATACACACTCCTCCTACATGCCTCACTGCTAATAACATAATGTTTTCTGTATGTTAAAAGTAAAAATGTTAAAAATTCAAAAATAAGCTAACAAAGCATCTCCTTATTTAAATTCAATCTCAAGGATCTCTTTGAAATAAGTTCTTGAGAGATGCAGATCTAAGCTTTGTGCAAACCCACAAGCACTTATTAATCAACACCTGTTGATAATGATACTTAATCAGGTGAAACACCTACTGGTCTTCCTCCTCATTCCTCCCCAGAAACACAGGTACCTACAGATTACAATCACAACCTGTTCTGTACATTACAACCATCATTATTGTTAAAGTCTTAATAAACTCTCTCCTTTCAAATGATGAACTTGAACAAGTACCGTCTTGACAAATTCTCATTTCTATGACCACATATCCCTACACCTATGGAGATAGGGGCCTTGTAGTAGCATATTTGTGAACAGTTTCCTAAGTAATCATTTTTCCTCTTCCTTATTTTACTGCCTTTTCTCCGCTACCAGAGTCAATTTCCTTCAATAAGCCCATCAAATGACTTGGGATGCAGCCACAAGAGATGCCACCACCATCTTTAACCTAAACAGAAGTTTCCCTTATTTTGTGGTTCTTTTTTTGCTATCATTATTTGTTGAATTTGTACTACCTCTAGCAGAGGAAGCATAGGAAGAGGCTCTTTATTTGCATTTCAGAAGCCTAGGCAATCACCTGGAAGAGAGAATGGTGTTAATTCAAAGTTAAAGATTCACACTGATGCATTTCAACTCGAGCTTTCAAAAAGCCATCAGGAGGGAGCTGGGTCACAGCTCTCATGTCATTTCCCTGCTCATATTCTTTATGCAGATCACCAGCCCTCATGGACTTGCCAGGGGACCCTTACCTCTGACAAGGGGATGTGCCTTCCAGATCTTTCTTTTGATTGTTCTGCAGGAAGTTTCCTTAGTTAGACACCAAATGGAAAAATAAAAGCATTCCAAAGCTGAGTTGTTCAGAAGACAAGGCTGACTGCTTTCACAAATTGGCTGACTCTGAATTTATGTTTTTAATTTTTCCCTACACCTTGCATTACCTAAGTCAGAAGCTAGGTAGAAAACACACATCTAATTGTTTTCTCAATAATATTATGCTGTTTAATGTTATTTGGAAAGCATAATAGGATTACAGATAACATCTATGATCAATCAATCAGTACAGTATTTGATTATGAAAAGTCACCAAAACACACAAGCTGGAGCTACAACTATTGGTAGGCTTTGTTCTTCTGGAAAATGATGCAGGCGTTCAGGCTGGGGGAAGGGAGGACCTAGTGGCTTAGAATAATGAACTTTAAAGCGGGCAGGGACAGCTGTGATAATCTAATTGAGCTTCTGTATATCACAAGCCACAGATTTCAACACACTAATGCTAAGACAGGACCTCCTCCCAGCCAACAAGGATTTGGAGTGAAAGAAGACAGTGAACTGTGGTGGAAGCAGCATGTGCTGTCCCTGGCAGGAGCAGGAGACTTTGGGCACCATGGTGTGAGCTTGGCAACTGAGTGCCCCACATGGGGTGGCTCTAATACACCTCACTCCTTACTCCTTTTTTTTTAGGAAGATCAGCTATTCAATTCAAAGCGCCCATGCGTCTTCTGTAGTTGTTTATAGCAGTACAAAGCAGGGATTTGTAAAACCTGTCAGTCTATTCATCTGATGCAGCGTCACAGGCAACCCTCACATTTACTTGAGGGTTGGTGCGAGGACAGTGGAACATCAGTCCCAAAAGAGAAAGTGAGGGGTAGCCATGGTAATTGTTGTCTGCTGCAAGAACTGGCCAAGATTTTCAACAGTAAGCACCTAATCCATCATTAGTCTGCTTAGTAAGAGACTGATTTTTAGCATGTTTAATATTCTGGGAAGAGGCAGCTAGGGATGTTGTGACAGAGAAGGGATCCATGATTCCTAAATGCAAAGGTCATAGCAGTCATGATAAACTGGCAACAACTCCTGCAGACCTTCTCAAAGTGCAGAGCAACAGTGGGTGGATGTTTATGAATCTCTGCAAGTCACTGAGTCATACTTGCACCCGGCTAGTAGCTTCCTGTGTATTTTTGGCATGTATGAAGGACTTCCCATCTGAATGTGATGCATTCAGATGTGACAGTGAATCCAAGCCCCACCTAAATCAGTTATTCTAGTGCTTAATTTACCTTCCCTAAAAAAAATGACCCCTGGATTCTGGTCTGAATTCTTCAAACCACCGGGACTGCATTTTGTTTTGCTTTCTTATTTCACTGTGGTTCCTGGCTCTGCCATAGACCTTCCCATATGAACTTGGGCTTCTCACTTAATCTCTTTTTGCCTTAATTCATTGTTACAAGGAGGGGAGTACAACACTTCTCTAACTCCTCTGTTGTGTCAAGATCAAAGTCACCCTTGTGCATTGACCTTTTCTGCACCTTGGCACACTTTCTCAAGTGAAAGTACCATTATTTTGGCTATGGTTTGCATAGCTGTCCTGCAGTAGACCTGAAGAAAAGTTATTCTTTGCATTACACAAGTCAGCATCTTTGCAATGTTCATGTTATTTATGTTGCAAATTAAGAAACAGAGTAGGTAGCTCCACCAGCTCTTGATTACTGCAATAATTCTTCTCCCAGCACACACCACAACACTCCCCCAGCTGTCCAAAGAGGCTTCACATTGTGAAGAATTAATATTTTACCATTTTCCTCCACATCACCTAAGCAGAGATGCTTGAATTTGGGTCTTCCCAAAGAGCACCCTTTCTAGGAGAGGCAATGGACTGACTAAAAGGGCTGCAACCCCCCCCCCATTAATCTCATCTGGGTGTTGGGCTCCTGCTTGCTGCCATGATCAAATAACTAGAAAGCCCATTATTTCACCTCACAACATAGAGTGATCTTACCATTTTTGAGGCAGTCAGGTACATTAACAGACAGACAGAGAACCTCTGGTGACTGCAATCTTTACCATCACTTTCTGAATGTCCTACTAGATCTCTTATTTTATTGTTTTTCTACATGTTTGGCCAGTAATACAAATTTTACCAAACCCCTCTGAGATTTTTAGATCTATCAGATGCATTAATCAAAGCACAGCTTTATTCAAGAGATAGAATTAAAAAGAAAAAAAAACCAAAGAACTTAGAAAATACAACAACATAATTATTATTAATCTGTGCTGGTTTCAGCTGGGATAAAGGTAATTTTCTTCCTAGTAGTTGCTAGAATGTGATTGCTCATTTGTTTTGGTTTAATATGCCAATAACACATTTTTTTCGTTGTTGCTAAGTGGTATTTGCATTAGTCAAGGACATTTTCAGCTTCCCATAGGAGTGAGGAGGGAACATGGCCAGGGCAAGCTGGTCAAAGCAATATTCTGTACTGTAGATGTCATACACAGTACATAAATGGGGGTTGGCTTGGGGGAAGGAGTCTGTGATCACTGTTTGGGATGAGCTGGGCAACTGATCATTGGGTGGTGAGAGCAAGTTGTGTTCTATCATTTTATTTTGTATAGTCTTTAATCATTATTATTGTTTTCCTTTTCCATTATTGTTCTATTAAACTGTCTTTACATCAACTCATGATATTTTTTTTCCTTTTCTTCCACTTCTCCCTGCCCTACTGGTGCAGGGTAGGGGTCAGGTGGTAAGTAAGTGAGCAATGTGTGGTCCCAGTTGTAGCTGGGGCTAAACCATGACATAATCCTAGTGAGGTACTGTAGAGAGTTTTTATAGGGTTTTCATGGAGGTGTTGTCACAGACACGAGGCTGTAAGGATCTAAGTGATATTTTGCATCTTTTTAGGCCATCTGGAAAAGCATAGGGATTTAGGGGATACAAACCCTGATGTCTTTTGTCCTATAGTGACTATAGGTCTTGTTTCTTTAGCCTGAGCAATGCAGTAAGACACTGTCCTGATGATCTACCTCTAGATGGCACTGCCTGGCAGCCTGGTTTCAGGTCGCCTACCATCCTTTACCTTGGTTTCATAGCCAAGGTTCTTCTTCACTTTAGATTGGGTGGAGAATAGGACAATGAGATGAGGGAATTAAATTTCTGCCACTCTTGTTTCAAGTGGCAAATTTTCCCTTGTCTGATACTTGCCAGTAAAAGAACAAATATGCCTTCAACCAAAGTGTTACAAAGCAAAATTCCTATATATGTGTGTTTAGATAGTGTCTATTATTTTGTGCCTGCAGCAGATATTTATTCTGACATGGCTCCCTGCTGGTAAAACCGATATTCCAGAGGCATAAAGATGGAAAGATGCGTTGTTATGAACTTTTGATCTGATTGATTCTCCTGCAATCTTAGGGAACAGTGGTTGGTGTGACACATTTTTCCAAATTAACTACCATTCCCTTTAAAACTCATCATGGTACAGATTGCAGTTCGCTTTTGTGTGCTTTAAATTAGTGTACTTTATGCTTCAGATTAGAAACTCCATGAGAAACTCCTGATAGCAAAGTGATACCAGGATATTTAAACCATTTGGATTAGTTTTACCTGGATGCATTCCTCAAAATGATCATAGTTCTTCAAACCCATATTAGTAGTTGGCTAAAGTTTTGCCATTTAACTATAATCCTTAGTTTTCCATTTTTTAATTTCCGTAATTGTTTCAGTTATAATTTGGTTAGTTGTGCATTTACAAAGAAAATATGAGCAGGAGAAGAAAATATCAGTTTTTCAGGGCTAACACTAGATATTGTCCAACCACCAGTAAAATTTACTACAATCTGATCCTAATCTATCACCAGCTTTCCTTTCTAGCCCACAGAACACACTGTGAGAGTACATTTAGGCACAGATTCTGTAAGGAAGCATCCTTTGCATGTTGTAGAAAATGGTCAGTGGTCAGTCATTCTTCTTGTCCCTTAGAAATAGTAGCAGAAGGCCCACCATGCTCATGCTTTAAAAAAAAAATGACCACAATAGTAATAGTAATAATAATANATTTTTCTCATCTTATAACTGGGATGTTTTACAGGTAATGCTGACTCATCTCTCTCTGCCAGGGATTTGCCTTTCTCTATACCTCAGCCTGTCACAGCCCACTCCAAAATACTCAGCCCACGCCAGTAATTCAGTTAAGGGAATGAGTTTTTGGGGGTTCTAAAGGACTTCTACTATCATTTAGCTATTACCAAATATGAAAGAGATTGCATGTAAATTGTGGACTAGAATTCTACCCTTCTTCAGTTCTTCTCATACAAGCATACTTTGATCACTTTGATTTGTACAGAGGCAGAAGGGCACCCAGCCAGCCTCCTAAGGACAGTCAATGAGCTACTGAAGCAGCCCATGGAGACCGCATGTGTGTATACCACACAACTAATTATTAATGGATGAATTAAACTAGATTGCTAAAAGTGTCCTGTTATGAAATTTTGCATATCCAAATCTTCATTTAAATCATTTGTGGAGCACCCTCTGATTTTAATTCAGTTCAGACAACTCATGCATGGCACTGAGCTTTGAACCATGATAGGAAAGAGCTAGGAAAGGGTCTCTGTTTACACTGATAAATGGACAACTTGTTTTTTCACATCTTCCAAAATGCAGCTCTGGTCCTTGTCTATCACCCAACTTGGTAATCTTACATACTTGGCAATCTTTTTCAACCTTTAGGTGTTTAATGCGATACCAAATGTAGACTTGAAACACTTGGGTACGGGCTATAGTTCTTCCATAATCTTCTTCCGCAGCGAACTGCAAGTCAAAAGATTATAAGGCTTAGTAAGTAAAGCAGCAGCCTTTCACCTGCCAGACAGATTGCTGCCTTAGTTTAACCTCCTTTTATGTGATGACTTTGATTTTAGTACATTTCTAAGCAGATATGAATTTGTGCAATCAGATGCTGTAGTAGTATGTCTTGGATAAAAGGAGAAGTTTGGGGCTGGAGGCTGAAAATTCAGGCCAAGATTTAAAACAAAAAATGTCTTTAAATATAGATTTATATACATAGGATAAGATTCACACAGGCACTTAGATGCGCTTCAGATAATCCTTCAAAGTAAACTGTGTTGTTTGTGTATAGGAAAGATGAATTTTAAGTATTAAGTCCAAGTAATGTTTTCAAGCTCTGAATACCGCTTTCTCAGATATTCCTTGCCCAATGCTGTGCTGAGATACTTGAATGCCTCCCTGTCATACCACAGAGATGGCATCCACCACCCTGCAGATGCTGCCATCCCAGTCCTAGGATCATAAATCATCTCAGTTACAGGGACGTAAGCAGCTATGACTCTCTTTGTGATTCCTAGTCTTAGGGCCTTAAACTGCACCTGAATTGAATGATACGACTTTGGGATCATGATGTTTGCCCGCAGGACCATATGCTGAATTCTTCTTTGATTCTGTGCCCTGGAAGGCAGGAGATTGATGGCTGCTACTACCTGCGTTTCTAGCTTAAGGAATGACTATAGCACAACCAGCACTGTACCAGAGTGTATTCACCTTCTTTTGTGCAATATTCATTGACATGTGATAAAAAGACTGGATTAACTATGACATTTCCAACTAAAAACATTAAAAAAGTGCTAGTGATTGAAATTCTGGAGCGAGTAATGGTTGTAGCATATTAACATAATGCTTCTTATGATATAATATACTATCTTACTGCTTGGCTTGGTCAATAAGCTCCTCCACAGCAAAACCACCATGAGAACGATGGCAGTGCCAGGGTCTGTAAGACAAGGAGCTGCCTTTCTGTAGTGCAGTACTCACAGTAAACAGCTACGGACTAACCTGCTCCTGGAAGTAGCTGGTGTGAGGCAGTATTGATGAGAGAAGACAGTGAAACCTCACAGCTAGGGCAGTGGTTCCAGAGATAGTCTTTACACACAGAAATAAATGGCACACTGCTTTCACCAATGCCACAGCATTCCTGAAGGAGAATTAACCTAAACATGATTTTGGTCAGCCTCTCCTATTTTACTTTCAAGATTAAATTTACTTGCTGAATAAGACAGAATGTAAAATTGTTTAGTCCTCTTTAAAGACAAAGAGTTTATGTGAATTTGGTGAGACTTTGACAACATGATTTTGTAAGTTATTTGCTTAATCTTTTGGTGGCTTGAGAACACAATATATAAATTCCTGGAAAGCTATATTTCACTAATCTGACTGTAGAGCATGTGTTTAATAGTGCCTTGTTAGTCACAGACATACAGGTTGGAGGCAAAAAACCTATAAAGTACTTCTTAAGTCCTCTCCCTGTTCCACAGGCATCTCCAGGGTCCCACAGGTCAAATTCAATTTGTATGAGTGCTCAGATGTACTTCAGCTTACTGAGATGAGGCGATATTGTCCCCACCAGCTGCTCAGTGTTCAGTTCCTCCTGTGGAGAGCTCACCTACAGAGCCTACCACCAGCTGCTGCACTTTCTCCCCCATAGGTGCTGTAAAGAGTCTAATCCAAGTGTGTCTGAGGACTCTGCAAGCAGCTTGACCTCTGGTGAAAAGCTTTAACTAAGGCTGGAGTACTTGCCTTTAAGAGGAGGAATGAAAGATGACAATGCAGTAAAAAACAACATCCCGAGGAAGGTGCTGTTGAGAGGCACTGGTAAGATGGGCTTTACAGATAACTCTGTGGCTAGTTATCCATCAGACTTGCAGCAAATCAAGAATAAAGCATCTGACAGAATTATACCCTGATGGCTGGTATTTAATAGCTCATTTCTTTCTGGCATCTGCAGAATACTTATGGGGATATTAGCTATTTAATAGAATTGCTGACAGTGATCAAAAATAAAAAAAGCCAGGCAGAGAACCAGAGGCAGAGAAAAAATTTCCATAGTTTTGTGTCATGCTTTGGAGAACACAAAAGTGCAGGAACAACTTCACTTTTCCTCTTAGGACTGGTACTGTGCTAACACCAAAGCCAAGCTCAGGAGGTGTTTCAGAAAGTCAAACTGAGGACCAGGGCAGACATCAGTGGCCTCAGAGCATTCTGATTTCTGGCTAATTCACTTATATAGTTACAGCCTTTGTGCCAGTTCCCTTCTCTCATCAAAATAACATAAGGGATAGACCTGATGCTGGGTTTACCATAATATGATTAAAGGAAGCTCTTTTCAGGGACAGTGGAACAGAAAAACCTTCTTTATGAGCTTCCATTTGCCAGGTGTTACACTACCTTCTTTTTCAGCCCTCTTCTAATATTAGGAAATTTGTAGGTGATGTGAAGCAGAAATTTCTATCAGGAAAATAATCACAGAGGCAGCCCCAATCCAGTTTCTCTTACTGTTTCACTTTGCTCAGCTATGAGAAGTGTTAATTTTCTTAAACTTTCCATGGGACCCATGATGGGGAAAATGGCTTTACATCCTCTATAACTGTTTAAAGACTCCTTTCAAACTTCCTCTATGTTCTCTTCCCCACATTCATGCCCCTATCACAGAAAGAGGCTGCTAATTTACTTACAGAAACAGAGGATGCACAGAAAACACCAGTACAGGACATTACATTGAAAAATGTTTTTCTCAATCACAGAAATTCTCCAGACCAGCTTCACCTTGGGACACTTAAGGAAATAATCATTGCCATTATTTGTGACTATTTTTTTTTAACAAACTGCTCAATGAATTCACCTAGAATCTAGGTCTTCAAATTTTTTTTTTTGTCCCAGATTGCAGAAATTAGGATTGTAAGAAAAATGCTGCTCCTGTTTTTGAAACTAGCACCTTTCGAGATACCACAAACACTAAACCAATTTGTTAATATTCTTTCATAAATTGTTTGAACATTCTCTGTTTATCTTTAAAATCCTGAAAATTCATGTATGAGACATGTAAGGGCTCTGGCAAATCAACTTCTAACAAACAATCAAAATTACAGAGAGTTTATCAGTAGCTCTCTGAAAAGATTTGCAGCAAATCTTCATTGTTCATAATTCGCAGTTAAAGATTTGTGTGTGTATGTATGTGTGTCAGGGACTGGTTGTTTCATGTCTCTTTGAAGTGATCAGGAAAATACTCAGGGCTTGGGGGGCATGTGGGAGCCCCATGATTCAAAGCATTTAACCCCCACAGAAACTGCCATGTGGCTGCCAAACTCACCATCGAGTCTTTGGGTATGTCAGATGCCCTGTAAAGGCAATATGGTATGCAGTGGTAAACCTTGGCCTTTGATGTGTTTGTCAGTGAGTTTTTTGGTAGGACTTTTTAAGACCTATGAGATTAGGAGGACAGTTTTCACATTTTATCTAAGGATGATATGAAGGGATGGTATTAGTGAGCGATCTTCAGGGTTTCGATTGAAACTATTTACCTTGTGAAGAGGTGCTACCCTGTTGAGAGAGGTACAGATCAATGAAGAATTTTATACCTCCATTAAAAATTTATTTGCCTCTAGGCTCAATGTAATGTTATATGTATCGTAAACATTTCACTTTTGAAATGTCTTTTGTACAACATGTTTATAGGCTTGTATGGAATGTCTATAAATACTCACACGCCAAATAGATTCTATAAACGTGTAAGAGTGCAGATCAACACTTGAGAAAATTCTATTCATCTCTCATGAAAGAAGGATTTATTTTTTGATAAATATCTAAAATACTTTTTAATGCTCTCATGGCAAGAGGCAGAGAACTGGTAATTTGCCGGTGACAGTTTTGAATGGCTGTTTGTTCACAGCTATTTATACACTTTTGCTAAACAGAGCTATACAGAGCTAAGGAACCCAAAGTCACATCACTGTGTTACAACGTGGTCTTTCACCTGGCAAGCCTTGAATTAAAGTTTACATCGTACAAACATTGACAGCTAGGATTGCTTCCCTGGTTGCATAACCCTGTAATCTACAGCCAAGGTATCAACTGTGCTGGCTCCTGTACAGTGGAGCTTTGCCTGCTTCAGGCCTAATCCGGAAACACGCTGCAGACGGAGGATTTGCAGAGCCAGGTCACCAAGGGATCTCTTGCTTTGCCCTGCCTTGAACATCATCAGCTTAATGAGGAGCAACACCCTGTTCTTCTCCCAGCTGTCCCCAAAGGAAGATGGGCAGCAGTGGCTGCAGCAATCATAGCAAGGTGCTAGCCACCAAAATGCTGCTCCAGAAAAGAGCAATCCCCACTCCTTCCTTTTAAACTGATTTGTCTGTCCCAAATAGCTATAGGTGAATAAAAATTTAGCTGAAATCTCCTGGTATATGTTTGTGAGACAAGGCAGAGAGCACTGTTCTCCAAAGACCCGCTGAATAAAGCGATCCTCACCCAACCTGCCGGCATCTCAGATATACCAGCACCACTCAGGGCACAACAGAAGGGTGAATGAAAGGTTGGATTCCCTTCCGTCATTCGTCACCTTCTAGTAGGTACCCTGGGCACAAGGCATGACTCTCTGGAAGCTGGTACACCACTCCCACTGGTTTCTTATGCAACTGCTCTATACGGTGCAGGTAATTAAACATTTCAAAGCATAAGGCCTGCCACATCAATAACTTGGTACTGAAGGATGCGTTGCACCTAGCAGGGAAATAGATGACTTTTTGGCATTGTTAAACTGGAGGGAAGTATGAACACTGGGAAGTCACTGAAACCCAGCCTAGAGCACCTTATGTTTTCATTATTAAATGTTTCTGAAAGACCAGTTATACCTACACATGAAGGTGTCCCATTGTTGTTGTTATGTTAAAAATAAATATGTTACTTCACAAAAGAGAACAAAAGAAAATAAATTTTAATAGCTGGGAAAGAGTGGGAGATAATATTGTTCTTTGTGAAAGGATTTGGCGTGACTGTAATGCTTGCATTTGCAAAGCCAGTGTATTTATAGAAGCCTAATACGAAACAGAAAGTTAAGCCTAGGCTTGATTCCTTGATCTGAACTTTGAAACTGAGGTCAGAAAATTGCAGTGTCAGTCACGGGGAAAGTCTGAGAGGGTGACTGACAATGGCACTCACGTGGTTCCCGTCTTCTAGGGTGCGTTGTTCTCAGCCTTCAAGCTGGGCTCTCTGATTACCAAACTTTTAACCGAAATTGTGACAAGCTACCCTGGCTCTGTGGGACAACTGTGAGCACTTATGAGATTACCTGGGAACAGTAGCAGCTTGTGCACCAGTCTCTGGGAATCATGGGTGCTGTAGGAGGCTTCCTTGAGCAAGAGCTGCACACGGTGATGTGACCCACTGCCTGCAAAAAGCAGATGCTTGTGAGAGAAACTCAGTGAATGAGAATATAAAAACAAAGGGAAAGGGAAAAACCTGAAAACTGTCGGTCTGGGTGAAGTTAACTACTCAACCACAGGATGAAAACCGAAGCCAGTGCAATGAGGAGAATAAAAATAAATCATTGCGGTAACTTCCATGTTGCATTGTGTGGCTGAGACTTTCAGATCCATCAAAAATTTTAATCATCATACAGAATGCTGACATTTATAGGTTTGAAATAATTATCCATGGCTGAGTAAACAAGTAAACTGATTATGATCCAGATCGATTTTGGGCTGTGAATGTTTACAAATATATGAAGTGGGTATTCAGAAGGCCTGACATAATTCTTTTTCCTTTAACGTATCACTGATGTTCGGCAGAAGGAGCTTTAGAAAGTCAACAGAAATAAGTCTTGATAAGTCTCCTAGTGGATCATTTAAAAAAAAAAAGGAAAAGGTTTTGTGGCAGATGTTTCTCAATCTTGGTATATAATATGAAGCAGGAGTGTCAAGCAGCAAATATATGCATGAAGGGATTACAGCAGCAGCTGTTTAAATACAATAGAATGAATATAGTTAAAATAGTGATGCACTATTAGCCGAGTACTACTATGCTTCTAGAGGAAATAGTCTGCACAAGTCTGTGTTACTACTTGTGTGTAAAAACATACACTTTTCACTGGACACCTGGAATAACAGCATGTGAAGTCACTTGACAGCCATGTAATGTTACACCTACTGAGTAGCTCCTGCTCCCAGGAATGTTGCATGGATTTCAGTGGGAGCAGGAGATGCCGTTTTTCATTACAGAAAACCTTGTCATGACCTTTTCTGGTATACATCTTCATATTCATCATATATTTGTTGTGCCCTGGTTTAAGTTCATCTTGCTTGAAAGCTGTGTCGTACCTCTGATCATTCTCCTTGCTCTTGTTTGCGTCTTTTCTGTATCTTAGAGGTGAACCAACCAAAACCCAGAACGTTGGAATGTAGTTGGGTTTATGTGTTATTATAATGACATTTGAATGCTGGCTCTCTACTCCTGCCTGGTCGTACTTAATATTCTGTTTTCATTTTGAATTATAGTGAGTATTAAGATGATATTTTCATAAAACAACCCACAATAAAACTAGGACCCAGCTCTTAACTAAGTAATAGTTAATGTCAGATGTGTTTCTTTGCAGCTGTCAGCAATTTTTCAATACCACAATATAATTCTGCAGCTCTTGGTTTTATTTCTAACTACCCTAAATTATGGTGTAAAGCCAGAAAACTTGCATATAATTACATTTCACAATCACCCTATGAAACTTCCTTCCTGACTCATGTATGAATGTATCAAGTAGTACAGACCCCATCACAGCCCTTCCAAGACTGATTACTTCTTTCTATCCTCTTTTCCATGTTTTACCTAGCAGAGAGCCTTCCTTCTTCCCACATAGCAACCTTCTTTCTTTTAGAGCTTTTGGAAAGTTCTATAATCAAAAGCTTGTCTGAAATCCAAACCCAGTAAATAAACTAGTTTAGTGATAACCTAATGTTTAATGAGTCCTCCATGTGCTGAAACAGGTTTGAGACACATTACTTCTTCCTGCAAAACCTGTTAACTCTCCCCTACTGTATCAGATTAATTCATGTATAGTGCTATTTATGTTATTTATTATAGTTTCTACTAATCTTCCCATTACTGAAGTAGAACTTCCTAGTCTGTAGTTCCTCATATTCCTCAGGAGTCCTTATTAAAAACTACCACTGGAGCTGCTGTCTTTCTTTCCTTTGGTACTGAGGCCAATTTAAGTGATAGGTTATACACCACAGCTGAGATCATGACCGTTTCAAATCTGAATTTTCTGAGACCCACTGGGCAAATGCTATCAGCACTGACAATGCTCTATTGATTTTATTTTTTTTTTAATTGTCCTAAAATGTCTTTAGCTGACTGTTTTGACTGAGGCAGTTCCCCTACTCTGTCTCCTGTAAAGAAAAGCTGAGAGGTAAAACCAGACCCAGGCTTTGCCTTACTGACTGCTCAGGCAAATATTGCACATAGCTTTTCTGCTACTTCTTTATCTTCCTTGAGATTCCTGCAATTTCTGATATGACTGGAAAAGATTTGTTACTAACATTCATGTCTTAAACTAGCTGTTTCTCAAGCTCATTCTGGCCTGTCTTGCGATAGTTTTACATTCACCATGCCAATTTTCAAGTTTGGAGATCACTTCCATGTTTTATGGGGTAGTCCTTACTCCCAGAAATGCCTTTGCTCTGCTGCATGACCACACAGTCTTTCTTGACCTTTGGAACTTCTTTTGGATGGGAATATATTTACTGTGAGCTTCTAATCTAATGCTTTTATGCAACCTCCCTGACACCTGCAATTATTTTATTCTCTTACCAGGACTTGTTAATTTCCTTTGAAGGAATTAGATCATTTTATGTCATTCCTGGTTTTGAAGCTAAGAGATGCTGGAGTGTGAAGCTAAGAGTTTTTCTCCTGCCTTTTGGGGGAGCTTTTCTCAGTTCTACAAGGTTGATGAATATGAGTATATTGAAGTCAGCATTACAAAATGGTTGTTTCATAATGCTTCAGACTAGGACCTGTGAGCTAATCCCATGACAACTACATCAAATCATGCTTCTCTGCTTTTGTGTTTTCTATCCAGCCATTCCAAGAGATAGTAGCTTTAAAAAACCTATGATGTCAAAAAATGTAGCCTCAGCATAACGCCCCATAGGTGCATACATATAAGTATGAAGGTGTTGAAAGAAGCAGGGAGGAATGAGACCTGTCCTATTATTAGCATGTTTTCTGCCTTTGTGGCTTCTCTAATAACTCCCTTAGCAGTCACAGTCCGGGTGGTCTCTCCTCTGGATGTTTGTAGGACAGCTGCATAGTCTACCCTTCATGCAGTCCTGAAATCTCAGCTGCAGGGGATCCTGTGCAATCACCAGGGTGGCGTTGACAGAGAATGCTGTGTCTGAATCAAGTTCACTCATCCCTTTCCAAACTTTGCTTAATGTATAGCACCCCTGCCCTGATGGGACAATCCATCCTTAAATTCCTATTCCCTCATATAATTTATATACTGTTATTTCAATTTTCCAAGATTATCTTCCTTCTGTCAGTTCTATCAAGACACCTGCGTACCGATGGACACAAATTCTTGGCATGTCTCTGTGTTGGTATAGAGACTCCCTTGATGTAGATACTTGTTATGTATATAAACAAGCTTAGGCCTTTTTAGTAAGCACTGCTGTTTGGAGCTGAGGCACTCCATCAGCAGGTTTTACAGCTTTCTCCCAGAGGTAGTTCAGTGTTGGTGGTATTCCCCACTGCATATGCAGGAATGCCTGCTCATGCCTACAGATAATGCCTTTCCTTTTAATGAAACGAAAAACCAAACCATTGCATGCTTGCATGTATTCAGTTCTGAACCTTTATGGTCCTTCTGTGAGACAAAGGATATTCTACTTCCTCAGCTTCTAATCCATATTATCCTTCACATCTGTACCACTGTGACTTTTAAAACTGTGCTTAAAATGAACTTACAGTATAAGGTCCTCAAGAGAAACAAATTTAGTCAGAACATTCAGAGAAGAAAGTGGACGTACTTTGTTCCAATAAAAAAAAAACACAGAGAAAGAAGAGAAAGAGCTTTTGAATTCAAGGGAAAAAGATTTCTCAATGGGTTAGATATAGAATTCTAAGCATAAGAGACATTAAAATAAGACAGATAGGTGTTAGATGGAGAGACAATCAAGGATTAGAAGAGAAAGTGAGAGCTAATGTTTAATTGCAGATTGCAGCTCTGAGGTGTAGAAATGTGATCCTAGCATACTGAAGGATGGGGAGCTTCAGGGAAGTCTCAGAGGCAGCATGAGGAATAGCATCAGTGCTACCAAAACCACAGAGGACTTCAGGAGTTTTATTTTCAAAAGAGAATAAGTATATAGCAAAGAAGTCATTACGGTAAATATTCACTGCAGTCTTCGATCATTTTATTAGTTTTGTCCACTAGAAAACATGGCATGAGAAAAACAAACTTAACATTAAAAGGTACTCACTTCTACTCCATGAAAACAAGAAATGACCAAAGGACAAAGGAAAACGATGATTGTTGCTGTCTGTTGGTTGTCTTAGCTTGTTGCTGAAGAGTCTGACAGAGACCTTAATAAGAAAGACACTGGCTTTTTGGTGGAGGATAAGAGCTCCAAGTAGGAGGCCTGAAAGAGCAGTATCGTGGAAAGAGATGAAAGATGCAGTCTCTGCTGTCTTGAAGATGGGAAGAAAATCTGAGAAGAGTTAAAGGGTGGATATTACACAGTGACAAGTCAGATTTGAACCTGATGGGGAAAGTGAGAAGACATTAGCAGAGAGATGTCAGAAGGAAAATAGATTAGCCTGAGGCTTGCTAGAAAAACCAAACTCAGTTCATGACGTGCAACCGTGTTGGGGAGTAGCTGTAACCATGGGTATGGTCATAATGAAGATCGAGGAAGAAAAGAAGCATCCATGTTTCATGATGGAGTACAGTATATATCTATAAATACTTTTACACAGTCCAATATCACTGTGTGTTCTCTTGTGTTGCATCCCTGGCAGGTGTCTGGCTCCCTGGGACAACAGCAGAGGTGGTGTCCAAGAGGCGGTGAAGGAGGAGAAGTTCTTCTCCTGGCCACCTTTTAGCATACACAGCAAAGCTTGCCTTTGAATGGAGATTTTCACCGTACCTCCTCCCCTGTCTCAGTTTTCCAGAGAACTTCTGCTCAGTTATTAAGCTGGTGAGAGGCGAAAAAAATTGATGGACTAGTTTGTCCTGGGGAAAAGGGTGTTCAAAATAAGAAAACAATCCAAAACTGCATCCTGAAGTTGACACTAGCTTTTATTTAAGAGCATATAAAGCTCTCTTGTATAGTTCACAAATGAAGGCAGAGCAGTTATTTCCTCAGTGACGATTATATTCCAGCCTGTTAAATCCGTTTATGACTAGATCTGGAAACATTCTACCTGTAGCAAAAACCTAAAGATATACCTGTATCTTTTTGTAGACACTCTACTTTTCTGTGGAAAAATGAAGTTAATGCTGAACAATATCTTAAGTAATGCATATTTATTTTAGGTATATGTTTATTTAAAGAAAAATTACTTTTCAAGGCAGAAAACTGTTGTTTTACAAACTTCTCCTGAAGAAAGTCAATAGATTGTTTCTAAAGGCTTGATAAAAATGATGCAACCAATAGATCTAACTCAGACATCCTTTCTAATAGGCCAAAACTGTTGATCTTATGCCTGACCCTGAGAATATTTTAATATCACAACTTCCCTGAATCCCCAGGGCAGTGTCCACTCCAGAATCCCACCAGGGATGTATCTATCAAGCAAACCTGGGTGCCAACATGCAAAAGAGAGACTGACCATGACAGAAAGACGTTCTTTTGCAGGAGGAGAACTAGCATCTAAACAAATTTAGACTGATAAAAACAACCAAAAATCTTCTCAAAATCATTGGATAGTTTCTGGGCTATGAAAGGTGAAGTTAGAGAAGCAGTTGACTTGACTCATATTCCCAGCAAAAAGATGACCTTGCTTGTGAGCACTGAGGAAAAAACACAAACCACCAAAACTCTCTTATCTTATTCATTTGCACTGAGAGCTGTCTGGTTAAATGTCACAAATAGACAGTAGAGATTGGCTAATATTATGAGGAATTACAAGAGGAACAGGACTGCTAGTGCCATCATTTTCTCTTATAATGTAGAGATGGAGGCTGATAGGAAGAAAGTTTTGTTAACAAAAGTAAATTATACAATGCCTGATATGTTTATAGTCTGCTGTCTGATCTTAAGTGAGAGGGAGCCTTTTACATCCCTTTACACAATTTCTGCTACCATGCAGACATTTTCAGGAGAAAACCTGGTATACTAAGATTTTAGTTAGTAAAGGCAATGGAAGTTTGGCGTAATAAAAGTATAGTTGTAATTTTCCACTGTACCTGTAGCTAGTACTCACTGGATTTGAATGTGATGATTCTCATTATCTGAAAACAGGACAGATTATTTCATTTAAGTTTCTCTAGCTTGAAATCTGTCTGATGGGAAAGATTTATTTCCAGATCAGTATTTTGTTTAGGCTTTTTATGCAACCATAAAATGCATACAAATAAGAAAAGAAAAGCTTTAAATATTAGATCAAATACTCTGGATATAAAAAGTAAATATCAACATTTTGTTTTCACTTTAGAATTCAGAATGAAATATTATACTGTTATAATAAGTACTTCTGTCTGTGAACCAGGCTCGTCTGAAGTATGTCCTCAGTGAACTATAGTGACATATATCATCGATGACAGCAGATGAGATATGTTAAGGATTGTTTTTATCCAACCAACACTATATAAAGTATTTTTTGGTGAAGAACATCATCACTGTTGGGTGAAGAGAAGAACCATACCCTCCCTGTGAGCAAGGGCTGCAGGGAAGTCTCTGGGAAGCAGTATCAGTGCCTTCCTCTACTGTGGCTACACATACAGGTACCCCTATAACAAATTACTTGCCTTCTCTTATCTCTGGATTTCTCAGCTACAAACTCAAGATAACAACCCTTTCATATTTCACAGAAATGTTTTGAAGTTTAGAATAGTAAAAAGTTGAGATATCCTGATACCTTCACAACAGGCTATGTGAGTGAATAAGATGTTACAGCAACAGAAACTTTTCAGCCCTACAAGTTACAGTCATTGTGCTAACAATAAAACAGCTGACCTCCTCAGCAGCAGGAGAGACAGGGCTATCAAGAAATCCATCGTTTCCCTGATGTAACAAGAATATCAAGCTGTCAAATCAGAGTATATTCAGGCTGGGTTTCAAACTGAAGCACTGGTTAACAGCGTCTAAACTGAAACACAGGAGGTTCCCTCTTGAGAATCTTGAAAAACTTTTTCACTGTGAGGGTGACTGAGCACTGGCACAGGTTGCCCAGAGAGACTGTGGGGTCCCCAGCCTTAGAAATATCCAGAAGCCGTCTGGACACAGCCCTGCACAATCATCTCTAGGTGGCCCTGCTTGAGCAGGGAGGGATGGACCAATTACCACTAGAGATCCCTGCCAACCTCAAACATTGTGTGATTTTGTGAGATTTCTGAACCAGACAGATCCAGAAAAGATAGCCTCAGACTTCCAGTGGCCTTCAGTTAATACACATAACCAATGGAAAAGGCTGCTTATAGTTTTCCTTCAAGCAAAAATCATTTGGAGAGATGTGATACTGTATTGGCTGGAGAATCCTCAGAGTTCTGATATCAGAAGTGGGATTTTAAAAGGTTGTTTTATAATTACCAGAAAACAGAGATGTGTGGTCTTAACTGGGATATACAGATATAAGAGATTTTATGACTCTTCTGCAATCACTGTACTCTAAAAGCAGATGAACATTTCATACCCTTAGGAACTGAACTACTGCTCTCATTATCATTGCAAAGCTAATCATCTTTCCCCTCTACCTGTAACAGATATCTTTTCTAGGAAAAAAAATAGCATTTTCTGTAAACTAAATGATTTAGAATACTGAGAAAAGGGTCTGCTCAGGTTTCATTTTGCTTCAAAATTTTATGTTATCATTGCAAGTCCCATAATACAATGTTTTAGAGATGTAAATAATTTAAGAGTTATAGGTCCATATGAAAAGAAAGAAGGAGCAAGCTCTTCCTGCTACTGAGTGTCACACTTCATACTAATGCAGTATGAATGCCGTGTCTTTGACATCAAAGAGTAAAATTATGCAAAGACTAAATTTAATCTTGGTTTTATGATTGCCAATAATGTGATACAGACACTTAACAATAAGATAAGTATCATAAATAATGGTATTTGACAATTAAAATGTTGTTAATCTTGAGCACATCTGACAGAATAATAATTTAAAACATGCAGACAACAAAACTTCTAGCTGACTGATAATTCTAGGAATAATGTAGTAAAACAATACAAAGAACCAGAAGAAGCCATGATTTACCAATATAAATGCTGTGCCTTTATTGTATGACAAGTTGATAAGGATGAGGTCCTTTCAGGGAAGGCATTACTCAGTTTATCCTAGATGCAGGGTACATTAGATATTATGACAATTTAGGCTGAGGGAATGAGAGTAAGAAAGGACAATGTTCATGTGGAGGGGAGGGGAAGTTTTTTCTTCTTTTTGTACTTTCCAATTGTTTGGTCTGTTCATGAGGACATACAATATTTTGTTGCAAAGAAACTATTTGGTGACAGAGCATGTACATTACATTACTGCAACGTGGCAGTCCACAGCTGAGTCTGCCACAGTCCCTGACTGTTCACACTCATTATACAATAATTTCCTCCCCTGGCTCTCTTTCAGAGTGAGCTGAGTATGGAGGCAGCTCAGGCATCAGTGCTCTCTGGGGACTGCTCCCTGCAGCTGCACTTTGCTTCATGGTGCATGTCCACGTGCCCTTGTGTCTCACCCCAGGACACACAAGATATATAGCAGCTATCATAGCATGGTGCAGATCCCAACTACTTGTTTTAAAGACCTATGAAATATCTGCATTTCATTGATTGCTTGGAACCTTTAATATTATTAAGAACAGACCATCGGCAGTTTGGGAGACCATGGCAGGACATGCAGCACACCAGGACTCTGGCTCTTCTGCTATTAGATAATGAGCAAACATGTCCTGTGTACAACCCAGCAATGAAGCAGCCCACATGTAGGTAACATTTTCAAATATCCCTCACTAATGTATGCTAAGCAGCTTAAGAAATAAGGAAGGAATTTATTACTTTTGGGTGTGTAGGCAGGGATTTTTCCAGATCATGGTGAGGGTGCTTTGTGTTTTGCAACAAAAGAGAGGCTGTGATACTGGTGTCCCACCATGGATAGCCTCACCCAAAACACTGCACAGAAACCATTTGAGGAGGGATCTCGTGTGAGAGCACCATTGAGGCTCACCAAAATTATCCCTTGGTTTAGTGATTTAGGAAACTGAGCCCTGATGAAAGTCAGTGAGAGCCCTTAAGTTGATTAGGTACTACTGCCCTGCTCTGCAGAGAACAAATTGCTTAGTAGAGTCCTCTGAGGTTAGTTCTGCTTACTAGCATATATTGCAACCTCACATCGTATTTAAAGAGGTCTACTTTTATCGTTAAACGATATCTGAAAATAACCTGTGTCAAATCAGATGGAAGGACTTCCTGGACTGTGAATGGGCAGTTTGCAGGAAGTCATAGATTGTTTTTTTAATCTGAGCATTTCACAGAGAATGGATTGCTCTTAAATTTGGTGACTGTCCAGGGGACAGTCTTTCTATATATATAACACATCTAATTCATAGCCATGCAGCTAATATATACTTGTTATCTGGGGGATTAAATTTATGCACCTAACTCTTTGTAACACTAATTGCTCTGTTGTAGGTTGCAAGGTAAATCCTCTGTGCATAGGGAAGAAAATAGTTTTCTCACTACCTTCAAATCAGTCAAGCACAAGATTAAATATATACAAAATAAAAAACTGTTTCTTGATCGTGTAGGATTAAAATATAACTTCAAAGCTCAACTCAAAGAGAGATTAATGCAGAATAATCTGTCCCAGAGGAAGCACTGTGAGGCATTCTGCTTCTTGGAAATGCTTGGGAGTATTTCAATGCCTGAAACTCTCACTGTACAAGAAGAATATACACATATACAAAAGGCAGACAGCCCATGCCTTACTACCTGACATCTTTGTTTTGTAACATGGCCTATGTAATTAAAGAGAGTCTGTTTCCCCTCAGGTGGCATTAGCATCTTGGGAAACATCACCTGTAGGGCATTAGGCAGCAGGAGTGGTGAGAATCTTTCTTTGACCACAGTTTCTTTGGTTAAAAGTTGGCTTTTGCAAGATGAAAGGTGAAATTAGAAAATAATCCACATTTCACTTGGACCCTTTTGGGACCCTTAGTCACCTTTGTCTCTTGCACATCACAGCCACACATAGAGCTTTACAAAGAAAGCAAGAGGGATAGTAAATGAAAAAGAGGGACAGACTCTTCCTTCCTCACTTCCTTTTAATTCCATACTATACTACAGTGACTCATGTCAGGACTACAGCCAAAATCCACATTTTTAGTTTTGATTTTAGCATACAAATATGATAGATATTCTTAACAGACCTTTTTTTTTTTTTTTTGCAGGAAGTCATAGAAGAACATTTTGGGATGATTCAACTTGAATATTCACTGCTCTGTGTAAGGAGTTACAGCAAGTCAATTAAAAGAATCGGTTAAAAATAGCTTTCCCTTGATAAAGGAGAGATGTCTCTCATTAGGACACATTGCTACATTCTATAACCTTACAAGGAAACAGCATTATCAGCTAAATTGCCCTGGTTTACTTTCTTTTGTCTAATTCTGTAACACCCACGTGTCTTGCACATGAACCAGCTATGGTAGGTGCAGTGAAGTGTTTTACCAGTAATAGTCCTGGGACGTGATGTAGATGAAGGTAAAGATATTGTATCCTAACTCAGGGGAAAATTAACAAATTATCTGTTTAGGAAAAAGGATTATGCTCTGTTAGGGCAAAAATCAAACAAAGGATAACTGCTGAGAGGGAGATAGCCTATGTAAAGTGGTGGACAAAGTAACATGTTTGAACCAATATGATTAGAAACAGAAATTTGGAGATCTACACCCCTCGAGAGCAATCCTTGAGCTATGTCACTGAAGAGGTGTCCTGAAGGCTTCTTAGAACAGGAGTCTGCATTGAGAATGACTCCAGGATGCATGGATGAAGCAGAAATACAGTCATACAAACCTGCAAGAGTCCCTGCATCATCAGATCCACTTACTTGCTCCTGCAGACAACCAAGTTGTATCACTCTGTTCACCAGTTTATATAATCCATCTTGCAGCTAATCACACTGCTGGACCATGCTGCTGGGACTGAGATTTCTGTCCAGAACCACTGCACAAAATGATGGCCAGGTCTGGGCTTTCCCCTGCACGCTCCTGCAATTGCTGTGGGCTCTCACACACTGTGCTATGGATGGAGAAGATCATCCTGGTTACAGAGTTATAGTTTGGCCTAAGTAATCAGGCTCCCTGAAGCTGAACCTATATTCTGTCACAGTAAAATCGTCTAGTGGATTGATTACTTTTCTGGAAATACCGCATAGTTTAGAGTCTTAATACTCATTGGAGCTGCTAATAGTTAGAATTTATGGAGTAAATGCTTGCTAATATCTGATTTTATACTGAATGGATAAAAAGAAAATGCCCCTTTTTTGAATGAGAATAATACAGAAATTTTGAAGTACTTAATTTTTACTGTATTGAATATTGACCAGCTATCTTCTTAAGGCACCGCAGCATTTCATGAGATTTAAGTAGAAGTTAGTAGTAAGCACCTTGCAATCCCATGTTGTTCTATGAGTTGGGCTCCTTCACTGGACTATATATACCATAATACATCACACACACAAGCAATTCAGAGACAGATTAATGCTCAGCTGGCATGATGCAGACCATTTAAATTATTTTTTCTTAATAATTGTGTGTGTGTGTGTGTTATTTCTTTCCAAAACTGAAATTTAAGATGTCTTTTGCAGCATTTCAGCTTAGCAGGAAATGTAGATGCTCTCTTCATAGTAGCTTTGCTACTGCTGAGACCAGCTGAGGGAGAAGTTTGAAAGGTGCAAATTGCATGGAGATGTGCAACGTTCATAAAATTTCTGATGGAGATTGGTGTCCTGTGGGGGCTTGATTTTTTTTTATTAAAATCTTGGGTTTAAGAGTCCTCTTCAGGCAAGCAAATACACTGAAATGAGCACATGTGAGGAGCTCACTGCTCAGTGAATCTGCCTTTCATGTCATGCTGTGATCATCTCTACCTGCTTTATCTGCCATGCCTTGCTGGGCAATGCCTTGCTCCACCCAGCTCAATCACAAAATTTTTAGCCATAAGGGCTTTAGTGACATTGGTTTCTGAGCCAAGTCCATTCCCTGTTAGCTGGTGCATGCATAGATGTTGAGACTCACTGTCAGGAGAGAGAGCGGCAAAAGAGACACTGAGTTTTAAGTTTGCCGTTTACACAGTGTCTCAGCTCAAGACAAAGGAACCCAAGTTCATTCTGGTAACATTTAGCACTTAGTTTATTATTGCTTGGGCTACCCAGGCACAGCTTGCATGTGGGCAGATGCTCCAAGATGGGCATGCAAAAAGAGCCCTCCCACACTCTGCTGCAGCTCCTCCTGGGATGAACCAGACCCTCTACAGACTACAGGCCCCACTCTTGCACCACACACACCAGAGTTAGCTTTAGGAAATACTACGGGAAAGTTCATCATGACCTTGTTCTTCCATCATCGACCAACAGAAAGGACTGGTCTAGGAGAAGACCACATCCCCCTCAGGACTGGCAGGACGTTGCCATATTCCCCAGGAGCTCATAAGCACACCTTGTTCTGCCTTCAGCAACAATTGTCAAAGTATTTGCACACATTCTCTCCCGTGGCTGCCAGAGAGCTCTTTAGACATGTCACATAAGCAAAATGAGTCTTTGACCCATACAGGTTTTCTGCATTTTTCTGTGTGCATGGAGACTTTGTTGTAGAGCACGAGAAAGCATTATATTTCTGCCCATCGACCAACCAGCAGCAAGCATCTACCTGCCTTATTGTTACAGAATATTACTGTGTTTTCAAGTGAAGAAAAGAAATACATATTTCATATTCTGGAAAATAGTGATTTTACATTTCCCCAGTTCCTCCTTACGCAGTTCTTTTCAGAGCATACGAGCACATTATTTCCAGTCTGTGTTTACAAAGTCTTGCAAAAGAGCCACACAAGAATTTTGCCTATCTAGAATTATGATTCCAGAGCTGGGATGTTTTTCCCTGCTCCATCAGAGCACAGCAGCTGTAAAGCTGTCTTCACCAGTCTCCTCCTGGGGCTTCTCTTACATGAATCCACAGTTTGACGTAATTGTTCCGGATAACAAAGCACACTGATCCCAAAGTCCTGCAGCCTCACTCAGAGGCATGCCCTGTGCTGTTTGCTTCTTGCCATATCATCACATTATGTTTCTCATAGATTCCAGTGCTGAGTATTGCAACTGCTTTGTATCAGATTTTAGTCTTCAGAGGATATCAGCAACTAACTGCATTCTTGTCCCAGCAGCAGAAGACGTCTATACAGTTCTGATGCATATCAGCTCATGGAGTAGTTCACCAAGAAACCTGTAACAAACTATTTCTAGGACTATTCTTCTGGGTCAGCTGTTTGCAAACAAATTTTCAGGCACAATTAAAATGTTTTATTTCCCCACAGGCCTGAGGATAATAAATGAAACAATCCCTGTACTCAGTACATTTCTCTTTCAGAAATTCTTCATATTACTTAGTCTTGAAACTGAAATCCATTGCCAGAGACTCAAACCTCCATTTCCTTTCAAAGTGGAAGCAAAAGTCCATGCCTAGGCATAACTAAGGATTTAATGGGGGAGCTGAATCACCAGTGCCCTGGTACCTTCCTGTTCCCACTCACACAAGTACACCATCACCAAATAAGTGGGTAGAAAATGATCCCAGTGTTTTCAGACATTCAAATTACTCTTGGACATTCATATCCACTAACAAAACAGACAAGGCATCTATCAATTGTGAATGCAGGCCACACTTGTCCACTCATTTGTAAAACTTACCAGTTAATAAACAATGGTCCAATGGTAGTTTATATGATAAATAACAATGGCAGTTAATAAGCAAAGTGGCACAAGTGCCATATCAGATCACAAAAGTCCACCTTTGTCTCAAGACAGACACATGATAAAGCAGCATGTTTCCATCTGAGCAGCGATGTTTGCAAAGCACATCTTGAATGCCCAAACCCATTGTGACCCTTTTCCTAAGTCTGCTTATATCAAAATTGTCTTGTTTCCAAGATACATGCAAAGCAATACCTTGTTGTCATGGATTACAGCACGATGGCTTTCCTAACCAAACACTCTTCTTCATCCTTTCTCTTAGGCATTGCTACTGGCACTGAAGTTAAAAAAGGCATGACTTCATCAATGTTAGGCCATTGTAGTCCTTTCCTTTTTCTGATCCCCCAAATCCGGCAGGAACCTTAGGCAGAGGGCTGTGGTATGTTGCAGCCTCAAAAGAATTCAGTGAATATAAGTAGTTTGATCCATTAACATCTCAGAATTAGATCAGTGTTAATACATTAAGACCATATAGTTAGAAAGGTGTTATGCATAAATATAAAATTATTATCTATAAACACACACGCACATATATATTTTTTAACTATTGCTATATCGTTTAAATTTGAGGGACCCTGAAAAATCTGGGAACCCTGAAGTAAAAATATATGAGTGACCAAGAATACAGTAAGGCTATCTTGAGCCACATTTGGAAACACGTCAGTAAAGTCTAGAATGAATGTCAGTCTTCAGGCTCAGAAATATACCCTGATGGATAGTCTGCAGGAGGGACCTTAATATGAGGGTTTATTACCTAAAAATGTACGTTGATGACTAGTTTACAGAATGGATGTGTTATCATACTGAAGAAAACAGGAATCATCATCCAAGTTAACCAGTTAATCACATAGGTCAAGCTATCTTTAGATTGGATGTGTAAGAGGGTAACAAAGCCCAATGAGCTCAACAGGTATCCCTTATCTTTGGAACTTCATATTCAAAATGTATACTCTTGATATCTTGGACTGCTAAGTATGTAAGTATTGTCTTACTACCATTAAAATAAGTTGTATTTTATTATTTGGTCTAAGTTTTAGTTAGTCATATTCGGTTTTATTACTGTCCTTGAAGGTTGGTCTGGCTGCTAAAGTGGAATCATGAAATGGGTGAAGAATATGACCAAACTCTGCTCCCACATGGATGACTATGACCAACAGATTCATGCTAATGAGATTTCCTGGGATTAATTTAGGAGATAATGGCAAAGAATAGGGGGTAAATATGTTTATTGACACACGCAAAAGGAAGCATACATATATACAGGGTTTAATTGCATTTTCCCAATGTCTCAATATCTCTATTTTTTACATGTTGACATCTTATTGTTGATTTACTAAACACGAGCCACTGTAGTAAAAGTACTTTATCCTTGTAATCATCTGTGGCCATTAATTACTGCCACCGTAGATTATATCTAGCTATTTGATGGCAATTTAGGATATTTTTTAAATGGCTTGCAGAACACTTGTTTCTCTGAAAAGAGAAAGAAGAGAAAAATTTTATCTTATGCATATATATGCCACACACCAAGAATCTTGTATTGTATGTCTTTCCTTAATATTAATGTTAGGAGTACTGAATGAAAACTAGTCTTTTGGGTCAGATCTGAGACACCTTCTTTAAAGTTTAGTATGGGCATTTGCTTTCTAAATGCTGTAAGGAACAATCTAGTTCATGCATCAGTACAGTTAGATGAAATATGATCTCAGAAAGGTGAATTTTTCGCCTGATAGAAAATTCATAGGTAAATAAATTCTTTGCATTCTTGCAAATGCAAATACAAGTTCAGGTGCTGCTTCTGTAAATCAGAGAGCAAGGTCCTAATTTTTTGAGGTTATTGGAACTATGAGTGAATTCAAGGAAATTAACTTCCTGATGCTAAAAGCCACTCAAATAGAAGGCTGTTGTAGAAATAGCTACACTCTCTGTTTTCTGTTTCCCACAATGTTCTGGGAACAGTAGATTCACTAAAATGCCTTTAATTTTTAAAGAGTAAGGTATTAAAATGAATAAAACACTACCAAATCCCAGCTGCCCAGCTAAGATTCCCTGCAGCAGAAAAGGAACCAAACAGAGATGACTTCTTCATATCTTTGATGTGAGAGAAGGCATAATGATCTCAGTAGTATTACTTTCTATGGAGATATGTGCAGAAATTAGCTCTGTGTTGCTTAATAAACAGTTAAACAAAAATGTTTTGGCTTGGTGGAGGCGAAGCTTTAAATATTTTTATCCTTCTACTCTCTGGGATGGCCTTAGGTGAAAAAAATAGATCTCATCTCTCTAAATTAATGGGGCTTTCTTCATTTCAGGAACTTACTCTGTAAATTAGACTACTCAACATCTGCTCAATTAAAATGATTCTTTGATTACAATTGAAATTTTCCAAGTACTTTTTAATTTTTTGTGTTTGTAGTGTTTTTATAGTCTGGTGCTGACAAGTGGACAGAATGACTCAGAGAAGTTTATACTATTTTCATATACAAATGTCATTTTTTGGAGCTTGTTAAAGTTTTGGTATTTGAGAGTGTAATAGCAGTATTTCCACGGCTAAACTTACCTCTTTTAAACAAATATTTGTGGGTTTTGGTTTCATTTCATCATGTAGAAACTAAATCTTTGGAAATCTAGAAAAGATACAAATCAAATGTAATTTAAGTAGTTTAAGTACTTATTTCTCCATGCTTAAACAAGCAAGGGAGGTAGTCAGACTTGCTTTAAAGTATGGACAACTGGAGTCACTTCCATGGTAAAGATGACCTCCTGCATGGCAGATGTCCATACTTGCTGGCACGACCTGCAGGGCAGTAAAACTGGTGGGGGTTCAAGTTCACCCATCGTTCCCAGCCCCAAATGTTAAGGAATGGCATGTTGCAAAGAGACCTGCTTTTAACCCAGTACTTTGATCACAATGAGAGGTTTTTATGAGGAAAAGCTCAGGTATCTCAGTGCCATACTGCAGGCGGCAGTGTTGGCACACTCTGCATCCTTCCAGAAATTTCTGCAGTATTTTCAGGTACCTTGAATTTAAGTAACTAATGCAGCAACTGAAAAGGATAGCTTTACCTTGAGAATAATCACTGAATATAGAATTGAAAAGGTTAATTTCTTTAGTCCATTCCATTGATAATACCTGTTTAATCATCACAATATCACAATATGCATTTTATTTTTTAACACATTAAAATTCATTGCTATGGGTAAATGTGTTCATTTAGGATGTATATACACCTGCACACATCAATAGACATGTGCTAACTATATGCTTACTACTGAGCTTAGCACTGAGCAGCTGCAGAGGAAGCCACATACTCCATTCCAGCAGTAACATCTCTGGGGGGCTACTGGGAGAGGTTTCCCACTGAACCCCCAGTGATGCTGAGGAATGCCAGGCAGCCAGTGACAGAGCTGTGACGTTGCAAAAAGATGTAACAGACACTGAACTGCATCTAGCATTGCAGCCTGTACCTTGCCGATAGGGCCTGATGCTTTACTCGGTGTTCACCCCATTTTGGAACTGAATAAAATGTTAAAAGTGGAGATATTTACATTGGCCAATGTTCCAAATGAAGCATACTTCTAAACTTTGTTCAATTCCTCCTGAAATATGTCACTCTAGGTGTAATTATCTGCCATTGCTAATCTCCTCACGTTTCCCTGTAAATAAGTAAATAAATAAATAAATAAACAACCTTTTAGACCCATGGAATAAAAAGTGATGTCTTTTATTTTAATGGCTAAATTTTTCCAACTCAGTGGAAGAAAATTTGCTGTGTTCTAGTGTCTCTGCCTCATTAACTCCAGAAATCTGATAATGGTTTTAATGCAAAAGAATAATGTTAGGTTTTAAATGGGAACAAAATAAAACATGCACAGGAATAAATTAACCTGTAACATCCCCCAGATCATTACTTGCACTGATTTGGAATTTGTATAGACAGATGCCTTCCAAACAAGTATGCAAACTCATGGTTCGGGTCTGAATATGGAAAATGAATGGGAAATTCTGTCCCTATAGATGGACCCCATGTTAGTTGTCTTCTGATCTTGCTGTTTCTCATAGTATCTTCAAACCTAGAGGAGTGCACAGTAGCTGCAGGGGGTTCAACAGGGCACAGCAGGGCTCAGCAAAGCGCAAAAGCACGTCTATTGCTTGGAGCATCAAATGCAAAAGCAAGCAACACTAAGGCTTTTCTTAAATAGGAACTGTAATAGCTGTTATTTCCATTACGACTTTTAAAGCAACTGCACATCAAGAAATCTCATGTTTTAACATATGCTTTGAGATCCCTTTTGGGTGTAAATATTTAGTAAAACAACAAAGTCCAATCTCCTGATTGAAAGGTGAGAGTAATACATTAGCTCTTAAATGTGATAGAAGTTGTGAATCCACAAACTCTTCATCTTTAGAATTACTTTGTAGACACTTAAACCACAAGAAGATGTGTTTAAGGAGAGCTATGGAACATTGCAGAAAGTCTCTCTGAAAGGAAGGACAAAAACACTCTGAGGCTTCACAAAAAGACAGTTTGGATTGTAGTCAGAATAACTGAGAAGTCAAGAGGCAATGGGCACAAAATGAAACATAAAAAGTTCTGTCTGAACATCTGGAATCACTTTCTCACTGTGAGGGTGACCAAGCACTGGCACAGGTTGCCCAGAAAGATTGTGGAGTCCCCATTCTTGAAGATATTCAAAAGCCATCTGGATGTGGTCCTGCACAACTGGCTGTAGGTGGCCCTGCTTGAGCAGGGGGGTTGGACCTGGTGACCTCCAGAGGTCCCTGCCAACCTCAACTGTTCTGTGATTGTGTGAGATGCAGCTGTCAGAACTGAAAAAGAGCTAATGTAATGATTACTAGTTAACACTACCTAATAGGTATGCATTTGCAATGCACATGAGGAACTGTTTCCCAGTGACCTTCAAGTGTAACCTCAACCAAAGAATAATTATAGTCCAGCAACAGAACCTCAAAATTGGAAAGCTTCAAGTTGTGAAAGTGGAATTTAAGAAAAACTGTCTGGGTATACAAAGACTAGAAGCAGATCTTCTGGATTCTCAAAAAAAAAAAAATAATCTAAAAACCAAAAACCCAAACCATATGTCTAAGAAGTAACTAGCCAATTAAGGTTTTATCCAAATGCAGTTCTTACTAAGGGCTAGGGAAAAAAATTATCTCCTATGATCAGGCTCGGTAAAACTGAATTCTACTGTCAGATCTGTATGAAGAGATGAAGAGGATAGCTGTCCAAATACCTTAAAAACTTTTATGTTATAACCTTTCAGGCATAATGAGCAAAAAAAAAAGTAACTATGCATGAAAAATTGTATTTGAGAGAAGAGCAGTTCTCCCAGAAGTCTCAGCAAGGACCAAACAAAGGAGTTAATCTGTTCATCTACTCTCCATCCTTGGCAAGGTCTAAGCATACCTCACAGTGCAATGAGCTCCTGGCTGATATATGGGCAGCAGCAGAATATTTTCCACTCCTAGGGAAAGGAACAATGCCACTGCATTTATGTGTTTTCTTCAGGCCTGGAGAATATTGAGGACTTCAGAGGACATTTTGCAAAAAACGTTCCAGAAAAAAACGACAGCTGGAGAGGTGGGTTTTTTCCCAAGTGGAAGCATATGGAATATTCCATGGTACTAAAAGCACTGTTTGCCAGTGGAAGCATGAATTATTCTGTAAATCAAGAAAGTTGCTGGTCCCTGGTCTGAGAAGGAGTGCATGTATTGCAAGGGTCTTTGTAGTCCAGACTAGCTGTGGAGCTAGTCCTCTGGGGGCACCAGGAAGCGGGCCCTAATCACAGGCTGGATTCACAAATCATAAGGAACAGAGAGAAAGACAGCAGCTGCTTAGTTTGCCAGCTGCAGTCCTAGGAATGTAGGGTACACATCTGTGTTTCTAAATGCTTATCCTCATCATATGCTTTGTCATGAAAGATTTCCAGTGTCTCCAAAATGTACCAAGAGACTGAAGGATCTCCAAGGAACCCAAGTTGCCAAGTCTGCAGTGGGCAAATTTTGGCCTTTTTTTCCTTTAAAGTAGCAAGCAGGGCTAGCTTTAGAGACTGTGTGCACCTTTCCCTGCTGGTGCAATTGGATCTTTAACCCTTACAAACATATCTGAGGCACCTATCACTGTAATGCAATCCCTTCTGATACGTAACACCTTATGTGGGGAAACGTGACTCACTTTAGGGGTATCCTAGTCCACCAGACTCATTCCCAGAGCTCTGTATTCATAAGGGTGGGAATTCCAGGTGCATCCCCAGATGAAACACCCTGCTTTGCAACAGGACACCGATATGGTGACAAAGTATACGGTAACTGTGGAGAGGCAACAAGATGCTATGATATGTGATGCGTCTATCCCCTATCTGCAAGAATATGAGCACCAGCACTTGCAGTTATATCAGGTTCTTCATCAGATAAGAACTGAGAGCCCAGAGTAGCACAAGTTCTGAAGGATGTTGCCAGTTTTGAGTCAAAGCAAACTGGCTTTTGGCATTTAGGCTTGTACATGCCTGGTATAGGCTAAATCAAGTTTACTGCTGTCCTAGTATCTAAGTGCCTCTGTCTGCCCCTTTCAGAACCATATCACCCACTTTTGGGGAATCCGATTTAAAAAAAAAATAGGGAACAATTAAAAATCTGTGGCTTTTCCATCGTGCAACTGCCCAACACAGGTTTGGTTTGCAGGAACAGCAGTCCTGAAGATAACACCTGCGGATGACTAAGGGGTCAGGATGTGCTAGGGACCGTTCTCAAATTAATAATATGTCCCTGTCAGCTTGGTGGAGGATTGTGCCCACATGCATATTACTTCTTGAGAAGGCACTTTTCTGAGGCTTACTGATAACCATGAATTTTGTGAGATAGTGTCCTTGGATCTTGGGTGAGGTAGACAGATTCTTTTTGAAAAACAATCCAATTCCTCTGACTCCCCATGAGTAGTCCTGATGTCTTCATAGTGTCTCACAGAAACCCACTTGCAGCAAAAGTTGTATAAGGCTTTCAAAAACCCTCAGAAACCTGATTCCCCTTTCTTTTCAAGTGGTGATGTCTTTCACCCATGAAAAGTTGTCCATGGGTAACTACTTTCTCAGCAAAGAAGCCAGTTACATAATGGGCTCACACAGTCCTTGAACTGAACTGTATGAGTGTGGCCATGGGCAGAGGTGCACAACCAGGAAATGACAGTCTGAAATGTAAACAGAGACTCTGCCCTTTCCCTGCCTCACTGTTGGGTCAGAAGACAGCTTGGACCTCTCACAGCAGAAAGCCACAAGCCATAAGGACAACGCACAGCTTCTTTGGCATCCACTCAAAGTTTATAGAAGAGGAAAAGCTGTACCTAAAATCATGTCCAGCTTGACCCTTCTCTGAGCATCCTGGAAGTGTTGGAGGCTTCTCAGGATAGATACAGCATAGATGCTACCAATCAAATTTGGCTCTTTCTAGTCACTTGAAATGGGAGGCACTGCTGAACTACTGTGCATAAGGCCCAACCTGTGCAGGGCCACTCACTCATCCAAGCTGGGAAATTAAGCTGAAACTGGTGTGCTTTCTGTCTTACTGTGACTCTGACTGTGAATAGCAATGTATTGTAATGGCACTTCTCACCTGCCTTCAGAGATACTCAACACCCACATATGGGATGTGTTGTAAAACACAAACCCAAGGCTGTTAAAAGTGACTAGTGGTACCGTGCATTTGTTTTTGAGCAACTATCCCAAAATGACTAAAGGAACTTTGTTTCTTTAGAAAAAGAGGAACAGCAACAAAATTACATGTTTTCTATATAATGCACGGAAACTAGAATTAAAAAACTAAACCACTCATTAACAAGATTTAAGATTGCTAAAGACTGAAGGTTTTTGACTCTCCCTGAAGACAAACAAACAAGAACAAACAAACTTATCCAACATCTTCATAAGAACATAAATTTTCTTAAGCAGTTAGATAAATAGATATGAGGAAGAAAGGAAAAGGTCCTTTCATCCAGCTTCCTGAAAGGAGCTCACTCACGCAAACATAGCTTTCTTGCTGCTGCTGGATTATTTTTCTGCTAAAAAAAGCATATGGAGAAGGATAGGATGACAAAAACCTGCTTTATCAGTTTACAAAAAAAAAAAAAGCAATGCTTGCTGTGCTCTGGAAAGCAGGGTGGGTGGGTGGCAAGCGAAGGACAAAGGGAACTTCTGAAAGCCTCATTTTCCCAGTCAGCATGTGGCAGACCTTGCTTGAAGCTCCTCTTCTTCTCAGTTTACCATAGCAAAGGAAACAATCGTTCAGCAGCTTCTGAACACCCTGGCAAAGCAGGTAGGTGTAGTGACCAGAGATGGAGGGAACAGTGAGTTATTTATAAGACAGTTCTGTATGAATCTCTATTTTGCTAGTACAAGATATCCCCAAATTAGATGTATCCTAGAGGAAGCCAGGCACTAAATTAGAAAGAGGAAGAATTTTGTACAATACACTTTGTTCAAATTATGTGCCAGTAGGCAATCACTAGCTCCCTGGAAAGATGTCTTGTTTGTTACAGAGAATTATTATGAGATGTGCTTTTTCCAAGTGCTTCAGGTTTTCAGAAAATAGTGGTGTTATCAAGCAGCACAATGAAGATATAAAAAAGTTTGCTTTCACATGCAGCATAGCTGAATGGTGAAGCTCTGCCTCAGGGTGTTGGGGAGACCAAAATATTAATGCCCTCAGAAGCTCAACAGATTGCTGGAGAATTAATATATGGAAGTCCAGATGCAATTTTCTGCTCCAGAGATCTCTAAATATCTCTGTTCTGGAAATGGAGAAGACCACTTTCTACAAAGCAAGCACATTTACCCTTTATTTGAGCAGTCTCTTGAGGCTTACATAGCTGCATAAGGTTTAGAGTAGGTGGGAAGGTATTCTATGTACTTGCTATTAGTCACAAAATCTTCTAATAAAATTTTGTTAATGAAATAAGCTCCAGGAAAAGATTATTACAGTTACCACAGTTACCTAGTCAATCTTTGATATGACTTGGCTTGACCCTGAAAATGCAAAGATTCCCTCACTCATTCACAGCCTACATACTGAATTCATTCCCCCACAAAAAGCCCCAAGGAAGGTGAAATTGCATACAGGCCAGTCAGCAGGTTTAGTGTTTGTGTCTGTGCTTTCTAATTGAAACTAACAGTTCTGCCTGCAAAAGATCAGCTGACAGAGATCAAGTTCTGCACAATTCACAGTTTGTGGACATACAGATTAAGCTGACTGCAAAGTACACACAAGCATTATTTTTTTTGTGAAACCATTTTCTCAACAGCTGCCTTTTCAAGAGGAAGAAGATGGGAGCTCGTCCGGTTTACAGTTGATGGAGGAAAAAAGAAATCCCTTCTAGTATCTGGGTGGAAGCCACACATGAATGAAAGAAAATGTAGATCTACATTTTTCTCAAACTGACAAAGGATGTATGTATTTTTTTCTACGCTGGTGCAGGGAAGAGGTTATCGTCAGCTGTTTGAAAATCAAAACAGATTTTTGAAGGAAGCTTACCATTTCTTGATTCAAGAAGCATGCTGAAGTCCCATCAGCGATACAAGACTTGGGGAGTCTTCCCTCAAAAATCGTCCTCAAGATTTTAGAAAATAACTTGGGAAACAGATGAACCACCCCTGTAATGGGTGATTGTTGCAAATTACAGTGGAATAAGAGTTAGCAGGCAAATAAATAAAGCCATTCTCAACATTTCAGAACTCCCATTTTGCTAATTATGAATGTTTCAACTTCTGTACTAAATTTAGGAGCTCTGCATGAAATCTTGGCTCTATTGAAGTTAATGGGAGTTTCTGTCATTTCGAGGAGGTTCTAAATTTAGCTAAATAAATTTTCTCCTCAGTAGTTCTGTGCCTTCTCATGGTTTTGCTGACACTAGCCAAAAGTACGTGTCCTTGCATTAAATACTAAGAGCCAGTGTTTTGTTATTTCACATTATATGTTTGTTTGAGCCAGTATTTAATTATTATTTCCTACAAGTTAGTTTATTCCCATAGATCTGAGAGAGGCCTTTACAGTTTCACAACTCTGAGCACGCTCTTACAAAACTGACTGAATATATTCTGTGTTGAACACTTAAAAGTGTCAGTCATAAAGGAGTACAGAGCCTTCCAAAGCAGAGTGATCTGTAAGTCACTTACAAAACTGTGTCATTTTGACTACCCTATAGTGAGATAATCTCTCTGCTGGGAATCACGGCTACTCTGGATATGCTTTTAAAGTCTCCTAATCCAGTCTTAAGCATGTTAGACCCCTCTCTCCTTATAAAATGAGAGACCTTCAGATATGGAAGAAGCTTGATAACTGCCTTATTTTGCATTTCCTTCTGAATTAGGCTTGATGAAAATTGTAAGTTATGTCACAAGCTGCTAAGTGTAAAAAAAATCCTTTGCTGACCCTTAGAATTCTTACCAGTGGAATTGGGGCTAAATTGGGTAAGAGAAATCAAAGACTTGGGGATGTCCCCAGATAACCTGCACAAAAATAGACTAGTAAGAGACAGCCGTAATGACCAAACTGTAATATTTTATGATGCAGAGGAAAGGAACCAGACACTGGGGGGACAGACTCAAGGGAATTGCCTTCATCTTTATAAAACGTTATTTGGTAGCAGGAAAATGCCACATACAAACTGTCAACATTTTAACTCCAAGAGCACCAGCATTGCTGAACGACATGTCCAGACCAACCTGTGAGGAAAGGAAAATGCAAGAGGGAATTCTTTTCTTTTTTTTTTTTTTGAAAGCTGCCAATAACCATGGTGTTTCTCTGCATTGTACAAAGAATTTTGCAGAAACTCTCAAATTGGCTCTAAATCAGTTTATCTCCTTTAGGAGGTAAACCAGTTAGTGCCACTAATGCATCCAAAATGCTGCTGGGATTCAAGCTAATATCTCTTTAACTTGGTTTTGGATCTAGGATTTCCATTTTGTCTTCTCCTGTCACTGCATGCCTTACCAATAGTATTACATCTATCCAGTACTGCAAGTAGAAAAGGCAAAGTCATCTTCTAAACTTTGCAGAGGGTAGGTTTAGGATGAGGCATTTAGGAACCTAGCTTTCAGTGCCATTTCTAGATGTGTGTGTTAATGGTTGCCCCAAGAATACATGGGAAAACAAAGCTGAAAGTTTGCAAAGCTGCATTCCTGTGCAGTGAGAATGTGGCAATGAACTCAAACATCCAACAGGTCCCCTAACTCCATGCATGTGCCATGCTCTCAGGCAGCCTGTCTTCATGGCAGCTCCATAAGCAGCAGGTGTGGAGGAGGCAGATCACTACTCAAGATACTGTGGATATAGCTGTTAGTTTCAATGAGTGTTGTATAGGTAGGTGCTTTTAGATGATTTGCCTATGTGAATGACCTGTAGGCTAGTCCTGATGCCTAGTGAAGAGACAGATGTAGTCTATTTCCACACAATATGGGCTTATGGATAATAAAAGAGGAACCCACTAGAAATACTTAAAGACTTTAGTTCTGGAAATATCTGAGTCCCAAATTTTAGAAAGCTGGAGAGATGTTGGAGGACATATGACACATCTGTCTCTTTTGTTAATTTTTCCCAGCATTGGTTACCATCAGAGAAGGACGCTGGGCTACATAGACCTGCAATATGATTCAGATGTTGGTATTGTCTGCAGATTTCTTGTCCAAATACAAGGTGGAGGAACCCATAGGCTGGTGGCAATCAAACCTGGGTTTTGGCAACTTTATCCGAGCTGGTATTTGGAGAGGAGTATATAATAATATTATCTGCATGTCTTTGACAGCAAAGTAAAGGTGGGTGTGGCGTCTAAAAGAGCTGCATATGAGACGTTCAGTAAATACGAAATACAGAGATGGAATTAAGGAATTAGAATTTATCTAAGACTGATGCTTAGTGATCCAAGGTCCTTGCTGTCCATGGGTGACATCCCAGGACCTTCTGCATCACTCATGAAGAGATCCAGTTGCCATAACACATTGGTCTAATATGGATGTCCCACCTGCTTCTCTTTATAGACTTCATAAGAGGCAGAGCTTGTCAGCTTGGAGAGTGAAGATTAATTGTTCATCATTCTCTTGAATTTGGATGCCTCTTCAATGAGTAAGCTGATTAAAGCCTTGTCAGTTTTCTAGATAGCAATTTCACCTGAAGTTTTTTTATCTTTGTAGTTGTTTGTTCCTTTTCCTTCCCTGCTCATCATACAAGGCAATCAGCAGAGTAAATCTCAAGATACTGTCTTATCTATTTTAAATATCTTCATTCCATATACATCATATCAGAGAAAACGTAAGGGCTATAGCGAAGGTTAAAGGCATTTAAGTACTAGGAGTGTCTTGCCAAGAAAAGCTGGTAACAATCCAAGGTCACATTGATATTTTTATATATTGAGTCTCCTCCAAAATCAGTTTATTGATTTACCAATTGATGCCACACACAATAGGGATTTTCCTGCTACAAGTTTAATTTTGAACTGACAGAACCGAGCAAAGCCAATTTTGGCTTAATTCTGTTCATACAGATGTAACACTGAAAAATCCTTTGAGATGGTCAATTGATCTCTGTGTTCAGTAATAGCTTCATTTCACAGTACAGTTTGACGGTAGTAACACGAAATATCATCCAGACAAGAACCTTTAAAGACATAAGGTGTGGACTTGCATTCAAACCTTGGGGCTTGGTATTACACTCATTAAAAAATGTGGGATGTGATTCAAAAACTCATGGTGGTCAATTAGACCAGCTAACACAGAGCTAGCTGGACTTTTTAGGTGAAAAATACAGTCTTTGAAGGTGGCTTAAATTCCTAAAGAATTAAAAAAAATAATTCTACTACACAAAAAAATGTTAAACTTAAAAAAGGTATTTAAAGCCTGTTTGTTAAGGAATGCTTCTCACCCCTCACCCCACAGACTCAACAAACAATTCTAAAGCCAACTTAAAATTCAGAAGACTCAAAAAGAAAGAATTTTTAATTTTATTTTAATATGTAAGAACATAAAAAACCAGCCCCCAAGCATTGCATTTAAGTTATCCTACTGTTTTGCAATGGAAGAAAAAAGTTTTTTGTGTGTTGTTAATGAAGTTAGAATATTTGTTGTAGGCATAAATATTCCATCTGAAATCATTGCAATTTATAAAACTGAAATCAACTTTCCAAGCATAGTCTAGAGAAGCTACAAAAACTCCTACTGAATTTGTTGGGAAAATGGCTTCACCAGACCAGATATAATATTATTTAACATAGTTGCTGGAGTATACTGAAAAATGCCTAGGTCTTAGCTCCCCATACATCTGAAAAGAGATTTTTTAAATCTGCTCTGCCTTGTGTTTGGCCCTTACACTGCTTGTTTTTTCCTGTTGTGAACTTAGGCATGTACCACTGAAAATAGTAAGAGCCCCAACACCCCCTCCAAATGTGCAGAGAAATATTTATAATACTGCAAGGCTGGGATGTAGCCAGGACGATGTTCTTTTTTACTGAAGCTTTAACTGGGCCTGGGGAACCAGATTTCACCATAGTACTGTGGTGCGGTTGCTTATAGCATGTCTTTGTTATGAGAACCCAAAACCAAAATCTTATTGCATGAAGACAAGAACCCACAACATGAAGTACAGTTGTTAAAGACTCATCTCAAGTGGTGAGCTAAAAGCTTCAGCTGGGGCTTATGCAAATAAAAGAAATAATCTGCATATTTTATTTGAGTTCTTTACCAGGTCTAAAACTGAAGACACATTGAATTTCCACAAATCTTGCAGACTTCTGTAGGAGATCTTGATACACTCTGCAATCAGCCCCAAGCTATGCAGGGTGAAATAAAGCAAAGAACAGAGGGCAAGAACACAGAACAGAAAAATCCTTCCCACATCCCATGATTCTGCTGATGGTGCTAACCTAAACTTTGGATATTACACCATGCCTGCAGTTTCTGTAACTGCTCTGTAAATACTGAAGCTGGTTTTTCTCATGAAAAGAGACAAAATGCAAACACATATGGTTTCTGTACATAAAGCTCAAAAACTTTCTTAGTGGTGCAGCATGAAACTTTGTGTAAGGTGAGATGGAAGTCAGCCTTAGTTGTGAAGATCAAAGGAATCAGGGAGTTACCTTTTCCAACAGCTCCCAAAATCTTGCATCAAAAAAGAGACATAAATAACTTGGTACTGAGCTTCCCTTACTTTCAGGATGTAAAAATTATTTTACACAGGGTCAATATATGCAGATTTTGGGAGGTTATAGTATTTCACTCACAAATCCCTTAATAAGGCATTGTATCTCCCAGTGTATTACCTCACCCTGCATCCCATCCTGATTGCACATACTTCAGCTTAAGAAGAAAGGTGGAGCCCAAAAAGGAGAGTTTAAGTTTGTATTTTTTCCCATTGATACCACATTTAAACCCGTCATCCCTTTTAGTGTGAGACCCCCGCTGAATAGAGAATAATGAGTGGTTAAGGAGTAGAAATCTAGTTACACCGATCTGATGAATAAATTCATGCTCTGTACTTCTAGACATGTCTCATTTGTTGAATCAGCTCTTATTATATTATTCCAAAGTGGTTTCAATCACCTTATGATTTATTTATTAATAAGAAGAATTTAGAAAGCCATGTATCATTTACGCTCTGCGATTGTACATAAGATCCTAACATAACGCCAAGTGCAAGTGTAATTTCCAGTCACCTCCAACTCATCCCTTTCTTCCTTTGGTAGTGCCTGCCTATGCTACACCTTGGTTTAGCTATGTCAGTGTCTGTATTCTGAACATTTGGGAGGAGGACCCCTTCGCAATACCATGCCAACTTTCTAAACCTTCAGAAAGACCTTCAGTACTCAGCAAACTCCAGTGCAAGAGGCTTAGATGAGATGCCACTCAATTTCTTCAAGTATATATTACAATATAATAGCTTTATGAAGCCTCATACAGGAAATGCTCCCAGTGAATCAGCGCTGGAGCTTGTATCATGCTGAAATTGATATTCACTTCCTTTTCCAGAAGAGCTTCATGCTACAGAGATTTCTCTTCTGTCTCATTACACTATACCATACCCTTCTTCCAGGAAATATATGGCTGCTTCTTTAGCAGTGTTTGTTGAGAAAATGAACACAGGGAACTGGTCTTCCTGTGAGAGGAGACAGGTCAAAGCCAGGGACTGGCTATGTTCCTTAACACCTTGCCCTTGGTGGGCTGCCCAGGATCAAGGTCTGCCTGTGCCAACAACTACGTGGAAAACTCCTGAAGAGGAGGGTAACCTCCCATGTGCTCCTCGGTCACTGTTGGTCATGCAGGTGGCCCAACAAGTGAACTAATCAGGCAGATCTGGTGGAAAAAAGAGCTAATATAAACAGACAAGTCATGGTGTACTTGCTGCTTCAGCAAAACTAGATGTCCCCTTTCTGATTCTCTACTCACCATCTCTGGTATCAGCCTTTGCCTTATTCGCACCCTGAAGGAATTCTTCCCCCTTCCCTTACATTCGGTATCAGAGTCCCCATGTCTCACCTGCACGGAGCCTCTGGCTAGATTAGTTTAACACCCTTAAAGTCCACTAAAAAACTGTTCCCAGTGATAAACTCAGTGCTTAAACCGCTCTTCCTAAAACAAAACGAGCAATGGGAACACAGTTTATTACACTGGGAGCAGAGCACCTGTTATTTAAAACTTTACCAGCATTCCTCTAATAGAGACTGAGGGATGCCTCAGCCTCCTGGCCAGATACATTTACACTAGTGTTATGCATTCTCTCCATCACTGAACAGCTTGTGGCCATGGCACTAAACTTCCTTAGTCTCCAAGACAAATCGTGTATTGGCACCAGTCCCTAGCTCGTGCTAAACCCCAGTTGTTTGGGAATTGTATAGGAGAGCACCAGCTGGTCTGGGCTGTGCTGGGGACTATTTTAACAGTCTAGCATCATAGATAATAACATTTTACTGTCCAGTGACATTTCTGTTTGACACCATTTGACACTGCAGATACCCCAGAGCTCTGTTAGTTGCTGGCTGATGGAGGAACTGTTCCTTAGAGGTGTGTGAAGAGGATGTGTGGCTGGAGTGCGTATCTTCTCCAGCTGTAGAACAGGGAATTCTTCCTCTCATGGTGAAAATTCTTCCTGTTTTCCAATATCTCTCCCCCAAGACACTGCCTATGTAGAGAAGCAATCTGGATTTAAACAGTTAGATTTGAAAATTGTTCAACCATATTTGTCAATCAGAATGAGAGGAATAATTGTCTTGTACCTTCATATCTTCTGCTGAGCAATTCCTCCCCATGGTCCCAAGAAGTGTTCATGAATGTACAAATGAAGAAAGAAAGGTGGTACTTGCAAGGTAACCAGCTGCACATTCCCACAGTGAAGGTGTGTGTTTCCCTGCCAATGCCCCCTTAGAAATGGGCCATGTCAGATTTACACAATGAATATGAAAAGGTGCATACTTAGGGTCATGAGCTCACTGCCTTGCCAGAACTTTGATTAAAAAAAAATGCACTGCTCCCTCCCACCACACACTTGTGGGGGTCTTATGCCTGTAAGAATCTGTTTCTAGTAACCTGTCACATAGATGATACTTCAGCACACCATCCCACAGTCAGGCAGCAGAAAATTCTTCAGAGCTGAAGATGCAAGACACTTGACAGTCCAAGACACTGCAAGTAGTTTCAAGTGAATTAACACTCATAAAAAATGGTGGAGATGACCAGCATCTTACAATTAGCCTCTGAAGATTAACATCAGGGTCAGCACCCTGTATAGGCAAACTCACCAGCTTCTATCAACCCTGATGAAGAAAGAGCCATCTCTGAGCTAAGAGGTTGGGTTACAGCTCTGGGCTCCAGCTGAGGTTGTCAGACTTGGGGAGCAGCAATGGTCATGGAGTTTGTAACATCAATCTCCATCCATGTGGAAACAAACATTTCATAGAAGCCAAAATCCAAGCGTCATCTTGATAGAAATAGTTAATACATATTTCTAACAAGAACTGGATGTGAACAGCTTACTGAGAATCAAAACATTTATTATATACATATGTATGTTTCAAGGAGAACAAAAATTCAGGTTGATTTTTCTTGTCTGATGTCCTCTCCTCTCTTGAATTTCTCACATCATGTTGTTGAAGCAGAAAATTGCTGGCAGTCCTTGTTAGAGGTCTACACCAGCTGGTACAACACAGATTTGCTCCAGCTCCTTCTCTGCAACCACATTGTTAATGGATGGACTCACTGGTTACCCATTACAGAACTCTGCATGGAAAGCCGGGGAGGTGTTTATGGCTTAAAGGCTCATAAAGGACAACAGTAAAATTATTCCTGCTGAGTGTGCAGCAGGGAATTGAGCATACAACTAGCTCTAATACTACTGTCCAGGCACCTCATGATTCCAAGTTAAAGAACAAAGTACCTAATTGCAGCAATATACGTCGAAGATAAAGCATGATATCCTTTACAGAGGATTTTCCAGTGCCTTGTGTACTCATCAAGAAGCAATTTACATGCACTCATAATTTTACTGTATTGTTTTTTTTAAGTGGATTGCTGCTGTTTTAACAGCTTTAGCTCCACTTGATGATGTCATCCCTATTGTCCCAATTTTACTTTATGGAGGAATGTGGGGAGATCTTGTGCTTGTTAAATTCCCTATAATTTTTAACTCTTCTGAAATAGGATCAAGCTTGATACATGAAATTCTGAACGCCACTGCCCTGACTGAGGGTTTTTCAGACCCACTGAGATAACGATAGTGGTCATCTTGTTTTTAAAATGCAGGAGCCCAACCTTCATACTGAGCAATGTTCCTGACTTAGATTGTCTAAGTTTTCTTGAAGGAAGACAAATACAGTAGTGGAGTGCAGATGATGACCACTCCCTTTGTAAAACACTTCCAGAAACTGGAGACCATTAATTAAAAATCACACAGAATTGATTAACGTTTCACACCAGTGCAGTTACTGTGACGTGAAAAAAAACCACAATATTTTTTAAACCTTTCTGGAGCTAAACAACATCAATTACACTCTGAGGCAACAAAATGTATTTAATGCTCTAAACTGTCTAACACTTATTTGTAACACCTCAAAGTTGGCATTAAGCAGGATTCAGCAGGCCGCTCAGAAGTAATTGACTAGCGTTTTCCTCATAATCAAATTCCATGTAATTAATAAAAAGTCCTATTGCTATGAGGAAGGTAAGAAAACAGTTGTTCTGTCTGTCATGTTAGTTATCTCCAATAAGTAGTCCTTCAAACTGTTCCTCATGGAAGAGGTGACTGTACAGTATTTTTCCTCTTCCTAGTCCATTAGTAGCCTAGATGGTAGCTAGGAGCATGAGAGTACGTCTGTTGGTGAGGGATTGAACAGAGCTGCTTATCATTTTCATTAAATCTTTTTCTTTTTTTTTTTTTTTTTAAAAAATCCATTAACTTTTTACTTGGTTTTTTTCAACATATCCAGTACTTTTGCAGTTGGCACTGAGGTCTTCCTCTTTGATGTTGCATTTATGTTGCCAAGGTCATGCTGACAATGAGTTCAGTGGCTGGAGAGGTTATATATCTGCATGACTACTTCCTTTGAAGGAAAACTGTTTGCAGTGGGACTAATGAACTGTAGCGTATTGTATATGCATGTATTGTATATATATGATGATTTTAAAAAGTCACTCCTGGCACACATGGCACCTGGAATAACCTCAGGGTCTTCATATTCAGAACTCCTTCAGCTGAAGGAATAGCTCTTTATCCAGAGCAGAGAAGCAATTTACATGAAACCTGCTGAAAAGACCGATTTACACAATGTTAGCATTAAATGAAGAAATCTGAAGACAAGATTTTTGCATTTCTAGAGCCTTTCTAAAAGTGTTAGAGACTCTGGACTAACACCTTCAGTTTCCCCAAACAACTTGGGCAAAACTTTCAACTGCCATGTTCCAAGTCAAACAACAGCACAAGGGCTTCCCTCACTATGGCTTTGTCTTGTATCAAAGTGTCTCATTCGTAAGCAATATGACTCAAAAACTTTGCATTAGGACATATTTTCATGTAAAAGATCTGTTTTTTTCCTCACATCACAGAAGGACGTTTGGACATGGTAAATTGCCTTCTGTTTCTAGTCCTGTATTACCTGATAAGGCCTGGGCTTAAAACATACAATATACACTGCTGGTGATTGACTGATGTCACTGATCATTGAATCATTTCCCTCATTCACTTAAAGTTACATGTAAAGGATGAACCAAACCTAGCTGTTACTGAATTATTTGCAATCAAAAAGAAATCTGTGAGAGAGTGATTGATACAACAGCTGATGTAGAGGCTGCACTGTACCGAAGCCGCCTTACCTGTCTTATGTATCATCCTTTGAGATGATCCTAATATCCTCCTAATCCAGCAAAGAATAATGCAAAAATAACACAGAGCTGGAAAAGATCTCTCAGCCATTGAGTCCTTCCTTTTCCCATTTCAGGCACCGTGCCACATGAACTCTTTACCACCCTACTGAGATCTGCACCTGCCCTATTGTACCGTGGTCAGACATCAGGCACCAGCTCATGGAGCCACCGTCTCTCCCTTGCAATTCAGTTAATGCAAAGTTCAAAGTTAATAAGGAAAAAAAGACAATTTCCTAGTAGATGAAGAAATTACAGGAGCATCACGTACAAGCTACTCAAAAGCAATGATTCACCAGGCTGATAAAGCAGCCCAGTACTTTTATTTCTCCTCAAAATAAAAGTGGCAAATATTAGGTCAAATGCAAATAGGATCTGCAGGAAGGAGTAACTGTATTAATGAGGCCAGTGATAGCCTGATACCCAGAGCAGGAGAAAACAAGGGAAGACAGTGGCACTGTTGAAGAGGCAGATTACATTTCCCGGTCTGAATAAGGTGGTGAATTCGATGGGTATCTGTTGTAGAAACCGTGGAGGACACCTGTGCTGGATCTGCTGTTATCTGGGATAGCCCCAGCTGGTCCAGACCTAAAAGAGCTCTTCCACCAGACTTCTGTCAAGTGTTCTATACCAAGTGTGCAGTCAAAATGTGTTTAGGCTCCAATCATTGCAGGTAGACAATGGAAAAGTTAGTCTCACTGTTGCAACTTCAGAGGAAATTCGTTTGCAGATTTCCTCAGTCAGACATGTCAGAAATCTTCTGAGGTTTCTGATAATTAAAGCAATGCACTGAATACAACGTGGGAAATTTCTCAAACACACAGTTAAAGCAGGCCCTTTCACACAGCTTCCAGTGGGATGAGGACTACTTAGGACTGGAGGTTTTGGGGACTCGCCATGGGGGTGGCAGAGCAGGGCCAGGTAGCCTGTACTTATCCCACTACCCCAATCAGGGAGCGGGGCAGCCAAGGCAGCCCCAGACCCTGGGACAGGGACAGGCACAGACTGACACATCCTCCAGCAATATTCAAGAAGTTACCACAAGACCAAAGTGGTTTGGGGGCTCAGCCTTCACCTTCTCCTCCCCTCCCTTTGTTTCCAAGTGGGTAAAATGGGATTGACTCCCATTACCGAGGCTGGAAATGCTACATGTTGAGAAATGCTGTGCATTAGGAAACACTGCAGATAAGGAGCTGTGTGAAAAGCATCACTCAGTGGACTCTACTATCAAGTCCTACTTTCTCAGCATCTTCCTACAGCTGGATCATCAAGGAGCAACAGCTCACAGACAGATTGGAAAAGCCCCCTGAGGGCCCAAGACAGGCAAAGAGACCTTCACAGAGCTGTTCTTTGCAGAATTAAGGGTGGGGTGAGTGTCCCAAGTGGAGTGATGTGAGATGCTCAGTGTTAAAGAGGAAGGATGCTAAATGGGTTATTTACAACCATTTCCTCTTGACTCGCAGATGCTATCAATGTTTGTGCATGTGTGATATGCTTCTCTAGTTCCCTCCAATTGTGTTAATTTTCTAGTCCTTAATAAACAGATTTCCTACAGATAGAGAGAGCTAGCAGGGGGATGATCTGCCTGCACAGGGCACAGGCACTCTGCGATTTGGGGCAGGACCTTGAGAAGAGCAATCCTAGCTATACTGAACCTGGCCCTTTTTGTTTCTATTAATTACCTGGCAGAGAGTTTACAATTTTCCTGGTATATTTACCCTAACCAAGTTTGTTTCATGATACCCCTGTGAGCTCTGGTAATTGAGTATTCAAACAAGCATTGAAGACACTAATTGATTTTGCAGTGGAGCTGCTCCAGCCCTTTTCCTCTGCTCATGGCTCAACAGTAGCAAAACTAAGATTTGTTACAGAGGTAATAATTTGAGCAGGCAATCTTACTAAGTCCTTTAAGGAAAGAAAGAGTGGCAGAGCACGACTGAATGGCCCAATTAACCTCAGCATAGTGTCATCAATTGGCAATAAAGAAGGCAATTGCTAGAAGTTCCTCATGTAACAGACCATTCAATCCTCTGGCATGAATATCCACATTTTAGAGATGACCAGAACTATGGTGTAGGTACCTCTACTGTCTCTGCAGTTTAAATACCAATTTGTGGAGCTTTTTGTGGCAAAATAACAGTGTCAGGAAAAGTGCAGTTTTGAAACCAGCCCTTGGTCTAGGAGAAATTTGACTTTTGGATATAAATAGCAGCAACACCTGCCTAACCTAAATGCTCATTTTACTTTAAACTAGTTTAATTTAAGCAATAGAAGTTACACTTACTTTTAATGGGCAGCAGCTGTTCATTAAATTTATAATGACATTTAGATACCCTGGTGATAGACATTCAGAAATATCATATACATAGAGATAGAAATTCATTAGTAGCATTACTGAGATGGCTTGGAAGGGAAATGAACTTGAAAAGAGACACTTTTTCAGCTTCATCTGCAGTTTGAAAACCCAGTCTGTTTTCTAAGGCATATAAATGCACTGTAGAGTGGTATTAACCAGAGCCCATCCTACAGAAAGTCTGAAGAATTTTCCCTGCAAAAGCATCCATACTCTTAGGACTTTTTCTAGTAAATAATCATGGTGCTACTGCCACTGAAATCAATATTGGTTTTCACTTTCAATTTGTACAGATATACAGAGATTTAAAAGTATGATATACAGGAATATATTATTTCCAGAAAGGAAGAAGTTAGTGCATTAGCGTTTATGCACATGCGTGACAGGGGAGCCCTTCATTTCTAACAGGCCCTAACTGTGTCCTTCTGATGCCAAATGGAATGTTTCTATCAACTTTAGTAGACAAAAAGTTTGACCCACATGTTAGGGATTAACAGAGAAAATTGCAGAACTCTAGTAACAGAATAGCCTTATTCTTTTATTAATACTATGAACCCTGCATACAGTCTCTTGGTCCATTAATGGGACAGTAATATCCATCTCCAGGCTCTTAGCTTGAGCTTTTTCCTTATGTCAAGTTCATTTCTCCTGTCTAAAGGTATTACTGCTGGAACCTACCTGTACCATCTGAATCATCTGCACACATAATGTACGCACCTCACAGTCTGGAGAGCTCAGCATAGCCATGGTCAGGACTTAAAAATGCTATTCCTACTTGAATGTCACCAACATTATTAAGGTAGCCAAGGTCAAACAAGGTCACTGTGTAAGAACCCTATGGCAGTTCAAGTAGTCTGCAGTGACACCTTTGCAACCTTTTTGATTTCAGTGGGATTGCCAGATGTTCTCTTTTGCATTTCATAACATAAACACAGAAAAGGTCTAGAACATGACTGGATTAGCAGCAAACATATAAAGTGACACATGAGAATGAGCAGCAGCTTTGCTAGCTTGGTTCAGCAAGGGTAGAATCGACACATTATCATTTACTTTAGTCGATATGGCCCTGATAATGCAGCCTGCATCTGCATCATCTAATAGCATAGATCAGTAGGAGCAGATCTATAGAGTAAAAGAGACTGAAAACCCAACATCCACGGAGCGCCTATCCCCAGGTTTTGTTTCGCCTTTTGCTTCAGAACAGCTCTGGTACAGTCCCATGGACTGAGGTGGACTGTTTGTGGATGCAGTGGATTAGCTCTGCTGCTAGGACGCATTTTCCAATTTAGTTTCATGCAAAAGGAATCCAGTTCATGTCTTCAAAAAATGTTCCATGAAGGGAACCAAACCACAGTAAGCATGAATAGGGATGTTTGTTCAAAACACAATTCTGATCCAAAATAAAGCACTAAAGTAGATAAACCTGTACAAAGCAGATTTGCTATGTACAGAAGAGACAGCTTCACACTGGAGCTGCTCAGAGCAGGACTGCATTTGAATAGCTCTGATGAATTAAAGCATCACACCCTCACACAGTTTCCTCTGTGCATCTCTCATTTTTCTCTTTTGAATAAATCCTAGTGTGGCAGGAAACTCATTAGCAAATTCTTTGCTGAAAGTAATGCTTATGTAAGTTGAAGACAAGCACATTACCAGAAAGATGTTTTGATTAATTTGCTGTTCATTAACTGTACACCTTGGTGACTGTTTTTTCGTTTGAAGGCAAGCATGAAAATATACACAACTATTTTTTTGAGAATCTGTTCTTCTGAGAACATTTAATTACTTCTCACAAATGTTTGGTATTTGTTTACAGCAGGTCCCCTTTCAAACTCAGTGGCACATGCTTGCAGGAGGATTGGCAATCTGAGGTCCCAGAGGGCTTCTTCCAAGAAAGCTATCATTGTGGAGCCATAAAAAGTCTTTCTACTGTTAAAAAGTGGCCAGGGCTGTATGTTGTGTCACCCACAAATCAGAGCTAGAGAGTGTATATCAGCTTTTCCACAAAGAACTTATGGGAATTACGTTTTCCAGCAGGTCAACTGGGAAACTTGGTCTGATGAACCTTAATCTGAATCCTGTTTGCTTAGCATCTAATGTCATTGTAAATCCAAAACTTTGACCCTACTTCCCTTAATGACACACATCTTTTGGTAACCTTTGTTAGAATACCTAGCTAGTTTGATTACTAAACTGGTGACATCTTTCTTTTTATCAGATTAACAGATGCCAGGAAAGAAGCAGCAATTGAGTATCTTTGCATTTTTTTTCCCAGGGAAAAAAGAGCTTAAATGAGGGATTTCTTTCTGTACTGCATCTGTCCACTCCTCCATTTTAAGGGGTATTGTGATGATGAAAACTTCATCAGTGTTTTGACTATGTATACTAGCTACAGCTGCAGTATCACTCACAGTAAAAAAGCTGCACTAGTAACTACACTGTGTCAATCTGGTACTAGGTAGTTATATTCATCCAACATAACCCAGTACTAGACAGAGTATTCTTCACTGCAGTGCTGCCATGTATTGTCATAAGGACTCTTTCATTCTCTTTCAATTTCTAAGGGAAAAAAGAAAAAGTCTCTGTGCACTGTATGTGTTTCTAGGTTTCTAAAGAGCATTATGATACTTAGGACAGCAGCATTTCTATAAATATAAGTAGACATAATCTCATTTTCTCCACACTTTGCCACCTGCTCGATTTTTCAGTAGCTTTGCACAGAACATGATTTTCCTTTCACTTGGTTTCAGCTAAGCCTGGTCTGCTCAAAAACCCGCTCACAAGTTTCACTCATTTGCTGAGCAAAGATTGACCTGGGTGACTCCCCGGTTAATAATTGATAAAAATAAAATGGCTCTTCCTCCCAGAGATCTCCTCACTTTGCCGGTCTATAATATCAGGGAGGTGCAGTGGTCTGCTATCACTTCTATTTCTGCTTCTGCTGGAGCAAAAAGGGTAGTGAGTACTGACCAGCAAAAAGACATCAGCAACACAGAATGGTATTAACAACTCAGGCTCATTAAGGAGAATAAAGAGGCATATTTCAGGGTAACAGCACAACATCTGCCAAAAAAATCTGCACAAAGCAGTTATAAACACAAATGAGTACTTTGTGTGCACATGCAGGTAATAGCAAACTTCAATCAAATAACTTGAGTGAGTAGGTAGCTTTCTGAACACCTCCCTGCCTTTCATCCCAAGGCACAATGATGTGCACAAATCAAGAAGCTCAATAGCATTACCCTATGGAAATGCGTCCCCAGAGTCCAATGTTCCCTCTTCCTTCTCCAGTACCCCCAAAATGACTCCTGTTAAAACCACAACTCGTTACAGAGAAAAAAGAGCTGGAGGTGTCTTGTCCTTAAATCTTGTTAAATCAGATTAAATATTTCTTTCAGTTCTTCCTCTGTAGACAGACAAGATTTGAATGCCTTCAGCTTTGAATTAACATTATTAATACTAACAGGGGGTTACACACAAGGGGGCTCTTAGCTGCCCTCCAGGTCTCTGACCTACAGCCCTGGAAGGGAGACTGCCTGACTTACATGGGCTGGAAAAGGTGAAGCATCTCTGAAAGACATACAAAAACTGGTACTCCAGGGGAAAGCCACGCAAGTTATCAAAGCAGAAAAGCCCCCCAAACAGCGTCTTAAGATCCTCCCTACTGGTGTCCCTTAGCTCAAAATATTTTCCCATACAGACAAGCACCAAAGTCCGCAAGATAATGGAGGTAGCCTTTCAGGCACCAGTGCTGTATCAGGCAATCGTCTTCTGACTCCAGGTGCTACACTGGGGGCTGATTAATGCTGAGCTGGTGTCACAATATTTCTGAATCTTGCTCCAAGTCTGTTTCTTTCCTGAACTGTTCATGAAACAGCCCTTTCATTCAAAGATCTGATTGGGATCTGCTTCCCCTGTTGGTGTCTGCAGCTGAGTTGTAGAGATCTGCATTTAACTCCTGCTTTTGTCCTAATGGACTTGAACTCTGAGCATGAGAGGGCCTTGTCTATGCATCTATAGGCTGCTTTGTGAGCTGCAAAGGAGGCGTCTCCTCCCTGTTGTAAAAGCCATTAATTTCTGCATGGAAGAAGAGAACAAACACTTTCTCTGGCTAGTGGTTGAGGATGCTCATCTAAGAGAGAAGACACCCGAGTGCTACAATGTAGTTTATATCAAATATTTTTTCAATAAAAGACTACCACAGATAATCTGTGGAGTGCATTTTTATAACTGTCAAGGAATTAAAATGCGTTGCTGAAAGGGTTTCCCATTTAGTAGCTACTGCAAATGAAACCATTTTGTCTCAGCATGGCCGTGTCAGTGCAGTGCTCCACACTGGCTGATGCAGCTTGTCTGGCTTTTGTGGTCCCAGCTGGAGCAGCAGAAACAGTTCAGGGTTCTCCATATGGCACTGTGCTGTGCAGCTCTGACACATCCTGAACTTTTTCATAAATGAGATTTGCTCTGAAGAGTTTTGTTTCCCACCTTAAGCCATCTCACTGACACTAATAAAATCCTGCCAGCTGACATCCCATGCCCTTACAATTAAAGCAGGTATGCTTCAGCAGGAATATTCAGGAATATTTTTACTCTGCTACCTGCAGTCAGACAAGTAACTCCATTACTTTAAATACATAAAATAATTTCCAGAAGAATGTAGCACAGTTTTCCAATGGTCTCAATAACAATTAGGGGCTGGAAAGTTTGAAAACAGCCCAAAAATCTTTCAAATCAGGTTTCTTGTAACCTTCTGTGTTACAGCCCAACTTAGCTTAGGACGTCATGGAAAAATAAGATGGACTTTAACAAAAACAGTCTTGTCAGTCCTTCGAGTTTTCCCACTATGTTTCTCTATTCCATTCAAGAGAAATTGGCCTTTTTTCTTTTGTATTGGTGTTCTATTCTTACCATATTGCACAACTGAAAGATCTGACATCCTTAACTTCTAAGGTATTCATTTTCACCAAATTGCTCTAAGAAAGAAAATTCATGAGTGGGAAACTGAAGCACCAGAGCTCTGAAGAACTCCTGGAGCCACTCAGGGAGTCAGTTCAGGGAGCACTGAGCCCAGACCTTCTATGTCTAACAGCAGGACCTCAGCTATTCAATCATCCTTCCTTTCAATAGCACCATTTTACCTGTTCAGAGATCACTTTCACATGATAAATCTTTTTAATTGTAAAAATACTTATATTCAGTGTATGTTAATCCATAACAAGAAAAACAGAGTATTTTTACTGAATTATGTTCATTCTGTATCAGGTGTTTATGAATACTGGAGCTGTAATTTCTTATTCCATGAAACAGCTATGTATTCATTTGAATGAATGCAAATAGGGACCCTTGGTTCTTTTGACCCCTTTAATTCATTAGGCAGGCAGATTAGTTTTTTAGATAAAGTCGAAGGGGAAAAATATACCCAAGGTGAATTTTGAAACAACTGTGTCAAACTGAAACTGATCCTGTAGTGATCCTTATCTGCCAACTACAGGATATTTGTTCCATTGAACGTCAGAAGGATAAAATCAGTCTAAAGTCTCGTGTTAGCAATTGGCAGATGCTTAAGAGCACTGCACCTGAGAACAGGCTTTACTTTATTTGCCATAAAAGTAAAGAATGTGTCTTATCATTCTACTACTTAGGCAGCAAAATACTTTGAGATGGTAAATATCTGAGTTTTCCATACAATTTTTAATGGACTAGTACTTTCATTAAAAGTCCTTACTGCAGACCTTGTAAAACCCAGCCATTGCATCAGTAAATATTCTGGCCATGTATTCTGACCTTTGTTTCAAGAATTAGGAGCTGGCTGGTAGGCAGGAACACAAGGTTCTTACAACCCAAGTGGAAATTTTCAAAGTGCTCAGTGTGATGGGGACCACCCTGATCTCAAGAGCTTTACAACACAGGCCCTACAGTTGATCTGTATGATACAATGGCAGGGCACTTTAAAGCATTTCTCTTCAGAATACGTATGTCTCCTTTTACAGTATAAAGAAGACTTAAGAGCGGAGCAGGAACATAACTGAATTTTTCAAATAAGCCTGCAAAATTTGTCAAGGATTATCGTAACACAAGTCCAGCCAGGCACCTGATTCCACAAAATGGGAAGATCCCACACCCCAGTATTTACCCATCAACTTGTGTGAAGTATTCACTGGGGTGGAGGTGCTGAGATTATACCCCCCTGTTCTGCCCACAAGGATTTGAATACATGACGCTTCACAGTTCTCAGGGGAGGAAAGCTCTCTTTCACATTATCACATATTCTGGGGAGTGGGAGGGGGAAGAAAGCCTAGTTGCAAAACTTCTTGTTGGAGCTGCTCATTTTATACAGGATGATTAAATAGTAATTGGCCAGAAGATAAGCATTACTCTCTAGATGCTCCTGTGGGCAAGGGGACACCTGGGTTTCCGTCCTGCTTCTTGTTACAATCTGAACAGCATCGGAGCAGGGACAAGAAAGCAGGTCTCTCTCTTCTGCTCTCTCCTCACCGCCCAGCTGCTGGGATGATGCTCCTTCTCTCAATGAAGGAACATGCAGGTGCACAATGCATTGTCAAACAACTGCAAGGGAAGGATGAAAGAGAGCCTCAGCCTGTGGTACTCCACCACCTTATGCTTTGAGCACTCATCTCTGCGACTAAGTACATGGGCAGAAAGGAGACGGAGAACCTGCTCTTACTGCTTTTGGTGATGCAGGAAGAGCACAGAGAGAGGTATAAATCCTGAAATAAGATAGCTGCTCCACCAGGGTCCACAGCATTTGGAGTTCACTGGAGTCCAGAGCAACTGGAGTTCTTCTGGGAACTGTTCTCCTCCTCCAAGCTTGACATGTCCCTCACTAAAGAAAGAAGGATTTGAGAGAGGCAGAAATTAGAAACAGTAACATCTGGGGCTGCACCAGGAGGTTTCCTGAGCCTGAGACAAGCAGCACTGGGATCTGAGATGTGGCATACCTCAGGAGACCTGGCAGCATCTGGAGAGGGGGACTCAGGGCAGAGGACCCATATGCCCCAGCTTACAGTCCACCCTAGACATCAAGAAAAATACTGCTTTTCTGTCTTTAGTATTTAACCCTGAATCACCCATGAAAAATGGGAAAATCATCTTTGAAAAATTTACCTGCAGTCTTTATAATCTTATTTTCAAACATGAGTCATAGACCCAAGTGACTTCTAAATTCTTTGGTTATGCAGAAGAAATGAAAGACAAGAAATTCTGGTGGATAATGAGAATTTGTCACATTGAAGTCATACCTGGCTGTTACCCCACAAGCCCTGGGAACAGGGTTATGAGCAGGCAGAACCAGCATGGCAAGAGCTCTACTGTCCTTGACCAGATGCAGAGGAACTCAAGAAACTTACTTATAAAATAACAATTTAATTCAACCCTGTACCAAACAAATATACTGGAACTATATGAACTTTATGTCATGTGTCATAGAAAACTGATTAATCCTTTCCTCCATTTAAAATTATCCCAGTGTACTGTGAAATAGTGTCCTGCATGGCATTAAGAGATCTGTTTGGAAACACTGGGACAAATCTGCATACCACTCCCCTCCACAAAAAAGCATCTCAGGCTTTACCCAAAACCCTCTGAAGAAAGCAGGATTTTTTGCTGCCAGGTCAGGCTCTTGTTCTGCAGGAGACATCCGAATTGACTAATGTAAACAAATTTGTGGCTTTCTAAGCTCTGTCTGTATACGAATGAGGAAACATGTTTTGTGGGAAATGGGGTACATGCATCAATTTTGTAGGCATAATTTACCGCAAGTGCCAAAATGTCGAATATTGATCCTACCAGTCTTGGATCTGCAAATGCCAGCTAATTACAAATAATAGCAGCAAACATAGAGTAATTCCCACTTACCACTATTTTTGAATTCCCTTCCTTTTTTAGATCATTATCTTTGCTCTGCAGAAGCACTGCTTCCCTCCCAAATCCACACTTTATAGTGCAAGTGGCGGTAAGAAACTGGCCAACCCATTTGCAGGTTAGTCACTAACCCAACAAGAAATGCAGACCACCATGCAATAAACACATTTAGGTTTCAAGCCATTAACACAAATATATAGCTTTAGGTCAGAGGCCTCCTGGCACTGCTCATCACTATAATGAGGGGAGACTAAGATGGCTATTGTGCCACCTTGGTCCACAGAGGTGCCATGACAGTTGTCAAACTGATTTTGTTCAGCCCATGGATCTCCCCAGCTGAGAATCATCCAGCAGCCAATTAAGCTCTTGTAAGGGCTGCTTTGTGTGGAAGATACAGACCCAAGCTGGGGGAGTGTTAGAGCAGTGATATTTGGGACTCCTTCCAGTGGTGTGAGATTCCTTGGGCATGGCGACCTGGTAGTGGCAACAGGCGCCTTACTAAGGCAAGGCTGCGGGAGCAGGTCAGACCAGGGTATTATCTGCTAAGAGCTTAAAGGACCCCTTTCCTTACCCATCTCCAAATGAAAACAATGAGAAAAAATCCCAAGGAGTAATTAATTTTCTTATTTTCTAACAAACACAGAACTGACACATCTTAAGATTTTTGTTGGATTTTTGTTTTCATAAAATAAAAAATATTGGGGTCTCCTTCGAAAACAACAATATTCTAAATCATATGCTAATGTTTGTTTCCAAAGGGAGATCGAAAAAAAATTGAAAAGGCGATAATGGAGGCTGAAGCAGAGGTACATCTCCCCTACTAGCACTCCCTGACAGCTGAGAACATTGCATGAGCGATGATTTAACTAATTTTTTGTAAACACCTCTACTTAAAGGCATTAGAAAGTCTTCAGCATTGTCAAGGAGAGCTACTAAAATGATTGCATCTAATTCTCTCTCAGAGTTTCAAATACTTTTACTTGCCAATTTAAAATACTTAAGTGACCACTCCCTAACTGCCTTGTCTCTGCTTTAAAGCAACTGACTGTATAAAAACCTTGTACGCTACCAAAAGTAAGAATGAGAAATTTTACCTGTTAAGGATAACACCTGCTAATAAAAATAGAACCCTATATTTAGGTTATGTTACTTCATGCCTGGCTAATCTGGAGAGCATGTCCGGGAGAGCAACTGGTGTTAACCAGTCTGATAGTGTGATGCCTGCAGCAATACGAACTTGTTAATCTTAAGTTTAAAATAGATCTTCACCAGTAATTCAAGTTAACTATGTCTGATCCGACTGGTTTTATCTTAGATTGCACACTTTATTTCATCACCTCTCTTTTGGTACTGGGAAGACTTGGACCTAATTTGATATAATGTCTTGGTGATTATGTAGCCTGCACTGAATTGTAGAGGCAGGGAATTTTTAGATTCTCAGAACTAATCACTTGACCTCAATGGAGCTAAATAAAATATCAGACACCTAAATGTGAAGACCCTTTGGGCCAAGTTATGTGGATGATTTGGTGGCCTTTGCTGTTGAAATCATAAATTAGCTACGGCCCCCATCAAAAAATTGTTTTATTCTATATAGGAGTTTTAAGGAAAAGTTCATCTTCTCCTGGCTCTCAAGCTCTCTACAGCTCACACTATAAAGGTCCTAAAACTGATGATGATTATGATAATCTTTTCTGCCTGCAGCAAAAAGCCTTCATGAAGTGATAGTGAATAGTTGCAGCTTCCATTGCTTTAATAGGATTTGTGTGCACTGGAGTTTTGGGAAGTCATAGAGTGTGTTCATAGGTGCCTAGATACAGACTTTGGAGCCTGATATAAATCTCTAAATTAGAGTATATCAGGCAATCTGGCAAAAAAATACATATTATTCTTTTGCCAGACTTTGCTACTCTTAGGTGAAAGAAAGACCCATTTCAAAAACTGAGCTGCAGTGTTAAATTTTTACTTGTTTTCTAGTATTTGTTAACAACTTGGGTTCAAAGCACAGAAAATCACATTGGGCTTTCATTTAGCTTACATTATTAATAAACATACTCAAACTCAAGAGACTTTCAAAGATTTCTGTATCATAACATCAGTACTCAGAAGGCAAAAACTTTTGCCCTCTAAGAAGGTTCAAACACTGCAGAAATGAATTTTTTTTGGTTTGTTGAGGCAGAAGGAAATGAGGAAGATAATGTAGCTCATCCAGAAGCAGTCTTAAGTTATTTCCTTATTATATAAAAATATTTGGCCCCCTTTATTGTTCAAATAAACTTGTAAAAGTTAAGTTCCACACTCTTCAGTTTTCTTATCGTATTAAGATACTCAGCAGCAACNTTGGTCTTTCCAGCCTGCTTCTTCCCAGCACAGGACACAATGGGCCATGTTTATAGGTTCCTGCACACACCAGGTCGTATGTGTGTAAAACCATCAAGCAGAAAACTGGGATTGAATGAATCCATCATTCTGTCTCCCAAAAGCATGTTTTTCCTTTTCCACATACATACTGTGTTACCATCTGGCAGGGGAAGGAGGAATAAGGCCCCAGGAGCTATGGGCCTAGGTGCTTGACAACCATAGTAATTAATGAAAACAGCTCTTTCTCAAGATTTAGAGACCTTCACACAACATTCAAGACTGTGTGCAGACCCCGTCTAGACTGAAGCAGCTCTTTATGCCCTACATAAGGATAGGTGCAAAAATCTTGCTTAAACTTCAGCTATCTGCTCCCCTAAGGGGCTCATCTCTTGTGGGATATCCTGGGCCGTGTCTTCCATGCACAAGTCCCAGGTACTTTCTGGTTGTCAACATTTTAGGAGCATGATGTTTCTGTGTGTTTGTGCCTTACACTCTTTTAAATACATGGAGAGAGCAGAGCATGAATCTTCATTACTGGTGATCTCCTCTTGAAGAAGTCACCATTAAGAGAAAGCTTCCGCCAACTTTGTCACCTAAAGAATCCAGCCTGCCCACTATGCCATCCTGTGAAATCAAAGCCTCCTCCCACTTTCTTGAATTATATCTGCTTAGTACATTAGTTTTAGGAACAGATGACCTTGAAGATTTATGGATAGCAAAAAGGAAGAATATGAGTCCTGTGTAAGAAACTAGAGAAGTCTTTTGTACTACGGCTTTTATACCAACATGGAAAGCATCAACAAGCCAAACATACATATGTTCATTGTTGCTCTGAGTTAAAAGAAGCCACACCCTGGAATCTAGGGAAGACATGTGGCTTTCAATATTTAATAATACATCTTCAGGTTACTTGAAACATTAATTAGAAAGATGAAAGATTAATCCTGCTCAATGAACTTGGCTTGCTGATGGAAAATACACGGTAAAAAAGATTGCAGTAAGTCTCTAGAAAAGTGCTGGACAGGCTTGCTGAAGTTAGCAAACTTCTCTGAAAGGTAAACTCTATGTGTTTCAAAGTCTTAAGAGCAGCCATGCAAAACACTCCTAATTCCTCCACTTATCTCTACCCTAGATAACATCACAGAGAAGAGGGGAAGAGTCAGCCCCGAAGACACATAGGATATTCCTGAAATAAAGAGAACAGTGCACTTTTGAATGGAAAATCAGAATGAGACTGCTCTAAAGTACACAGGGTACATACAGAGCAAGCTTTTGGTTAGGCAAGCATAAGCTCCATCGGGCAATTGCAGAACTTGAATGGAGCTCAGTGCCAACACAGGGTTTTACTTTCTGGCTTGTCTGTCCTTCAGTCTGCAGAATGACTTCAAGAGCAGTTACTGGAGGTCTGCACCAAAATGGGAGTAGTTTGTCCTTGTATATATAGCTGGAGAAATTCACCTTTATACAGGTGGAAAGAGAAATTTAATCTCTTCCTGGAGCCTCTTTCAGGTTTAACACAGGCTCTGTTAGACTGCAGTGTTGCTGGTGTTAAACACACTTTTTACTCTTTCTCAGTTGTATTATTCAGTTCTTTGTGGCTTTCTGGGAGATTTTCCTTTGCACATTCTGGCCACAGATTCATATATTGTTTCAGGCTGCAGGGGACTTCATTTTGAAAGAACAGCTTTTATCTACCACTTTTGCCTTTCATGCTTTTCCATGGCACAGAGCCAAGTTCTTCCTTACCCTCCTCCAGGTTGTGGGAAGTGACATGATGAGAAGCAGAGGGACAGACATTTCAAAGTAGTCATCCTGAAACTGAGTGACTGAATATAGTTAGCAAGGCATTGCTGAAAATTTGTGGGAAACCTCTGGTGATTATTCTCATTGCCATCAAATTTGGAATAAGCTCCCTGTAGACAAACTGGCACCTGGGAGCCAGCCCAGGCAGCTGAATATATGGGGTTTCCATGCTCCAGGTGAAGAGCCCTACTCCAGTTAATGGTGGATCACAAGGAAAACCTGTGCAAAAATCCTGCTGGTGGGACTGTGGAAGAGAAGAGGCTTTCTGGGAGTGTCCCTCTGCTTCTCTCACAAACAGGCAGGGGACTAGAAACCTGGAGCTGAGGTCAGTCTTGTGTCGCAATTAGGTGAAACTGAGAGAAAAACACCTGGGCAAGTAAGTTTGTGCCCTGACAGGGCAGCAGTCATTTTAGGTATTCACTACACGCTTTTCCTGTAAAGTACAACACCAGATCGGTCAATATGTCCGTAAAGTACTTTTTAATTTTGTTGTTTTGCTTAGTGTGCAGCTATTTAAATATAGGATTAACTTTACTTGATTTACATTGCTCCCACATGCTCAAACTGGCAGTACTGCTGATAGCCGCTTCTAGTTGAGAAGGAGTTAGGCGAGGATATGAAGGAAGCCCCCCTCAGATCTTTTCATGGCAGGTGCTAAATACTCTGTCACACTGATGGGAAATAATACAGCAGGTTGGACTGTGCAGCTCCAAAACTTCTGCTGGCTCCCACACTACTGGCATCGCACGAGGCACAGTGGGAATAGTCTTGCAGTCCAGGTCAATCTTGATTGAGAAGTAACAAAGAACATTGTGAGTGTGGAAAGAGGGCTGTGAGGCTAAAGTTGTAAAACGATAACAAGTTGGACACACTGCACTGTTGTGTTGTGAAAGCATAACGTTTAGCTTCTGTTTGCTTTAACTTGCTAACATTTTCCATTCTCTGGCTGTTGTAAATGTCACTTCTTTCCACGATCACGAGGCCAAGCCCTGATCTTTGCTCAGAAAAGGCTCCAGCTCTTATATCAAACCTCCTCATCATAATTTCACTGCAAACCTTGGACAATTTTGATACATGGTTACGTTACGAATTATTGGAAGGAAAGCTTCTAATCTTGAACAGTAACACAGGCAGGTAGAATGGATCGAATTTTGAAATAAAACAAAATAAATGCTTTTTAATGTATCATTTACAAGCTTCCACTGCACTTATCAGATGCTGAAATCATTTCCAGGAGCTACTTAGAAGTAGCTGTCAATTCTCTTCAGAAGTGATATGCCTTGGAGAATTAATAAAGAGAACCCTTACTAAATTTTCCTTTTCTGATTTTGAACTCATCTGCAAAGTAAATTATTTAAATTTTTAAAGAATGTTAAACTTAGTTGTTTGGGTTTTTTTTTTAAATAGATCAGTGGGATGGAAAATACTGTTAGCAAGTCTGCCTTCACAATGAAATCTTCTATTTTCTTGATAAAATCACACATACATTTTAATTGGTGGATAAGAAAGGAGATAAGCTTATGGAAATATCAAAAGTAAAAAAAAAATTTGGAAGAATGTAGCAGTCTATGTAAAAAGAACTCATATCATTTTGGAGATAAATAGCATATGGAAGAGTTATTCTCCCTTTGATATGCAAGATTACCAGCCGTAGTTCTTCAGTGAGAGCCTTGCATAAAAATGGAACTTACAGCTGAACTACAGTTGCTGGTATTTTGCATGGAAAAAGTAAATAGAGTTACACGCCTGCTTGTATAGACTTGCAGTTGCGGTGATCATTGATCTCTCAGATTTCTGTCCATACCAGGAACTCACATTGCTGTGCAGCAGCATGCAGTGTCTGAGATCTTTATTACAACTGCACTTACGTCATTTTTGCTGAGCTAGCTTTGAGTTCATCAGAGTTGAAAGATGAACTTGTTCACCTTATAATATTGTTTGCTTTATTTATTGTTTTTTCCATATTACACTTTGAGACTCTCACCATGTAATTTTATGGCTTTGAAGTTGTGTGGGTTGACCAATAACTGTAATAAAAGAATTTGGAATGAGATAACACAAGTTTTTCCATCATTTACAAAAGGTTGAGGCTACTTATTAAACACCTTCATATTCCATAACTTTGCTAAAATAAATACTTTTTCAAGCAACTGCTATGTTGTGGTAGACCCTTGCAGACACAGATCAGAAAGGATAGGGCTGTGTTGTGAGCTCAAACAAGAAAAAACTCCAGTTTGAACTTCTAATTCGACCTTTCTGAAGAAGAGTACCTTTCCTAGTTTCAAATTAACTGTATGCTTTCATCCTGCACAATTACTCTAGGACACAGGTTGTATTTCTGGTGAATCATGCTCTTCTTAAAGAGCATTAAGTTCAGCTGAGAGGACGTACAGAGAACAGAGGGGACCTTTTTCCTCCTGTTATTCTGTCCACAGGGCAGAAGACCCACAACACCATTTCACTTTGATCCCATCACATATAACATACCTCTAAAGTGCACACCCAACTTTTGGTAATGCAGTCAGCTTCTCCTCCAAGCAGAATAATGCCCTATGGATGTGCTTGGGCTGCAGAGCAGGTGTGCCCTGGGGTGCACCCCACCACCCTGGTCCACGCTCACCCGGACTGCAGTACCCGTGGGCGTACTCTGCAGTTTCCTTTCAGCTGTCAGATCAAGTTTCTTTCAAAAAAAAAAAGTCAGCACTCAGGAAGTGAGGACTCTGGGAACAGGGACCACTAACATACACCCAGCTCTCCTTCTTTTGTGGCGCTAATACTCTGCAGAAGCATGCATGCTAAACTGGACACAATTTGAGTGAGTATGGTAAAGTGAAAATGTCCCAAATACTCAAAAGGAGCTCTAGAATCCTTTAAAGACACAGGCAATCCTTCTAAATCAGTTTCCTAAAACTCCAGCTGTCTCACAGTAACATGTCTCATTAGATGGGTTTCTGAAAGCTTCAGTAGCCAACCAGCACCATTACCTTTAACACTAACATTCCAGTTAACTACTTCTTAAATTACTAAACTGTCCTGAATTTGCTTGGAATTGTATGCAAATACATGTTACCCAAACTGCAGAAAGATAATAAAAATCCAGTCTGGCATATAGCAACAAAAGCCACCAAAAATCCCACTCAAACTCCCTGAAAATCTTAATAAATGTTGGATCAGACTCTCAGAGAAAGCCCTGGGTCCAGCCAGCTGCAGCCCATCCCTACTCAGTCATTGTCATGCAGAGAGTTCAAGGCAACAGCAAAAGATTTCCTCATGCCAAGTGTAGCTTTAGTTGTAAACAGTGATTTCACAGCTCCTCACACCCCACCAGTGTGAAGGTTTTACAGGTGGCAGTTGGGCGAAAGGAGCTGCTTTTGCTGGCATGGGTTAAGTCATCCCTGAGCTACCTTCTTGTATGAGTTAAATCATCCCTGAGGCTCTTCTAAATCTCATAGTTAGGCAAGTATTTGCCTGAAAAATATAGGAAAAAACACAGTTAAGCGTGATCTTGGAAAAGATGGAACTAAATAAACAAATACTGCACGGTTTCATTTTCTTTCTTCTTGGTTTCCTATTTGGTCTATAGTATTGTAGAGCATCAAACCAATCCCATCCATCCCATGCGCTTTTCCTGGTGGCACTGATCCATCAACACCCTGGTACAGCCTTTCATGCAACTGTAGAACTAACACGTTGTTGGATTCCTTCAAACAAAAAACCCATTCCCCCATGCCTGGAGCCACAGGTTGTCACTCTCCCTGCCTTTGGGAATTGCTGGGCTGGAGGGAGGTTGCCAGGCCTGTGCCACCCACCAGACCTGTGCTGAGCATCCACGTGGTCTTTGAAGGAAAGGAGCTGCAGTGTGAAGAATGAAATGCTCTGATGGCTCCAAGGATCTTTTAGGCCCTGGCTTCACCTGTCAGTAGGTTAAGGCTTGGGATGTACTGTAATCTGAATTTATAAGAGACTCACCAAGTTGCAGTTTATATTAAAATACATTTAATGCCCTTAAACGATTTTGGACAAAACTGTCTGGTGCATGGAAAATATATTTCTTTATAATGCTGTCTTTGAAAAACAGTGAAGGCTCATGTAAATTACTATTTACATAATGTATTTCCTGTGCAAATAGTGTTTTGCCATAATGACTGTATAAGTCCAAGACAGCTTAAGATAGATTGTGTGCTTCAGTTCTTCATTTTCTTTTTCATTTTCAAATAATAAAATGCTAATTGAAATGTAGATAAAGAAAAAGTAAGCAGTAAATTATTTGATAGTATTATCCAAATACTTTGAAAAGACACGTTTCTTCACCCACGGCCAGCCACACTTGATGGCAGTTGCACAAAACTTGAAAGCTGCCTTTTAGAGCCCAGTGCTACCTCTGAAAATTCTGCCAAAGCCCAAACAGACACACTTCCAGTTTTTCTGGCTGGTTTATGTGTCAGGAGTAGGCTTGGGCATCTTATCTGAGTACCTGGATCAAAGATTTACCTGAAAAAAAAAGGTCTTCCCAAGGTTTTAGTTTCCTAGGATTGTTTTATAAAACATCAGCCCTTAGTGATCATCTGGTCTATGCATCTGCCACCATTAAGAAGGGTATTAGCAGGACTCTATAGAGACACAGGTGCCTGCCCTTATTCAAAAATAGCATCATCTACATACTTTTTCTCTTATGAAAGACCATATCTATTTTCTTTAAAGTTTTTAATATTTACATGCTTGGGCTCAAGATGAAGGGTGAGCCTGTTTTTTGTATTTGCTTAAGAGATCTTGAAGTCTGAAAATTTGGTTAGAACTTCATCCACCCTTCCAGTTATGATGTTTCTCAGATATATGCTTTAATGTGGGAGTGTATAAGTGTACAAGAGACTTTCTCGTGTCATATAATCATGAAAAGGCTAGAATTCAAGTTTAGGGAATCCCTTCTTTCAAAATGCTTCTTACTATGACAACTCTCTAGAGAAAGGCAGGACTGTAGGGAAGAACAACTGCCATGTATCAGAATTTCCTTCTACATCTTTCAAGAATGACTGTACTACTTATTATCACTAAGCATCAAGTAGGAAAGAAAGTGATAGAGGAAATCCAGTCACACCTCAAGATCACACATGAATTTGGCCTCTCAGAAGAGAGGTGACACAGTGGTCCCTGGCTTTGACATTTGACATTTCGTCTGATGGTGGACTGAGAATAGCCAAGTAATAACTCCTGTTGTCCTTGCAGAGCATTTGTGTTGTTTATGTTTCTCATTTGAAAGTGTTTACATTTGGGTTTCTTTTGGTCTCTGCTCATCAAAATCCAAGATCGTTACAGTTGACATGTTGGTGATTTCTAGATGAAAATGGCTTGTCCTGTTATTTCTTGCTTTTATTTAGGGGATATTTTAGGTTGTTTGCTATTATAATGGGCGTTTCCACACATCTTGAGAAACCCTTAGAATATTACAGCTAGACGCTCTTCAGAGAGTGAAGAAGTCTGGTAGTCAGAACTAGGAAATCTCAGAAACTGCACATATGAAAAATATTAATGAAAAGCATTTGAATAACAGCTATGAACAACAAATGTTTTCAAAGAAAATCATAGTTACTTAGATTCTGGGTCAAGTTCCCAGCTGGCATCTGTGTAGCGTTTCTGACTTCTGCCAGATATGGATCTGGCTCATTTTTTTTGTAAGGAGAACTTCAAGTAGCTCTAGCTAAAATGAATGACAAAGCTTAGGCGTCTCAGAGAAGTAATTCATTAATCAATGTGTGTATATGAATATCACCATACATATAATTTCTGAAAATATGAAGAGCTTTGTCTTGTATAAACCCCTCTAGAGTCACTGGAAAAATTTACATGGACTTCATTGGATTATGGATCACATCCTATATATATCTGCATTTTAAAATCTTTCCCAGTGCTTCCTCTTTCAGCGGAAATTAATAACTTCTCGGAATTGAAATGACTGGTTTTCGATTTAGTTTTGCATAAGAAGCAGAGTCCAGTGGGATTAAATATGAATGGCGGATTGGTAATTCATTAATCATGAAAATATGGTGTGCGATTAGTTATATAAGTGATTATTTTTGCATGGAAATGTCTGCTACTTTTATGCCTGTGCAGGATCATTTGAAGTGCAGGAGCAAGAATGTACAAACCCTGTGTCCAGTTCTGGGCCTCTCAGTTCAGGAAGGACAGGGAACTGCTTGAGAGAGTCCAGGGCAGGGCTACAAAGATGATGAAGGGAGTGGAGCATCTCCCGTACAAGGAAAGACTGAGGGAGCTGGGTCTCTTAAGCTTGGAAAAGAGGAGACTGAGGGGTGACCTCATTAATGTTTATAAATATGTAAAGGGTGAGTGTCAGGCAGATGGAGCCAGGCTCTTCTCAGTGACAGGCAATGATAGGACAAGGGGCAATGGGTGCAAGATGGAACATAAGAGTTTCCACTTAAATATGAAGAAAAACTTCATGGTGAGGGTGACAGAACACTGGAACAGGCTGCTCAGAGAGGTTGTGGAGTCTCCTTCTCTGGAGATATTCAAAACCCACCTGGATGCGTTCCTGTGTGACGTGGTCTAGGTGTTCCTGCTCTGGCAGGGGGATTGGACTAGATGATGTTTCAAGGTCCCTTCCAATCTCTGATATTCTGTGAGTCTGTGAACCCATTCACCTCGATATACTATTTTACAAAGAATGCACGAAGAATTGTAAATGGTCTGTAGATGGCACTGATTTTGTAGATATTCGCATAATAAGTGGTCACCGTGTCCAAGTGTCCTATCTGCACATGATTATACACATTCCTGGTGGGGAGAAGCAGGATATTTTGAAAGTTCCTATGAGACTTCCTTCAAACCCTCTTGGCCATAAATGACCTACGTAAAACACTTTATTACTGAGAACTTCTGAAAATGTAAACATTGCAGCTCCTGTTCATTTAGAAATCTGAGCAGTCAGATGAGCAAGGTTGGCTGGCCCAAAACAATGTGAATTCTTCTTTCCCATTCAGCTACAGACTTCTGGGCCAGGGAAAAGTAACAAGCGCAGGATTTGATGTGCCATGGGAAAATCATATGCAGCAAGGAGCAAATCAACATAAGATGCAAGTCAGAGGACTGTTGAAACAGGTTCAGTGCTCTGTTTCCATTCATGAATGCTGCTGGAAGCTGAAATTCTGCACTGAATGGAGTAATTCAATACACCTGGTGAATATAAGAAGTTGCCTCACTGGCACAGACCTCTTCTATCTAAAAATGATGGAATTGCCAGTTCTACCTTTGTCTCCTTCCAGTGTCCTTGCGTCACTGGCACCTCGTTGTCTTTTCCAAGTACAAAGGATAATCCCAGGCTTGAGTCACTGTGCGGCTGCTCGCTGAGGCCAGGACCCTGCCATGCATTTGCTCCTGGTAAAAAAAGCCTCATGAATCCTCTCTCCTCTTCTTCGTCATTGTTGCTACTTTATGGAAATGCATTAATTTCAGAGTTTTATTTGCAAGACAAGATGTAGGCAGACTGCAGAAGTTTCAGCATCTGGCTCCCGCTGAAGTTTAATACTCTGAGAAAGCCATTCCTCAAAGCCAGCTCCTAATGGGAAATTGAGTCAACCATGAATTTTCTTTCTTTTTCACATGGAGAAACACAAAACCTGATTGTGAGGAAATATGTAAAATTTCTTCAGTCCTTTTGCAAGTGTACAAAGTTATTAGTGGCTGTAAAACTATTCTGAACTTTATTGACTAATACAAATATTTTTAACCAAAGGGATTAATGATCAAATTCTTGTGTCTTTCATCTTAGCTGCTTTGTTCAGCAGCTTGCAAAACACAGACCAACATGATGTATCTCTTGAAGAACTCACAGCCAAACGGCAGCAACAGAATAAGAGAAAGCACATAACAGGTGGAGAAACAGGAGAATGGAAAGATGGAGGGAATCAAGTATAAGGTCTCATGATTACTTAATCACTATGCCCACATCTTGTTCCATAATGCATACAAGATTTCAGCCATCCAATCTACTGAAATCCCTCTCAGGACATGTCAGCCTTTAACTAAGCATCCACCTCTCATCCTGCTGTTTTATCCATCCCCCTTGGCATTTTGCTGGCTTCTGCTCTGCATTATTCCATCTTTCTTGTACCCTTGTGCTATATGTAAGTCTTAGCACACTATTGTCCTACTGTTGCTCCTGTCAATCACTTAACACATGGAGATTCCCAGGTTTCCCAACTATTCTCATCCACCATCCTTACTATGCTACCTGCTGTATTTCATGACATCCTATCAACCATCTTGGCCATCAACCATGCTTATTCAAAGTAGTATCTGAAGGATACAGTTGGAAGGAGAAAGGCAATTTCAGTGTTTCAGGGTACCCATGTAACCCTAATGACTAAAATGTTATCCTAAAAGGATCTTAATCATTATTACTAGTACAATAGCACAATAACCTGTGACAAAAGGAAGATTTTTGGTAAACTGCTCTGTCCCCTCCCACCAACCCACTGCTGCAGGAGGGCAATTCTCCAAAGCTGGACTACCAAAAAACATACTTAGTCAGTCAGAAGTGACTATGGTAGTGTCCCTCACACCTCTGCATTGGGAAGGAAAGAGCTTACTGATGAAGTCTTCTGTATGTAACTGTTGGATTGAAATTACCTGCTAGGGAAGTATATTAAAATCTGCCATGTCTGTTCCCATGCTATCTCAACATGGATATCTCAATATCCATGATATCTTAGTGGGAATATCTTTTTAAAGGATTACACTTCAAAGATTAAGTCTGTGTGGAGCTATCTGCAAGTTTCCTTTGGGGATGGAGCAGGGAAAAAATGGGTTCCTTGCATCTCACATGATTTCCCATACTGATTTTTTTGTACCAAGACATCCTGCAGCACCATTAGCCATGTTCTGACACCCAGGACCCTTTCCCAGATGAAAGCCTGATGGCTAAACTGGAAGACTGTGCTTGCCCTCTGCCCGGCCACATCTCATGGACAGTGAGGGACCAGCAATAACTCCTAGGCCACCCACCGTTGATCCCTTTGCTTGGCGGCCTCCAGCCGGCACCATCACACCCCTCACTCCGACCCACGTTTAGGTCGCCACTGTCCTCGGAGCGCTCAGCCGTGGGGGCCTGAGAGGGTGCCGCCGGGCTGGCCCTAGCCATCGTGCCTCCGGCGGGAGACCCCTGCCCCCCCGCGCAGGGCGGGGAGTCCACGCCGGGGCCCGCGGAGAGGGAGGGCAGCACCGGGGGGAGTGGCCCGGCCGGGACGGCCCCATAAATAGCCCTCGGCGGGGCGGCGGCGGGAGGAGCCGTCGGAGCCGTCGCTGCAGTCGCCGCCGTCGCCGTTGCCGCGCCGGCCGCGGACAGAGTCAGCACCGCGGACAGAGTCAGCACCGCGGACAGCGCCCCCTCCGCGCCCCCTCCGCGCCNCCCACCGCTCCCCGCCCGAAAGCAGCCCCGGCTCCGGCACCGGCCCCCCTCCGCGCCCGCCGCCCCGGAGGCGTCAGGGTCTGGGGTCGGTACCGTGCGAGGCGCGCAGGGACCCGCTCCGCCGGGAGGGAGCAAACGGGTCGGAGATGTTCCCGCCAGAGCTGAAGAGTGGAGAGAGTTTGGAGGGAACAGTGGCCGCAACCATAACTCTTTCTGTTGTAGGCAATGGGTACATGGATGGGAAGGAGCTACAAAACTTCATCCAGGAGCTGCAGCAGGCGCGGAAGAAGGCAGGCTTGGTAGGTTAACGTTTTGCCCCACTTTTCTGTCTTCTCTGGGAAGGAAGAGCTTTCCTGAGCAAACTCCAGTGCCCCAGTTCCTTCTGTTCTCTGTTGCCATCAAACGGTTCATGCATTTGCTTCACCAAGCAAAGGGATGTAGCTCGGTTACAGATCAGCAGGTTGGAAATGAAATAAATTGTTTGCTTCGGAAAGGTGAAGCCAGGGTGTTGTATCTCCCTGGAGGGCAGGTCCCACTCACATCTTGCCAGGCTACGAGTGATGCTTCTTACAGTGCTTAGAAAGAAAAGTCAAGAAATGCAAGGATGTTACCTTTTTGTCTTGACTGGATCTTATCCCATTGCAATTACTCTTACCTGAGCCAGATATGTAGTGATACTAAAAAAGAAAGGGGTGGGAGGGGAGAAAAAAAAAAAGGGGAAAAAAAAAAGAGTGAAAAGAATAAAACAACACTTTGAGTTAGTTGGACTCTGTTTCAGTTTCATACCTAATGGGCACTATGGGCTGAAATGCATTTCTGCCCCTTGGTGGTCAGCAAATAGATCTGCAGATGATTGCTAACCACATTTTGCCCTTCATCAGTTTTATAACCCAGGATTAAGAGTACCAAAACCTGGCAGTTCAGATTGTTCAGAGGGACACCAAAGTTTTTGACAGTGCTGCCAAAACAATTCCATGCATGAGTTATTAAAGCACGAGTTACAAATTTCATCCAAACTAAACCCACATGGGGAAAAAAAAACAGAAAGAAAGGGGGAAAAAGAAAGAAAAAATGACAGATTCCATGTAAAGATTTGATTTAAAATGGAAGTATAAATAATGTTTTAAAATAATTGATTTCTAAAACAGGCCACTTAGGATCAAGCTCAAACATATAATTTAATTAAATCAATTTAAATCACTCTACAATAAGTGACTTCTGAAGTAACATTAAATATAATTATAATTTAACTGGACGGCAAGTGAGCATGGGGGAAATATATTGCTGTTTTATTTATTAATATCTCCAAATCAGGTAATAGTTTCTAAACAATTAACCTTGTTTTTAAATTTATTTTTAAAATTGTATCTTATTAATTTTACAATTGTAAATTTCACGCATCTGAAAATCATTTCCCAGCAATGCCTCTAATATTACTGCAGTCTTGGTACCAGTGAATTCCTCTTACAGCCGTTGGTGTAGCCACTCATTTTCATGAGTGTAAGTTTAAATTAAATTTAAAAAACAAACCAACTCAAAAACTCGCAGAAAATTGGGAAAGGAATGTGGTTTTTAGAGGAAAAAAAAATCTGGTTTTTTCCACAGAAAAGATTAAACACACTTCATACCTTTCAAGTATTGCAATAGAAAAAAATCTCACTTCTATACTGAAGTGCAGGAAACTTGAAAATGTCCATTAGAAAAGTTATTAAAGCCTGTGTATTTTTAGTATGAAAAACATTCTTAGTTGAAATGCTGATATATTATTCGGTGGCTTAAAAATAATTAGAAACCGAAGCAAAAAAATATGTATCATTTTAAGATTGGATTGTTTTCTCTCTCAAAGTAAGTGTTCCTCTCTTAAAAACAGAGCCTGCTCAATGTAACACAGAAAAGCTTTACTCTTATCTGCTACAAATTTCCTCTTTTATGCCTTTTTTTTAAATAACCTCTGCCTGTGTCTCACACTACATTTAAAAAATGCCCAGGTGTTTAATTAATTTTCCCTTTCCTATTTCTCTGATTCAAACCTATTTTCAGAGTGTTCTGCTGAAAAGAGAAGGAGAAACAGTAGAAACATCAAATTCACTACTTGATCTGTTGGTTCTGCTTTTGGTAGATGTTACTTTCATTCCTGAAGTCTTTTTCTGGAGTATGGATTTATGTCATCTTAGATTTCAAATCTAAGCTGATTCTTGGATTTGAAACCTCATTTGCCAAACAAACATGTCATTAGTTTGTGTCTTGTCTCATGGGATACTAATTCAGTAGCTTTGAATTTCTATTCTTTTGCCAGAAGGGACACATTGAGAAACTGGTGTAGGTTATATGTAATTTCCTTGTCTGTCCTTCTTTTAACACCCCAAAGCTTCTTTGTCATCATTAACTTCTGCATTTCAGGTCACTCTCCTGCTCACTATTTTTGAAATATTCAATTATGCATTCTTTGTAGCTGGATTTTACATCAGTCATGCCATGTGCATTAAAGAATCACATTGATTCTGTCATTGAATATGACGGTTTAACATTTCCCAGTATTCTTCCCAACTACAGAACTGTTCTAATTATGTGCTAATTCTAATGCTTTTTTTTTTAATCCACTTGGTAAGCCTGTACTTTCACAGTTGCTGTTTCTCAGACGGAGCGTGCAGCCCAATTCATGCTAGCCTCAAAGGGTGCATGTGTACTCGGGAAGTTTTAGGGCTTGGGCTTTTCTTTGGTAACACTATGTCTTTTCACTTCATGCCTTATGGTAGATAATGAATTGATCTGATATACGTTCAGATATGTTGAAAGAATTGCTGCTTTTGTAAAGGTAAAAGCTCTATAAATATAGAAGCAAAGCTTCCATTTATTGTGCCCCGCATTTATGCACTATCTTCTCTGTCCAGGTATGCCAAGAGAAACTGTGGGGTATAAATGACTAACAAAGGCTGATAAAGGGTCTCATCTGAGCTTTTCCACATCTGTTTCTCACTTTTTCTGTATATATATAGGACATCTTTCTCTACAGAAATATCTGATTTAATAGATGTTTGTGAATACAATGACATGTTTCTGTAGTGCCATCTATCCTTATATTTTCAAATCTTACCATAAAAAGCTGTTTGTTTTCTACAGCTCCATTTGGTTGGATAAGTATCATATGTTTTAAAAGGGGAGACTGAGGTGTGAAGTGTTAGTTGCTTAATTTCAAACATTGAGTGCTACATCTTTATCAAGTTTAGGACTAGACTTGGTTAAATTTAGGCAAGTTTTTTTGACTGAAAACATTTATTTGAATAACATAACTCTAATGTCATAGCTTGATGTCTTCAAACATCAAGGAGCTCAAGAGCAGGTGAAGTGAACACCAAAAAACCACCCCTTTTCTGAATAACATACTAGAAAATGAGCATCCTGTTTTAACCTGCAATTGGCTGTGCTTCCTTCAACAGCTGGGCACTGTCTGGCACTGCCTGGCACTGCAGAGCTGCTACTAGAAAGATTAGTAAAATATTTAACCAGGACTAATTAAAATCCAGGTGTCTAAATTCTCCCTCTTATCTGCTAAGCAATCTTGTCCCCGCTGGGGGGTCATTAGATGAAAGGTGACATTGAAATGCACTGTATTAATAGCCACATCTCTAATTAAAGCCATGGCAAATTACTAACCTGCCGTGGATGACTTTGATGGAAATAGGATAGTAGGCCATGATTGTATCAGCTACAAGGAGCTGACATTTTAGTTAGCTTTGGTAGTTGAAATTTGGGACAAACTTTGTACAGCTGAGATTCCCTGTGTCTCCAGTGAGAGTCACTTAGGTCCTATATAATCAGACCTATTATAGCAGCCAAACCTTTAATTTCCAAAGACTGCTGTGTCTTCACCTATAAACAGAGTTTATAGTCCATCCTTTTAATATAACTGCATGTCCTGATTCTCACGGCATGGTTTTACTAGTTCACGGTTATAACAAGTACAAAGAAAGCTAAAAATTTCATCAGTATTGAAGGCTGATGGTAGCTCATACCAAAGCAAGGCGAGGCAAGGTGAAGTATGAAGTCAAATATCTAGATATTCACCACAAGTCTGGCACCTTTGCCATAGCCTAGAGTGAGAATAGCCTTTAGAGAACAGATGTATAGCAGGGACCATAATTTATATGAAAAACAGTTACACTGGCTTTACTCGGTCAGATTTTACATACTGCTCAAAGTATTCTCCTTCCTAAATCTGCCTGTCTACATTTCAGCAGTGACATTTTGACTCTGTTTCTATGATAACCAAATACTAAACAGCGAAAAATAGGATATCGTGATGAATTCTCCTAGGGATGAAATAGCATCCATTGTTCAGGAAAAATCAACTCAAAGACGTAGAAAGGCTATTTTGGTCGTCAGGTGTATTATACTGAAATGTTCCTTATCTTGAATGATTTTGCACTGCCTTCAAGTTACTAATTTAAAAATGAAAACTGACATAATTGACTAATAATTGCCTATGAACTTCACTGTCATCCTCTTAAACAAAGGAGCTGTTATACACACCTTCCAACACATCTGCCTTTATAATTTTTCATCCAGTAAACTAAAATAGGAGTTCTATGTATTTAGATGCCAGTCATTCACACTGACTATAGTATAATTCCCTAGAAAGTAAAGTTCATCACAATGACATCATACATGATACAAAAATACTCAATCTCATTTAAACTTAAACTTAGATGCAGTTAAATGTAGTATATTAAATGTAGTATATTTTTTGGCAACTGACAGAATGTTCAAGTCATCTACATCTATTTCTCTGCATCTTAAAGTGGTGTTTCTCTCATTTTAACTTTATAGGATTTAACACCTGAAATGAAAGCTTTTGTGGACCAATATGGGAAGACTACTGATGGAAAAATAGGAATAGTTGAGGTAAGATGGTTACTTTATAACGAAAGACTAACATGGTTACTTGTAGAAAATACATTTAGCAGAGAACAAGTGAACATAACATGCAAATATTTTTGATTTTTAGTTACACAGAAAATTTCTTCCTCTGTCTTAAGATCTTTAGTATTTTTTTCACTAATGAAATTCTTTCATTAACAAGAATTAAGTTGTTCCTTACACCTATCCAGACATTTCACTACACGTCATTTAACTTTGCACGCTTTATTCAGTACAAATAAGCAGCAACAGCACAGTAATTCAGTTTTTCTGCAAAGCAGATAAAAACTCTATTTTAGAAATTTAAATTGTGAAAGGTAAATCTGATTTATTTCTATTTATGGTTGTGAACTAATCCTCTGTCACCACTCCTATAGTCAAGATAACACATAAGCAAACATAATTGGGCAACCACTGTATGCAATCTATTCTAAAAATTACATATGTTGTAAGAGAGCAGGTTAATCACGTTAAACAAGTGTTTAATAGTAGTTGTGATCCAGCTTGTGAAAGATTAAGATTTCTCATTAATTAATTTCTTGAATTTTAACAGAACAGGCAGAAAATTCCCCTATTCCTTACTCCCACTTTCTAAAGAGGGCAGAGATAGCGAAACCCTTCTACACACAGAGCCACTAAACAATTGCATAATTTAGACAACTTGCTGGGAAAGGGGAAACCATTTCATTTTCTCTTGCTTTCACTGTTCAATGCTGCAAGTCAAAAAGGAGAGTTCACTGGGTTATGGCTTGAGAAGTCACTTTTTCAAGCCTAAATCTGCGACTCATTTATGTCACTCTGAGTGCAGTGAGACTGTGGTTTTATTATTAAACACTATTATATATCTTTTTCTGATAATAAAAAATCTGACCTAGAGAGCTAATTAAGAAACAGCTGGAAACAAGCCAGGCCTGCAGAATTTCTACAGTGATCAACTTTAGGTCAGTAGCTAATTTTAAAATAGAGAACTGAATAGAATCTGTAAAAGTCAGTAGGAAGTATCACTGCTGATACATACCATTTCAGGGTATCTTTTCTCCTCTGTCATGTGTCTGAATTGCATATACTTGTTTAAATGCATATGTAATTATGACTGAAATACCGTGGAAATGTGAACAGTTTGTTTCACTTGCAGTTATAATTGATTTTTAAAAAATACATCTTCTGACAATACTTAGCATTTATCAAATAGTTCTGCATCTAAAAAGAACTAGTGTTTAGTTGGACTAACAAATTGTTTGGTATTGGACTAACAGATACTTATTAATTTGGCACTGAAGAATCCTATTTAACTCAGCATTTTTGAATATGTGTAATAGCAAGTACTGAACGCAAGAAGAATGTGTAGACAGTGCCTGAAAAAGACTGTCTTTCTTCACTTAGGAAAGTTAACTGAAAGTTTTACCTTTCAATTTCTATTTCTGATTCTGCTATTGACTTGATGGGTAAAGGTGACCAAATCCGATAGGTGCTCACTGCCCCCAGTGAAGTGCCAATCATGCTCAGCATCCACGGAAGCCATTGAATAGTGACAGTACTCAGTTCAGTGACTTGAAGGGACTTTCTCCCTTAATATAGCAGTTTCCTAACCCAATAGTTGTATTTTATTTCACTTGCATCAGCAGGAAGCTTGATTTGGAAAGTGCTGATGAGACTCAGACAAAATGTGTTGTACGTGCAGAGCAGTATGATACTAAAGTTGATGTTTGGACTTGATTCTCCTTCCTTATAAATAAAATGTCCAGTAATTCCAGATTGCTCCCATTTACATAGTGCATGGAATAGTTTTTTTCTGAAAAAGTGTATGAATACATGTAAAAAGAAGTAAAGTAGAGTCATTTGGACTCTCGGCTATCCTAATGAATACCCCATGATGGAAAATGTCCTAGCAAATAATGAGTTTTCAGGAAAGGTCTGTTGGCTGAGATAAAGAGGAAGCCCGAGTGGCTTCACAGAGCAAGCAGTGGATTTTCAGCTCAGATTAAGTGTCAGTTCTGTCTGTGCAATCACTAGCTTTTATCCAGTACCCTCCAGCTAAAAGCAGAGTCTGACCTGTCCACTTGCTTGTCATTGCATAAGGGACCTTTCTTTCACCTTTTGTGCTCATTCAGACCAACGTTTTCACTAAGATGTGGATGTGAAACCCAAGGTTTCAAAACTCAGGAACGCGGTAATTCCGCATTCAAATTATCTGAAATTTACTAATGCCGTAAAAATAAGTACTTATTAGCCTAGAATACTCTTTTGTATTCCTTTTCTGTATTATAGGATTTTAAAAAGCAAATTAACTGTATGAGGTTAAAGGAATTTTAAATAGCATTATATATCAACAGAATTCAGTTAGTGAATAATTTATAGAAAATAGTTCTGATATTATTTTAAGTACTGAGAGTATTTTTTCTGCTAGGTAACCTATAAAGACATACCTCAACCTGCAGGTGAGCAGAGGAGTCAAGCAAGTCTCAGGCTTTGTGATTGTCCTCAATTACTCAAGATGCAGAAATAGCTGGCATTTTCCTTAAAAGCAGCAGAGCTCACAGAAACACTCACTAAACTGCTATTGCTGCCATACACAAACTCATAACAGTCCACATTCTTACTAAAACATGCTCACAGAGACCCCCAATGCTTATTGCCACAAAGAAGCCATCATGAGAAATGCCACCAGATTTCCATCTTTCCTGTCTCAGTGGTATAGCTATGACTGGGAAGTTGGGCCAGTTTTCACACAATTCTCCTCATTCCTTAATAACGCAGCATTTTCCACAAAAAAGAATTTAATGCTTTTGATACATGAGCTTAGAGAACTGGACTTACCTTTAGCTATACTTTTTCTCTTCTGCTAAAAGGTAAAAAAGAAAGAAAAGACATTTTTTGGCAGAAGCCTAAGCTAGAATTGGATATTGAGCTACTGCATCTTTGTAACATAAAAGCCTATGCCTTCCCCTGAGACTTACAAAGGGTGAAAAGTATAGCTTAAAATAAGGTCATTTTCTCCCATGGGTAATGTATTCTGTACAGCACAGAAATACGGTTTGGTATTGCTAGTAAGCTGTTAATGATTCTTTGGAATGTCACTCTTGTACATTTACCCTTCCACCTTGTACTATTTTACAGTACCCTTGCAAAATTCACCAGACTTCATAAAAGGTCACACAAGCTAGGTCTTACTTATAATTTCAACACATGTAATCCCTCCCCATTGTCATAATCAGTCCCTTCCCCCAAACTCTGCTGATTATTATAATCAGTTCTTCCATTCAGTGTCTGTTGTTGAGTAGGAATGTTGATTTACTCGAAAAATCAAAGCTCCTCTGTCATGGAAGAAATAAAGAATTTTTTCCATAAATCAGTACTGAGTTAGACACATTTAGCAATAACATTCATAGGAGCATGTACTTACCTACACATGTATATGCTATTTATAATGGAGTAATTTTTGAAAGCTGTTAACAAACACATTGTTTAAGTTGATTGTGTTTGGCAAGTTGATTTAGCGACTTAGCAAAAGCACTCAGAACACTCTGATGGCCCTGACAGTCTGTCATCAGCTGCTCTATTTCCATAAGGAGCATGCTCTCATGTGTCTTTTCAGTTGTACCAACACTTAAAGAACATAACTTTTTCCTTGCACACATAGGTTTAGAGAAACAAGAGATCTGTCTTCACCCCCTTGTTGTGCCTGTAGAGTGAGAAGGAGAGCTGAAGTCACCTATGGTGCTGCTGGAACCCAAAAAAACAGCCCGAGCAATTAGGCAATAACACTAATAGACAGAATGAGAGATTTGAGGGTGCGTAATGAATGCAGAAAAACCAAAAATTTGAATAAAAAATTTTAAGATGGGGCTCCAGAAAGTCTGCAGATGCTATTTTTCATAAAATAATGCAGCTAAGAAATCTGTCTTTCTCCTTTTTCCGTTGCTAGTAAGCACAGCTGGTCTATTCTTCAAGTAAAAGGTTTTCTTTAATCAAAACACATTTTATACATTTTGAGGACAGAAAAAAAATATTAGGCTTTTGTTAAAAACAAATCATGATTTTACATTAAATTATACAGCATACTCTCCATCTTCTACATTTTCACTTGCCAAAATTGAGTTATAGTAAATGAACAGTTTCAATAATCAGTACAATAATGTCTGATTTTAAAAAAGCCTTTTGTAGAGCTGAGGCATTGGAAGAACCACCCCTGATTTTGCAGGGCTAAAAGCCCTTTTGATTTCTTTCTGGTATTTATAGCTCTTCTTGAGCATATCTCTGTGCCTGACAAACGCTCACCAGTTGCCATGCCCTTTTTTCCCTTCCTATTTTTGTTTTTATTCTTGGTTTTCCATATATTTTTCTGTTTATGTTACACATGTGTTCATGTCAATGTTCCTCTCTCTACTTCTTCAGTATCTCTGAGTAGTCTATTTTCCTTCACTTTCTTAATTCATGGTCCTTTATGTTTATCTTCCAAATATCCTTGTGTTGTGCTTTCCCTTCATGTCGATTCCAAGGTTTTCACCACAGATCTGTACAGGTGTGTATTCACAATCTGTATCGGTGATTTTTTTTCCCCATATTTCACCAGCTACCCCAACAGTAAAGTGCTCTTTCACTCCCTTCTCTTGGACTTCAGTTCTGTTTGACCTTGATGAATATGGCAAAGCTACCAGACAGAAGCTTTTCAGATCCATCTTCCAAATATTTCGGCTAAAAGGATGAAGCTTCCTGTGGGGACAAAATAGGACAGCTCAAGCACAAAGAATTTCATACTCTTCTAAAAAGTTTCACACTTTTTTACAGGCTTAGATGGCATAATGAAGAAACAAAATTTAATTTTTCTTAAATTCTGTTACAGCTTGCTCAGATATTACCAACAGAAGAGAATTTCCTGTTGTTCTTCAGGTGCCAGCAGCTCAAGTCAAGTGAAGACTTCATGCAGGTGCAGTATGAAAAGTTGCCTTTTGTAAAATCACCTGGGACCCCCTTGCCATAAATATATCATTAAAGCATTCATGTTCCGCTTGCAGACATGGAGAAAATATGACAGCGACCACAGTGGCTTCATTGATTCTGAGGAACTTAAGGTAAACCAATACCTATGAGTATGGATGACATGAGAAGAGGCGTTAGATTACAGCCTGTGCTGCTGTTTCTTCAGATGCCTACCCTTGCATGTTTTTGCATTTCAAACATGATGGAAAAGCACTACGATTAGCTGATGCTTTTTTCACCAGTAAATTATTTCAAGTGAAAGTCTAATCTGATCAATGTTTTTTAAAGTGTGCTTTAATTACGATTAACATTTGTCTCAAGTGACTCAAGGTAGCAGGTACTCTAGAAGAAAGGAAGATTAGGAAAGCATGATAGGACTCTGAAAGATATGTTGTTGGGGTTTCTTGGTATATTATGGATGAGGGTTGTCTTGTTTTTTCCTAAGGGCATCACTACCATTAGTTGCTATGCTGCTGAGAGAGATCATGCTCTCTCAAGCATCCTGTAACCTTACAGTGTCCTGTAATACTGTTAGGCTAACACAACTGGAATTATACTGCCCCTGTTTTGTTAACTTGGTGGGATTTTTGTATCAGCTTTAATATGCACAAATAAGAACAGAATCAAGAATATTCCATTAGTCATCTCAGACTTGCAGAGTTAACAAACCTTAAAACTAGTCATAAAACTAAGAGAAATTTGTAGGTGCTGAATCACAGTGTCACAGAATCAGAGAGTGGTTGGAAGGAACCTCTGGAGGTCCTCTGGTCCAACCCCCCTGCTTAAGCCAGACCACCTACAGCCATTTGCCCAGGACTATGGCTTCTAAATATCTCCAGAGATTAAGATTCCACAGTTTCTCTGGGCAACGTGGGTCAGTATTCAGTCACCCTCGTGGTGAAAAAGTGTTCACTGATGTTTGGAGGGAACCTCTCAGTTTATGCCCATTGCCTCTTGTCCTGTCACTGGGCATCAGCCTGACTCCATCCTCTCTGCACCCTCCTTTGAAGTATTAATACATATTGATGAGGTCCCCTCAGGCGTTCTCTCTTCCAAACCGAATAGTCCCAGCTTCCTTATAGGAGAGATGCTCACATACAGCAGACACCAAGTAGAAAGATGCCATTTTCCACAGATCAATTGTGCTCGATACATTACTGTAGCTTTAAATTCAGAGGATTCAAAACAGTTCATAGTATGAGAAAGACCTAGTGGGGATTATCCATCTAATTAGGACTATTTTGCCCATATGTGGTATTCTAAAGAAGAACTACATAAACTTCATTAACTAAAGCACCAGGAGATCAAATGGTCTGAAATCTTTACAGCTCTTCTGTTCAGAAAAGGAGTACACAACATATAATTCACATCTTTTTTCCTTTTCCCTTCTTCTTGAGTTTGGTATCTGTGTGACATTTGCTGAGGATCCTACCTAAAGGTAACCCTCAGGCAGATGAGTCCATTATTCTGTTGGTTGCAGCAGGTTGGTGTACCTAAAGTTGGTAGAACCAGGGGGCCATACACGTAGCACTTGAGAACTCTCCAACTGTTAGACGATGCCTTACAGACTCTGGCTGGCTGCTATAATTTAAAATAGACTTGAAAAAGCAGGGATGATTGAGGACCAGCTGAAGGATGAAAACATTTTAACTGGATCCCTAATGGTCCCATGTCTCTTGTGCTGCGAGATTTCATCCACCTCAGAGAAACAGGCCATTTCAACATGTTGAACATAAGATTTAAGTATCCAGTTTTATTTTTAGATTAGTATTTCTTGATAAGCCCAAACACCTTAAGTGTTTGGTATGTGAGGCGTACTTCATACACCCACTTACAACTTTGTAAGGGACATTTAAGCTGGGAATAAGGAAAACTTTCTAACAATAGTAACAGCAGTGGAATACAGTGTCTAACGAGGAGGCAGACCCTACATCACTGCCTGTATTTATGAAAGATTTGGCAATAGCTCAGATCAGACAGTAACCCAGGAAGTTTAGATATAGATGATCTGTTCTTGAGATGTGGAGATGGACTACACAGCCTTTTCGATGCCTTTTCCAGCTCTATTTTCCATCAAAGTGCACAACATATTTAACATGTCTCTGTAACATCCATTTACGAAATCTCAGTCGTGTTCTTTCTATACAAGCTACCAGGAAGTTCTTCCAGCATGGAGGGGGCCAGACTAGAAGAACTATAGTGGGTATTAGTCATATGACTATTGACATGGTTGCATGCTAGTTCAAGAATATAATTTACGTACAAATAGATTTTCTTATGAGCTACCCCATTTTCTGTCTTGAAATGTGGCCTGAAATTTCACAAAGACAATGACACTTCAACTGAAGACAGTATTTACACACTTCATTGAGCATTGACAAGCATATGGACATCTCAGGTTTAATACAGAAATTTAAACGACTGAATAGGTGGAAACAATCATTTTTTTAAACGAAAAATGGCTGGTGTTTAAAATCATGCCATACTATATCAAATTCTCATTCAAAAAAAGATCCAGTGAATCTGGCTGTACACTTTTATAATACAAGGTAAGAAGGAGCACCCTAGGTTAATGTCCAATTCTAGCATTGGGTACAGCCATTGGCAAGGGGAAAACTTGATTAATCATTGATGTTTTCTGGAAAATTGTTCTTATGTTGCAAGAAGTGATTAGGCATCCTAGTTTTCAAGGAGACTCAAGGTTAATTAGTTTAGTTTGCTGATAGAGCTGATTAGAAAGCAGTACACTTGAAAGCCAAACTATTTTTTCCAAATTCACAATACAACAAATGGCATACAATGCAGAAAGTTTTATGAGTCACTTTTTCCAAATAAAACTGTGCAGAATACTTGAATTGATCAAAAGAAACTGTTATATTCTTAGCTGTTAATTACTGCTTCTTTTCATACTTATTTAGAACTTCAGCAATAAATACTAAAGTGGGAGTAAAATAGTATTTCCCACCACTTTAATCTGAAGTTAGCAAGTCAAGCATTTTCTACTGTAGATAAAAATTCACCTATTACTCTTCTTATTTTAACAGAGCTTCTTGAAAGATTTATTACAGAAAGCAAATAAGCAGATTGAAGACTCAAAGCTAACAGAATACACAGAAATAATGGTAAGATTATTTACAGGCATATTTCATCAACACTGGACTAATCCAAACTCTGTTTATCTTTAGCCACTGAAAGGCTCCAAATGACTTGGAGCCCCACCAGGTCCTAATTAGGCTAACTTTGTCACTGCAACAGAGAGATGACTGTGGCACTGCGAGTACTTGGGCAGCTACAGAGCTTTGATGGGCAGTTTTCAATGCTGCTTAAAAAAAAAAGCCCAGGAACTTAAAGTCTTCTTGGTATTTATATAATACTAGACCATATTATACTGGTTTGCCCTGTTATGCTTCCCTGTGCATTAGTTGTAAAACTGAAGTCTTTGCAGTTAATAGGAGAAAAAATGTTCCTGTCATAATCACATTATTACATTTAGATCAACTTAATTTGGGGTTACTTTCTGTTTTGCCTTCTTTCAGTGCTGTAGCATCTATCTCTTGTCTTAAAAGCCATCACTGCATGGTGGCTTCATATCAGATTTACAAACATCTCACCCTAATTCTTTCCCTCTTCAAGAAGAAAGTGATGTTTTAGACAAACGCCAGAATAAAACTGTTACCTCCCTGGCCTTAAGTCAGCCCATCCTTGGGGTGCTCCTTCCATCCCACAGCTATGTTGCTCCATGGTAGGAACCAGTATTGGCTTATGAATGCATGTTTCAAGAAAAAAGAAAGAATTCTTGTCTTCAGGAAATGCGTAGCACTACATTTGTTTGTTTTACCAGCTCGGTTCCACCATAAAATATTTTCAGCAAGCAGAAATGTGCTAGGTAAACACACCAGCCCTCATACTAGTCTGAGAACGGATGATCAAAATTTGTGTTTCTCCTGGAAAGTCTGCTGGTTTCTTGTATCAGTATCTACCATTTACCTAGAATTGTCACTGTTTATTCACTGGTGAAGATAACATGTATCCCTTTCATTTGGGGAGCTTTTTAACCTTCATCTTAAAGTGTCCCGTAAGTTCTGGCTTCTGCAGAGAGACAAAATGACAAAGAATTAACAGCAGTAAGAAAGAAATTCTTATGGGGCCAGCTCTCCCATAATCTCCTCAGAAACTGGAAAAGAAGACTAATAGAAAACATACGGGCCTGAGCAGCTGCAGGCAGGCACAGCCAGTCACTAACAATTCATCAAAATACAAAATATGTTGACTTCACAGCTGCCACTGCTTACCTCCCCCAAATGCAAATGTCCTTTCACAGGAAATGCATGCAAGGCAGATGCTTTATACAAGGAGCGGAAGTGTTAAAAGCAACCAGAGTATCACGTAGAAATAAATGTTTCTAGAATTGGTCTCTTTTCTGGTCTCCTCTGCCATTTATTGTGTATTAACCAAGTGAAATTGGTTCTTTTTTCATGGCATTAATTCTGTCTTTAAAAGGATATACACTTATCTCGGTACAGGATGCCGCTTTCCCTCTTATCTAGAAATTACATCTAAAATTACTGTGATTGAAAGTGATGGGATGGAGCGTAGGTGGTGGTGTTTTCAGTACCATGTCTAACAATTTTTTGTACACTTTGCTGCTTTTGTGACTCTCTTATACAGCAAAGGCAAAATAATACTTGAAAGTAGAAAAATGGAGCTATACAGGCATGAAAATTGGGAGAGGAAGTCCCACACAGGTGTAACGTCTCCATCTACTTCTAATAATAAATGTAAGCTGTGCCACTCAAGCAGCCAGAGCTCATGCTTTCTTGGGCTAAAAAGAAAATACTTTAATACAACAGGATGGTTATAAATTATTAGAAATAGTATTCACGTATTTTTGTCAAATGACATTAATCTATTTATTTCTATAATTTGGTTATATTTGGAGACATTTAACTCCCCATTTTCATACTATCAACACAATGTGATCATCTGTTCACTCTTCTCTTGAAATCAATTGCAGAAACAGAACATGATCTTTACCTAAATATTTAGACCCAATAGCCAACTGAATGAATTGACTATTATTTTCTAAGGAACTGAGTTCCTTGGATTCTACTGAACTTTAGCTGACAGTTGTTTCACACTTTTGAATCGAGAATAATGATGCGATTATCAGCTCATGCAGTCAAAAGTAAAATGTTTTCATGTCAACACTCCTCTCATTTACAAATAATTACGTGCACGTTTCTTATATGGGACATTCATCACCATGGGCAGGTTAAGATTTACCTTGCAGTAGGGTAATCTGAATTCTTCATCTGGTTTCTATCATGCTTTTGCAGTAGAGTTAATTACTAGGGATTACTTTTTCAGTACTTTAAATAAATGTGTAACACAGCAAATGTGACAGATAAAAACACAGGGGCATCATTTCAGCATGAAATAAAGGCTAAATTTCATTGAATTTAAGTTTTCCAAAGAAGTGTATTCTTCATTACATTGACTAATTCTGCTTAGTAATGTAAAATTATATATTCTTTCAGCTCAGGATGTTTGATGCGAACAACGATGGAAAGTTGGAGCTTACTGAACTGGCAAGGTATGTCTTTTGTCTCTTTTCACAACAAATATTACATACCAATTGCTGTTGTGGAAACAGTTAAATATTTTCACCTTGTGTTTTTTCTTTCCAAAGACTACTTCCTGTACAGGAAAATTTTCTTATTAAATTTCAGGTATGAAAATTCACATTCTTAAGATAACCTGTTGTCATCACACATAGCTGGTGTCATTAATGGATTTATTTTCATTTTGGCATTTAGGGTGTCAAAATGTGTGCAAAAGAATTCAATAAAGCCTTTGAGATGTATGACCAAGTAAGTCTTCAAAAAAACCTTTTTATTAACTGCTTTATTTGATGGCACTTACTTTCTGAAGTTGTGAGAAACTAGTCATATCTTCTAAAATGAAAAATAAATATTTTAAATTATCTCTAATGTTATTTTTTAGGATGGCAATGGCTACATAGATGAAAATGAACTTGATGCACTACTGAAGGATCTCTGTGAAAAGAACAAAAAGGTAATCCTAGAGGGCTTTTTTGCCCTTAGAGATTAGATTTAATTTTGATTTTAAGGACACTTTAATCCACTCAATTAAGACAAATATAGAGCTTGTAAGTCAAAGTACAACTAAAAGTGTTGGCAGAAGTCATAGCAGCATAAATCCTGAACCAGGGGAGTAGTGATTACATAGCGATGCTGTCAAAGACTTGCGTCTGAGACATCAGCTATCAGCAATCTGACATATGGCTAAAATATGGATAACATGCAAATACATAAACAGCATTTGCAATGTGTTGCTGTCAGACAGGCTGAGAACTCCCCCCCTTTTTTTTTTTCCCCTTGTTTTCTGCCATTGAAAGCAAAGTTGATCATGCTGGTAACCAAGCAGGATTATAAAGCATTATCTGTTCTTTAAATAGGAATTAGACATTAACAACCTTGCAACATACAAGAAAAGCATCATGGCCTTGTCTGACGGAGGAAAGCTTTACCGAGCAGAACTCGCTCTTATTCTCTGTGCTGAAGAAAACTAGAATTCTTCTATCATGTCCACTTAACTAGTGATGTACTCTATCTACACAATAACTGTGCACTATAAGGGAGTAGGCTGTATTTTTGAACTGCATATAGAAAATTAGCCAGAATGTGTGGCACATTCCTTTCAGTTTGTTTCTATACTGTTTGTAATGTACAGTTTTTGTAACAATATGATTGATAAAGAGAATGTCTATGTTTGGGCCAGTCTGTATATTCAAAAAGAAACTAAAATATGTCGGGGTTGATTTTGGTTTGGTTCTCTTTGGTTTTGGTTTTTGGTTTTTTGTTTTTTTTTTTTGCTTTCATAAACACTGCTGGAAAAAAATTAAACCTGTGGACATTACCATTGCTGTGGTCATCATATCCTTTGACACCTGCAACATTTCTCGTTGAACTACATAACAGAAAGATCTACAGCTTTCCCCATTACAACTATATGTTTTTTGATTTTTTTAAATGCAAAGTTGAATTCAGATTAAATATGATCTAGGTCTGAAATAGGAAAGAGATGTTGGCATGTCTGATTTCCAAAATTAAACAAGACACTAAGAAATATTTTCAGTTGTCAAAGCAACCACTTACAGGTCTGTGCTCTCTGCAGTTCTTCAATTACTCTTCTCATTACAAACTCATAGCATATAGACAAAGCATTTATCCAGGATAGATCTCCACACAGTAGTTGACAAAAATATAGTGTTTTCAATCTAGCTGTTTAACTTTACTGAATTTAAACACAGGCACACAGAAATAAATGCCTTTAATCTGTCTTGGAATCCTGGCTAAATGACAGGTAGTATAGTTAATACATGGAATAACATATGATATTAGAAGTGTACCTTTCATGACTATTGCTGTGTCAGAGAATATGACAATCCATTTTCTAAACTATTTTCACATTTTGCAGGTTATAATTATTCTAGTAAATTGCTGTTTTTACATCATATTCTGTGTAATCTATAATTAAATTTAATATCTTAAGATTATTGGTGTCTTATTTGTCTATCTCCTGGATTCCTTTTTCTGTACAATGTAAAGGACAAAACCATTTTAAAAAAACGTGCCTCCTTGGATCTTATGCTGAATTCCTTATCTATAATAATAGTATTAAAATTTAACATTAAACAAAACAAAAGAGCTAGTATGGATTTTATACCAATGTAGTAATTTAGTTTACATGGTGGGCTCTGCTTGTTATTATGCTGGAGAGCTATTTTTTAAATGGGAACTATAATATGGAAACAGCCCTGTCTTCTTGCATCTTTATTTTTTTGGCCTGGCTCCCTTTTTACTTTACAATTATTTTATGCCAGACAACTCCGTGAACATCCAGGCCATTGCTCCCAGTATGTCCTGGTGTATGAAGGACATTAGGTTGTGTCTTAAAGCAAATAAACCTGTGTTGCCTCTATGTCCAACTGTTTCAGAAGCAATTCTAGGTCAGCAGATTAGCTATATACAGTTTCTCAAATGCATCTCTGTTTTATTTAATGAGCAGAAGCAAATGCATTTTACTTGAAACGTGTCTCAAACAATGAGGCTTGGATCCTTCAAGATTACAGTCACTGAACTCCCACTGAAACAAATCCTCGAACGCAGGTGAATTCAGGCAACTAAATACTTTGGGCTCTCTCTAAGTTTGAGCCTTGGAAAGTTAAGGAGTAGCTGGTGCAGGATGGGGCCTTGCTGAAAAAAAGCTACAAAAAAAATTAAAGTAAGATTAGCTCATTCTCTCATTCTCACTGTTTTACTCTCATTCCATGTACAGTGATTTGACCACTCACCGGCTTGTTCTCCTCTTGTTGTGTGAAATGCAACTGTGCATGTTAAGTGAACAAACAGTGAATCTGCCTATCAGTACAATAAATGACTGCTATTGTTCATACTGTGCACCTGAAACCCCAGATTTTGCTTTATTTCAACATTTTAGAAGTGTAAAAGTAAAGGAAAAAAAACCCAAACTTGCATGTAAAAATACAATGTGACTGTTTGCCAAAATCATTACAGCAGAAGATAAAGTGTTTTGACAGGAAGTCATCACAGAAACTGCAATTTGTCTTCTTGAATATGAGTAAAATTACCTGTCACAGATCTTTTCTGAAGCCACCTTTCTAGTACTGCTGTTGTGGAGCACGACAGAAAGCAGGTCTCAGTCCATTCCCCCTTCCTAGTCAGAATGTCTCCTGCAGTAATTTCTCATAAATAAAACTTGGGTAAAAAGACAACAATTTAAAAACTCACTCCTGACAAAGGTGTCTGCTCTACCAGTGCAAAGCAAAGAGTAGCAAATATGGGTAAGAAAACTGCTGTAAACACTCCTGGGCACAGCACTTTAAAATGTCAAGGTTGGGGCAAAACAAGACTTGGCATAATAAGAGAGGTGATGGGAGGGAAGACTACAAGCTTCTGTCTTCTGGTCAACCTTTAGTGAGAAGGAAAAGAAAAAAAAAATTAAAAAGGGTGAAAGTAAAATAGTAGCATGCACAAAAAAGAATTACATGAGGTAGAGCAGGTAGGCCATGTTCCACAGAACCACAGAACCTGGCTAACAGGTAGCTGCATGGGACCTACTCTACTGAAGTCACTAACAATTTTACTGTCTAAAAATAAATATTTCATTTAAATAAATACTCAAACTAATAAGCATTCAAACTAATAAATATTCCAGTGCAGCCCTACAAATAGCAAACAAGCAAGCTGGGCAAAATTTTAGCCTACTCTAGTGTAAATGTGTAGAGTTTGAAAACGTAACAAAATGTTTCAATGTTTCCTATTCAAAACAACCAGGGTGATTTTCTATTAATTTTAAAGCACAAAGTAGCACACTTTTACTAATGCTCGAAGCAAAAAAAAAATAAAAAAAAAATATTCCAGTAACTATTAGGCCCTGTAATAACCTTTGGCATTATAAATGCCGTATTTGCTGACAGAGGTAAACCTTAAGGGTGTCAAGTAGGGCATAGCAAGTGCCTGCCTCCAGCTTTGCCCACAGCACAGTCCCTCAGGGCACCTCAGGGGCTTTCCCTGGTCCAAAGCCACCAACACCATCAAAGTGGCAGCTGTGATACAAACTGCTGCCTGTTATGGAGAATGTCTTGCTAATTTTCGCCAACGTTTCAATCGGGATTGAACACAAGCCTTGAAGTGAGGAATCTGCCTTTTGTTCATAGCTGCACTTTTCTATCCTGAACAGTTCATGCTCGGTTTCATAGAACTGGTCTAATCACTCACCATTTAAAATTTAGCTATGCATCTTTGAAAAGATTACCCACACAAGTTTACAAAATATCTAAGCAGCTTATTCCATGTGCAAATGTCAGATACAGATCAGGACGCTGAGACCCAGCAGCACTTCTATGCGAAAAAGACGAAATCCACACCTACCTCCTGTGTCTGTGAGGAGGCTCAGAAACCACATTTAGGCACCCAGATACACGTGGCCTGATTTGCTGAAGCGCTCAGCACCTCCAAATCCCTCTGAAATCAACTCAAGTTGTTCTGCACCAATTAAAAGCAGGGCAATGCACCAAAGTCCCAAAGATCATTTTATTTTACTGCATAATAAATTATCACATAAAAGATTGGGGGCTTTACTTCAGTTAAAGTGAGGTCACATGTTTAGCAGCTACAACACAAGATGCTCCCTGGAGTTAGATAAAGGTACACATTTCCTTGCAGTTCAGTGTCTTTACTTACACGTAACTAACTGGCATGTGAAAAAAAGGAAAGATAAATGAGCAGTTCATCTGTCAATGAACTTGGAAGCCAGCATGGACATGCAGGAACCTGTGGTTCCCTCCATCTTCTGTCATCTTCTGCTTGTAAAGCAGAGTCTCGCATCAGTAAATAATAGCAATATTCTCAACAGCAGTTGAAATACTCAAGAGAAGGGAATTCCCAGAAAGAGGAGAACCAAAGATTAACAGCAGTTCTGGTATCATGGCAAAGAGGTAATACAACCAATCTCTTTCATTTGCAACTTCAAATGACTTTCATAACTCGTTTACAAGCCTCTACTATAATACAATACCGTTTTTACAGCACATAATCTAAGAAATTTTAACAGACAGGTTCAAAGACAGTAAATCATCAACGGAAATAAAAAGGGGAATTTCAAGATTTAATCAAGTAGACAAGATGTACTTTTGAGCTGAAAACAGAGAATGAATCCTGCTTTGAAAGTGCCTCTCAGCTGAGTTCACGTAAGTGTTAACACCTTTGACTGACAGGTCACGTAAAAGTCATTTTAATAAAGGTATCTGGATTCCAGGAAAGTTTTCATTGTGACCCATGAAAATTAAACTGCCTCTGCAACCCTACTGAATTCTTTCACCATCTCCAATGTGTGCCATCACCTCTTCTCCACCTTCATCTACACAAAATTATTATGCCGCAAAGCACTACCTCTTTCACATTCCCCTCTCCATTGTGGCTCACTGGCAATCTGAGGGAGGGTCAGGAATGTAACAGCCCCAGGGTAGCGTGCTCAAGGGGGATACTATCTCCTACCATCTTCACTGTGTTTGGAATTAAAGTAGCTGTGATAACTACACTCCATTTCCAGGCCTAGCCAGGCACCACCTGCGTCAAGTAGTTGCTATAAAGCTACTTTCTCTTGTCCTTTTCCTGAATTCAGATGTCACGTGCTGCTACCTCAGTAACAAATAATTAAATTGTATTGAGGTAAAACATAAACTTGAGATGTTCAAGATTCATCTCTTCATAGTAATGTCACTCTCCTGTCCCTGGATCTGGTGGAATGGGTCCAGAGGAGGGCCACAAAGTTCATCAGAAGCTGGAGCACCTCCCTACGAAGACAGACTGCGAGAGTTGGGGTTGTTCAGCCTGAGAAGGCTCTGGGGAAAACCTTATAGCCCCTTCCAGTATCTAAAGGGGGCTTACAGGAGAGATGGGAAAGGACTCTTTATCAGGGAGTGTAACAATAGAAAAGAGGGGAGATTTAGCTGAGATATCAGGAAGAAACTAATCACTGTGAAGATGGCGAGACCCTGGAGCAGGTTGTCCAGAGAAGCAAGCCGTGGATGCCCCATCCCTGGAAGTGTTCAAGGCTAGGCTGGATAGGGCTTTGAGCAGCCTGGTCTAGTGGGAGGTGTCTGTGACCATGGCAGGGGGGCTGGAACTCGATGATCTTTAAGGTACCCTCCAACCCAAACCATTCTATGATTCTAACAATCTAACAACACTTTTAATGAAGGAAATGAGTCCAAGCAAGACTATTCCATTCTCCTGCAGAAGTGGACAGCTAGATCAGAGTGTTTCACTTAACTAAGTCTAAATATTTGGAAATATTTTATAAACTATCCAGTAACATGATATGCCATTTCTAAAACCTGCATCAACACATTGTATACATCTTGTGAAGACAGAACGTTCAGAATCTAAAAGCTTCAAACTTGCATAGTTTGAAATGGATGTCACTGGTATAGGTAAGATAAAATAGAGTCTATTCTTATCAGAGATGCCCATTAAAATTTAAAATTTGCTTTCTGGTTCTACCACTGTTTTGCTGTCACTTTATAATTAATAATTCATTCAGCTGTGGACAGTAAACAGGTAGAAGTAGATACTTCTGAAGAATATCTGTTTCTGCAAGTGATAAATGTTCTGTTACTGAATAAATACCCAGCATCTACTCAGCTTTAAGAGGCCTCCCTTCCATATTCTGGCTTTATCAAATAAAGTAAAAAAACCTTCACCTTTAAAGGATGTGTTCCAGTAACTCTGATGATTCAGAGAACTTCAGAACCTGAAGCACTCACAATGAATTAAAGTGAGCTCCTCCTAGATGCAAAGTTAGTCTGAATCTCTCTGATGAGTAAAGCAATGAAGAGAAGACAAAGATCATTTAATTGTGCAGTTTCAGGTCAAGAAGCAGTAACAATTTTAAACTGCAAAAGCACTTGAAATTATTTAAGTACTTTTGCATGGGAACCCACTGCCTTTTGCTGTGGAAGAGGAACATTTCTAAACTGTGCTCTGAAAAGTTTACTTTCTAAACAAAACAAATGCAGGGAAAGTAACATTATAGTGGTGGTTGAGCCAAAGCATAGTGGATCTGCATGTTTAAAGGCACATAATGGATTTCTGGCATATACTACGTCAGCAGGCACTACAGATAGAGCCCTGCAGCATCTATTCCTGAAAGATTTGGAAAAAAAGAATTGCAGCTGGGCTAGGCGTATCCCCCTTTTCTCCTCTGACCTTTCTTTTCCATCTCACCCTACCCCCACCATAAACATGCCTCTGCTTTCAATACCTAAGAAATCCATTAAATAGTATGCAGGATTATAACAAAAAGTATGCAAGATTAAAAGAAAAAAAAAGGTATTCTTACTATTATTTTATATCCAGGGAAGAGACACGGATTAAGAATCTGTGGCAGCCAGCAGTGGTTCCTAGTCTCCAAAGTCAAGCACAGACTTGATCTTAACTTAATGCTGAAACTAGGAATGGGCCTCATTTTGATCTTTTCCACCTATGCCTTACCAAGGACCTACATTTTGTGAGCTAAAAGGCATCTGACAGTCCCCGTGCTTCAGATGACCAGTTCATGAGGGAATGCTGTGAAGGCTATCTGCCCTGCTGTTCAGATGCAAGAGAAATAATTTAAGGTCACACAAAGCCAGTGACAACACTGGAGACTGAACATGGTTATCTTCAACCTCAGTCCAGTACTTCAATCACATGATAAACTTTCCTGTAGTAGAAGTCATACATACCTCATGGTCATGAGACGCCAGTGGGAACTTAGTTTTTAGTGCCACCCTACTAAATACTGCTGGGAAACACTTGGTCATACCACAGCTCACAAACATACCTTCAAATTCTTTTCTGAAGCACTTTTTTCACAAATGTCAAAACCTTATATGCAGGTGTGTCCCATACGAGATGGAAATGCAAGCTGGTGAGGGGTCTAGAGAAAGTCTTATGAGGAGCGGCTGAAGGAACTGGGGTTGTTCAGCCCGGAGAAGCTGAACAGGTGAACAAGATCTCTCAGCTGAGGAGAGATCTTACCACTCTTTGCGACTCCCTCAAAGGAGGTTGGGGAGAGGTGGGGGTCAGTCTTTTCTACCAAGTCACAGGCAATAGGACAAGAGGAAATGGCCTCAGGGTGTGCCAGGTGAGGTTCAGGTTGGATATTAGGAAAAAGTTTTACACTGGAAGGGTTATTTAATATTGGAATGGTCTGTCTAGAGAAGTGGTTGAGGAACCATACATGGAGGTATTTAGAAGACAGGTTGACATAGTGCTTAAAGATATGGTTTAGTGATGGTTTTTACCAGTGTTAGGTCGATGGTTGGACTAGATGATCTTAAAGGTCCCTTCCAACCTAGACAGTTCTATGATTCTATGCAAAGGTTGACAAGCAACGAACAGTACATATGGGCCAAACTTCTGAAATAAATCACTTTTTTGGAAAAAAGACATGGATACTATGTCAGAATTTGATCTTGACAGCAGAACTACCACAACCCAAGATCCTATAACAAAAGCTTTACATGATGTTCAAGAGACACCCTAAGGCTGCTATGATAAACACATAGGTTTTGTTTTATCTTCAGTCAGGAGAAAGCTGGCAAATGGAAGCCTGCAGTAATATTGTCCACCCTTTCAGTAGAATATAGATTAGCTCGCTTCAGCTTTGCATTAAGGTCATCAAATAATCTCCAAATCAGATGCTGTCATATGGCCTGAAGTGTGGGTAAAGTGACAAAACTGCTGCCAGCACTTGAAGGAAGATAGTATTTAATAGAAGATAGTATTTAATAGCTTCTATGTTCCTGACTCTTAAGCCACTGTGTTAATTTCAAGCACGTACAGCTACATCCATGTTTGTATGTACAGTCTGGAGATGAGATTAAATAATTTAAAAAAAGGCATGGATTTCAAGCTGTAAAGGCCAAAGTCTGCTACTTACTTTGAATAATTCTATCCATTGTTCAAAGCAGAGGGGCAAGGCAAACAAATGACAAATCCCTCATCTGGAAAATGTAATACTAGAAGAAGGACAGCAATTAACATTGTTTGGTTTTGGTTGGTTGTTTTTTAATCATCTGCTTACTTTGATGGATAAACTGACTAGATACAGAGGAAATGCCACCTTAAAGCTTCTTTAGTACCAGTGAGGTTTCAACCCTTTTAGTTATGATTTACTGATGTCCTTTACTAGTCTTAAGTAAACCATTTTCTACAGAGAGGGTCCCCTAGTCATACACACGCTAGTAGCATATGATTTTTAATTCCTCATCTTCAACAGCATTAACTTAATCATGACAAACAGTGAGCTCCTTAGAAAGGCATTGCTAGACCTTAAATGCCATTTTTAAAGTTCAGCATAAGATGATTAACAGACTGAAAATGTCAGCCAAAGATGAGACCAAGATGTTTATATATTTCAAGATTTTCTAAGTAAGCACAGGAGTTACATCTCATCTCAGTGTATACAGTCCTGCTGATAACCTGAAATTTTATTATATACAGGTTTAGGACATATTACTCAAGTAATGAAGATTAAGACTTAATTTCTTAGTTACTCCTCAGGTTAACAATTATATTTGCTTATGGCAGTTCTGAAACGCTACTGGAATTACAATATTAAGAGAAACTTGCATATATCTGAGAAACAAAACAAAACAATCCTCTGAAATATTTTAAAAAAAGCTAATTGTAGACCATGGCATGGCTGTATAAGACAATCTGAAGAACAATGAAGTTTTAATGGTCAGCAAATGGGAAAAATATGCATGCTATATTCAAAATATGACAATTTCAAAATATTTTTATTGAAATTAGCATACAAAATATTTTGAAGGCTTTTTCTCAATTGGTTATTTCTAAACATTCATGAAAAAGTAGTGGATCATTTCCAAGTCTCCACCTCAGTTACATACTTTAAGAGCCTTTTGTTTTTCTAATCATTGCTTCCATCATATCCCACTGCTCTTTGGTAACCTAATAAAAGAAAAGAATGTTTTATTGGAATTCCATGTAATAACTACACATCTAAGTATTAATAAATAATGTAAAATAGCAAGCAAGGAATTTAATACCTTCTTCAAATCGTTGAACTCTCCTGCCATAGAAACATATTCCCCACCATCCATTCTAATAACCTAGAAAAACCATAAGCAGCATTTTTAATAACAGTGGATCTTCTGTAGCATTCTCTTGTTATGAACTGTGAAAGTAATTTTTATTGACTTGGATCAGAAAAATCCATGCTCAAAATAATGCAATTCAACCATTTTTAAAAGTTCTTTTTAAAGGTATGAACTGTCATGTACTACAATTAAAAGGTTAATAATGTTTGTCAAGAATTTTGAAGTAATAGTTTTTGTTTCATTTCTGAAACCAGGGCTTTGAGAAGTATCAGCAAAACTAACACCACCACGAGGTTAACCGTAGAAACAAGATCAACCAAAACTTACTGCCCCATTAACCCAGCTTGCATAGTCACTGCAGAAGTAGGCAGCAAGATTTGCAATTTCTTCTACAGTTCCCAGACGACCACAGGGAATCCTCTCAATTATTTTCTTCTCAAATGAGCCTGTTGGGTCAAGACGGCTAAAAGCACCCTGAGAATTAAGAGAAATATTAAAAAACAAAAAAAGTTGTAACTACATCAGAAATTCAAATCCAACAGAGATCTGACTCAGCATAAACAGTATAGAAGTTAACATTTATGAGTAAACTGTTTACACCCTCTTTGTCAGCAGGATGAAAAAGAAGTAGGGAACAGAAAACAATTTGTCCCTGCTACACTGATATGTATCTATGGAGGATGAAAAGCTAGAACTGACCATGAATGGCGTAGTGACCCACCATCTACCTATGAAAGCCAGAAGGGGTTAATAATTATTGTTTCCCAAACCCTCATTAAACATTTGAGGAAATAAGCAAGATTCAAAATTGCTGCATGGACAAGGAAGAGGAATAAGCAGAGAAGGGGAGCAGGAAAGCAACAGAAATAAATTATATACAACATAGAGTAAGTAACACTGGAAAGAAAAAAAAAATCAAGTTCAGCATTGCAGCAATGTCTAGAAGATGATTACAATATCAGAGAGCTATCAACTGTATCAGGCTCCCTGGGCCACAGACTGCTAGAGGCTGGAGACATAAAGAAGAAATCTCATTAGATTCTTTTCCTCTCTTGCCTAAAAGTCCACTAGAATCAAGGCCTGAAGGACTTTTAGTCTGATTCTATAACGTTGTTTCAACATTCTTATTGCTCTGCTGATATTGCCACTTCTGTTTCTTTACAGTCAAAAAAGGTGAAACTAAGTTGTCCAGTGTAGCATCTAATGCTGACAAGAGGAAAGAAGGAAAAAAATAAGGGAGGGGTGGCGGGTGGGGTGAGCAGAAAGGAAAAAAAAAAAAAAACAAAAACAAGCAACCCTACACCCCTACCCCCAAAACACAGCAAAACCAACTGTGAAATATTTTACAGGTAGTAGTAATACCATTATTAGCTGTAACTGCTCATAACTGTAATATTTTGATTCAATGTGAAATGGATCCTCCTCTCTTCTCTTGCAGGACTTTCTTTTTTCTTCCTGTTCCAGCTGGTCTGGATTACTTCCTTCAAACCCTCCAGTCCTCCTTTTCACTCATATGAAAGCTTCATGTTTCCTTGCTGACTTAGTTTTTTTTCTTTCTAGTTTTGTGATTTTCAACAAAACTAGTGAGATTCTGTTCTCATATACCTAGAAGAGATTCTGAAATTTTTGAATCCATGAGATGTTTTGTTTAAAATTTAGGACTTCAGGCAGAAATAGGCACTTCTACTCCACCAAGTGTAAGAACTCACTTCACTTGACAATCTAGGCAGGTACAGTTGATAAGAATCAACATTAACTGTTGTGATATATTTCTTTGAAAAAAATGAAAAAATATTTCATTCATAATAGCATAGCAGAAGGGGCGGTGGAAAGTTTCAGAAGTTCAGAAATTCAGTTTTACGAAAGAATTATTGAGAGGTAGCGTGTTCAATATTCCAGCAGAGTCTTGACTACCAGGGAAATCACACTTGAATTTAACGGTTACAGAAAAGGTTAGACTATCTTAAAGTTAAGTCTGTACTATAGAGCATATTCAAGGCTATGTTTCACTTCATGCTATGTACCTTTGTTTTTATTGGACCTGGTTGAATCACATTGAATCTCATGCCATATTTACCCCATTCAGCCGCAAGAGACCTAAAAATTAATCATTAACAGAATGCATCAATATTTTATAAACAATAGAGTAATAATGCTATTTAGCAAAAACCCAAAACAAATAAACAAAAAACTGAATGAAATGTGTAAATATTATAATTTCCCTGAAACAGGCATTTTTACTGAAGTGATTTCTTTTCTTGTTCTTAACATGTTCAAAAACATTTCAGAGAAGAAATAAAAAAAACCCCACAAACAGAGCAATGTTAATTTAATACATGCATCATAAATAAAGCAACACTAAGGAACAATTCTTTCTCCCTCATAAATCTTTCTCCCTCACAGATGATTTTGGCACCTAAACGCCTTGACAAACAACTTTAGGCCTCCAACTTTCTCTGGTAATTTAGGCTATCCCCCCGGTATACATTTCTAACATCTTCAACATAGCTCTCACGTTAGATGTTTTGAAGTAACACAAAACAGAAGTTACATTCAAGAATGGGACCAGTAGAATAATTTTGCTTTATAGCAATATTTTCTCTGCATAAGTAGTACTTCAGATAGATCATCTACTACCGTGAATGAATTAACTGGGTCATAAAGTCTCGGAGAAGTACACGCTTCAGTTACAGCTCTGTAGCATAGAAAACGTCAATCATTTTCTCATATTTTTCTGGATAAAGAATTCTAGTTACTAAGAGGCTGCCAAACTACTCAATTCCTTCTGCCCAAGTGCAGAGGAAGATCCATCTGCTAAGAAGGACTGCCCTATCGTTAATAACACTAGAAATCCTTTCGCTTGCTGAATAACGGGTATGTGACATGACACTGTTCTGAATTAAGCACAACTGCAGACCTTAATTTAAACTACTGATAGGAAACACATTTCTTTTTGAAAGTAGATAAGTGAAGCAACAGTGTACTCCACCCAACTACAAGCAGATCTTTTCCTGGGATAAAAGAAAGTGGAAGGCACTATAGACCTTAAACAGTTCCCCTAATAACTGTCTTCAAGTGCTGATTTGCCAATGAGAATGCAAGAGAGTCTGATTATTGAAACTCTGTAACAGAAATTTAGAACTTGCTATTGCCAAAAAAAGGTAGTTCCACTTGTCCTTATCTCTTCCTTGTGATAAAAATCATCATCATCATCATCATCATAGCAGTTAATGCTTCCTTCTACAAGAAGCTGTCTGCATACTATTTTCTTGCTTGGGTACTGGAAGGTTCTCTTATGATACAATGGAATAGAAGGATTATACCAACTAGCTCCACCTTTGTAGACCAAATACATCATCTCAGAGACATGAAAAGTAGAACACACTTTTTGCTGTATTACTCACTTGCTCATTGCTTCTACACCAGCTTTGGCAGAGGCGCTGGGCAGCACAAATCCTGAACCACTCTCTGCATAAATTGTTGTAATAGCCAGGAATGCTGCTCCTAGAAGTTGCAAAAACATTTTAAAATCAAAAACCCACACCAAACAGAAAATGCATTAAGATTAAACTCTGACCTTAAAGTAAAAGCAACCTCAGTGGTTTAGAAGTTTGCAGCTCAAGTGTTAGGAATGTCATTTTTCTCTGAGTTGTAAAAAGGTATTTTAAAAATCTAGTCCTGGAAGCTTTGCTTTCAAGCCTTTTTATTCCAGTTCCCTCTTTTCCATGAATGTTAAGAGTTGTTCCATGTAAGTGTAAGTGACTATAGATTAGGCTCCAAAAGTCTGAACCCTCAGACTCCTACTGAGAGTGAATTTACATGTGCAAATCAGTCTAATTGCCTATGATCTTAGCGTTTTTCTAGAAGCTGCTCCAAAGTTGTACTTTTTGCCCTCATTTCAGTAGTAATTCACCCTCACTTCATCAATTCCTGGTTGGAGGAAAAAGAAAAAATTATAAAAAAAAAATCAGCATAAACAAGCAGGTTTTGCATAATCTCTTAATGACAGTTTAGGGCTTGAGTTAAAGATTATATGGAAAAAAAAAAGATTTTCTTAAAGAAATTTTCAGAAGCTTTTTCTGAAGTAGAGCTTATGACAAAGTTAACATGCACAACTTTTTCCCATTATTATCTGTATTAGAAAAAGACCACTTTCTTTTATGTTATATTTTCTAACAGATTTAGCAAAAACATTATGGAAAATAATGGAAACTGCAACTGTTTATTTAACTTCCTTTTACAGAAGCCTGCAAATTCTAATTGTCTGATCAATGACTAGGATGAACTTCCTGGAGGACAAGGTCTGACAGTTCACTACTTACGCCACAGTAACTAAAATAACTGTTCTACTTACTGCATTTTAAAAATAATTTAATTAGAATAGCTACCCAAGGGATATTTCTATAACAATATATGTTACTCATAGAATTTATGTGATGATGAAGTAGAGACTCAGTTAAAAGATTACAGTAATGTTACACAAGAGAAACTGAAGAGTACCCTCAACAAGCACTGACAGAAGCATAAGCAGATACCCATAAACCCTGGATCCTATTTATTAAAAAAGTGAGAGACTTTGAAAAGAAAAATCAACACAGGCAAAAAAAAATAATAAATAAATTTGAAATTATCTAGTTGATTGCTAATTATACATTTGGCAGAATTGAATCACAGGATTTTTAAAATATGGGTTAAATAGAGGTGAGGTGAGTGAACCTAACAAGAACGACTGACAAATTTACAGCTCTGAAGTTTAACTCACACTTCCAATCATAGACAATTTTTATTTCTAAAGCCTACATTAAAAAAATGGACCATATCCAACCAATTAAATCCTCTGGTTTCTTAAAAATCTGGTGTATAAATAATGCACTAGCAGATTAGTTATGTCTTTTAAATACCAGCACAAACCTACAAGACTATAAAAGCAGAGCACTTTTATCATTTACTAAATTAGGTTGAATGTAGGTCACCCTGCAGACTTAAATGATGTGCCAACGTTCTAATAACTCTCAGATGTACAGCATCCTTACAGACTGTTGTACAGTATTTGCATTGGGCAGCATCTCCATCACTTCAGAATCTAAGATATCTGCTCAAACTTGAAAAAAACCAAGCAAGTGAAAAGAAAATTAAGGAGGAGGAAGAGAGGACCAACGCGTACACTTGATTTACTTGCAAAAAGATGTCTTGAAGTCTTAAATAAAAAGTCTTACTTACAGCAGAATCCCCTAGAAAGAAGGCATGCAAGGAATAGCAAAAGAAATTCAGGTCTTTTGGAAGCTTAGAAGTGAAAGAAAGAGACAACATGAAGGTGAATGACTTTTGGATTTTGCCAAATTTGAGGGTGGAAACAAAGAAAGTAGTTTTTCATTCAATAGCAGCAGGAAAAAAGGCATTTTAAAAGCCATATTTCACATTACTATGGGGAGACACTGCATGCATCTGGAAGGCCATAAAGCAAACTATTACAATAGTTGGCTCTAATGAGATAGTAAGTCAGAACTGGAGATGTGTTTTTAAAGTGGGAATATCAGCACTAGAACGGTGGAAACGTGCTGCTAAAATATATGTTGGAAATACCTTGTGAACTGACCAAAACTGGTGCAGACTTATTGAAACAACATTAACTTTTTGTTGTTATCATTAAATAATATAAACCCACTGAGTACTTTCTGGAGAGCAGCTTTGAAGAAATCCAACCAATTCATGAGTTAGAGAAATAGAGTGCAAATACGAAAGGATTATTTCAACATGGTGGCTGTACCCAGAAAAAGGGATTCAGTGGTAAGGGCACATGGAAAAAACATAATATACCTCACTGCTTTGAAATGCTATTTGAGATGGTATCATCCTGGTCAAAAAATATGCTTGATGTTTTTTCAATTCATAATTAGAAGATAATGTAAAATGAGAATAATTCTTTGTACATCATCTATGATACAATATAGGAAGGTATACATTATGTTTCCCTTAAAGACAATATCCTGGTTAAGAAAATCTTCAGCTGAATAATATATCAAAGAACCATCGTATTTTTAAGGTTAAGCCAAAATACTGGATTAAAATCCTATGTAGTTTAGAACTAATAATACCTGGGAAAATAAAACCTAATAATGATTTCAATTTTTAATTTCTTTTTCAAATTAACTCAAAGGTAATAATCTCTAGTGCTAATATACCACAGCTGTGAATTTTACTTATTTAAGTGTGGTAAGAAAATTCAAAGTGATAACCTGATTTTCTGTTCATTTAAATAAATGCCACACGTTCAGTTGCTCAATGAAACCGACAGAGAAGGCTAAAAGGAAATAACAACATATGTTTTAAACAAAGCCTTATTTTTTAAATTTCAAGAATGTTTTACAACTAGTACAAAATCTGCAGTCAGATATTGATATTCAGCCTCACGGCCTCTGGGTCCAATTTTAAGGGCAGATTCTACAATAAAGTAACTCCTAGCCAGTTCTACTGGGTGGTATTTCAGTACAGCTTTGCCCAAAATGAAGTTTCTTTCTAGAAAAGATGTAAGCTGTTAAAAGTTGTGTTTCTTTTCAGACTCTTAAAACTGTCTGTAATAATAGTAAGGCAAGGAAAGTAGGTAATAATATTATGTTACTATGCTTAGTTACCATTTATCTTAAGTTAAAGATACCTTTTTTTACTTTAATGAGCTCCTTTCCAATTTCCAGAGTTACAAAAGCAGTACCGTTAAGCACAATATCAGTTATTGTTTTCCATGCATTAGCAGAAAGCCGTTCAGAAGGCGAAATAAAGTTACCAGCTGCATTGTTTATTACAACCTGAAACACATGAAGAAAAGCCTGTTAAGTGAAAATAACTTCCTGAGATAAAAGCAAAGAATTGACAAGCAACATCTTAGTGTTTCCAGGTAAAAAAGTAAAAAATCCTCCTCAAAGGAAGCACAGGGTGGGGAGGGAGAAAAATAGGGAGAGGGGGAAAACAATCCATGAGAAACGTTAACAGCTGCAGCATAGATACTTATCAGTAACAAAACATGAGCTGTAGTACTGAGGAACTGTAAATGTAGAGGGTGACTTAAGTCACTATATTCCATATCATCTCACGTGCAACCCAGCAGCAAAATATGTCCCCAGTAAGTTCCAAAATCACATGCTATATTTAATGTAACGGAAGCATGGGAATAAAAGCAAAAGAAGTTCAGGTAACCTGATGACTGAAGTCTGAAGTAGCTGACCGTTCCATACTGGAAGTCTAATCCATTGTGACAAAAAAAATATTATGATTTAGTGAACCACAACTACTTCAAAACCTTTTTCAAACAGATGTATAATTGTCACTTTTTGCCCTTCTACAAACAATAATTAGGCAGAGGATGCTTTCAATGTATCATTTGCTTAGCCCTTCAAGCTAGTGAGGTAGATACATTTTTTTAAGGGGACTAAGCATCACATAACTAGTTTTTAACCCAAAAACTTACGTGGACAGATCTTGTGTATAGATAATAATAAAATAATGTGCTGAAAGCAATAAAATGATGTATTACTTATAGAATGGCATGTAGATTATTCATGAAGGTTTGCACATAAGATGAAGTCTTTGTCCCAAAGAACTTCTGGGCCAAATTAAGACATTAGAATTTTCAATAACAAAACACAGCACCGCCCATATTGCGTAACAAATAAAATAAAACAGCCATAAATTAAACAAATGGGATGGCAAATACCCTTTAAAGGCGTCCCTACACTTTGAAGGAAAAAAAAAAAAAAAAAAAGAAAATCCAAACACCTCAAGATACTGAGAGAGTTACCTGAATCAGTGAATCACAGAACTTGTCAAGAGCACAGACTAGTATTGATTGCTACTCTTTCACATGGGCACAAATGACACAACAAGCTGGAACCTGGGCAGAATCAAGGAATACTACAAAGCCCTGGGGGTGCAAGCAAAAAGTACTGGTTCCCAAGCTAACTTCTTTTCTGTTTTACCTGTTTGAGGACAGGGTGCAGACAGAAATAGACATACGATGCAAATCATCTTGTGGCTTTGTGGCTGGTGCTGTGGTGAGGGGTTTGGCTTTTATGACAATGAGACATTTTTTGATGACTACAGCCTGCTAGGGAGAGATGTTTTGAAGAAGCAAGGGAATCTTTGGCAGCAAGCTGGCCAACTTGGCGAGGGGGACTTTAAACTGAAGGACTTGAGGGTGGCGTCCAAAGTGGCAGCATTCACACCACTGCAACCAAGTGGAGAATAAGCCAGGCCAACCACAGCAATGACAGATGTCCCTTAGCTGCCTCTCAAGATGAGAGCCAGAAGACCAAGCACCTCAAGTGTACATATAACAATGCATGCAGCGTGGGGAACAAACAGGGGAAACTGGAGCTCTGTGCCCAGTCAAAAAGTTATGATATCATAGGAATAACTGAAACCTGCCTGGGCAAGTCACATGACTGGAGTATCACGATGGATGGCTACCGCCTGTTTCGAAAAGACAGGCAAGGAAGAAGAGGAGGATGAGTCACACTCTATATTAAGGACAACCTTTAATATATAGAAGTCAGCTATGGCAATTGTGGAAGCCCTACTGAATGCCTCTGGGTCAAGATCAGAGGGGTCATCTCCAAGGGGAATCGTACAGTAGGCATCTGTTACTGATCTCCAAACCGAGACAAAAATCAACACTTGGGTCACTTAACTAAGCTTTGGGTCAACAGAACCTGGTTCTTATGGCTGAATTCAACTACCCAGACATTTGTTAGAAGGACAATGTAGCAGCTCACATGTCATCCATCAAGTTCCTGTAGACTGCTTCATCATACACTTTAGGTGCGCCAACCAGGAACAAGGTACTGCTGGACTTGCTACTCACAAACCAAGAAAACCTGCTTTGTCATATCTCAGTTAGTGACAGCTTTGCCTGCAGTAATCACAGTATTGTGGAGTCTGGGATCCTGCTGAGCACACTGAAGTACAGAGACAAAGGTTTTAGATTTCAGAAGAGCAAACTTCAGCTCACTTGGAGCTCAGCTGGGTAGAATTCCATGGGAAGCTTCCATGGAGGATGAAGTAGCTAGCAAGCGCTGGAAGCTTTTCAAGAATGCTCTACTGAAAGCACAGAAACAGTTCATCCCCTTTAAAGATAAGGGAAGTAGGCAGAGTAAGAGATGCCCTTGGCTTAACTGTGAGTTTC